>CM030364.1:54599329-54991293 GCA_017893485.1 Hemerocallis citrina | reverse complement strand
CATCATTCGAGGACCAAACATATTGATGTTCGTTATCATTTTGTGCATAATTTGATAAAAGATGGTGATATTCATTTGGTGAAGATTGGAACAGCTGATAATCCTGCTGATATGTTGACCAAAGTTGTTGGGGCAGCCAAGTTCAAGCATTGCATGAACCTGGCTAATATTTTGCATGTTTGATAATTTGGCATGGGCGATTAGGATAGTACTTTGCTATTGGTTTGTTTAGTATGTGATATCATACTAAGGTGGAGTTTGGGTTCGTTTGTTGCATTTGGTGATGAGCAGTTGTTTTGGAGTATTTGTGGAGATTGCTTGGGCTACTTGGAAGATTTCACCAAGGTGGAGATTGTTGGATACTTGACTTGGAAGATCTCGCCAAGGTGGAGATTGTGGGATAATGGCTCGATTCTGGTATTTGGTATCTGCAGTGTTCGAAAGTTTCAGAGCTTCAGTCGACTGGATGGAGGAGCAGTCGACTGTCCAGAGAGAAGTTTCAAAGACTAAAGATACAGTAGCAGCAGTCGACTGATCAGTCGACCGTCCTGAAGGAATCAGTCGACTGGTATGAAGACCAGTCGACTGTCGGCGGGTTTTGGATCCAGATTCGGCCTAATTCGAAAGGCCCAATAGTTTTCCTATAAATACACCCGTTAGGGTTTTGTAAATGGTAACACCTTATTCGGATTTTGAAGCCGTCATCTCTTGTAAAGGCTTTGTTTGCCCATTGGAGAACATAGTAAAGAAACCCCAACCGCCCCTTGTGGATGTAGGCATCGTTTTGCCGAACCACGTAAATCTTGTGTTCTTGTGTTGCTTGCTTTTCTGTTTTTCTCTCGCTGGTTCTCTCTTTGTTTCCGCGTTAGTTTGATTGTTGGTTTGATTTGTATTCCGCACAACAGCATGTTTCCCCCATAAAGGTTTTGTAACGGACGAATCATTAACCTCAGGCATTAAAATTTGGTGCTTCTGGGTAAATGGTTATGGAAAGTTCTTAAGCATGATGATTTCGCTTGGATACGTCTAGTTAAGAACAAGTATCACAAGAGAAAAAGGTTTGGGACTTGCATTCCAAAGTGGTTTTTCATGCCACCCGCTTTTGAAAAGGGGTGTGGAAGGTGGTGGAGCCGTTTAGATGTGGCCTTCAGAAAATTTGTGGTGACGACTCGAATGTCAAATTTTGGTTAGATTTTGGGAACAGTAGTTATAAAATTGCGGTTTTATTCCCTTCTCTATTTCATTTAGCTTATAATCTGAATGCCATTGTGGCATCCTATCTCTCGATCCAAAATGGCCAGAGAGATTGAAATATCCCCTTTCGTAGATCTCTTTCGGTTCAATATAATTCTGATTATATTTGCCTCATTGTCTTGCTGGGGTCTTATCAATGGCCAGCAAGAGACGACGTCAAATGGTGATGGTCTAGCACCGAGACCTATACTGTTAAATCGTTATATACCTACCTTAACAATGGTGGTGTTATTTCTCCATTTTACAAACATGTTTGACAAAATATTGCTCCCCTTAAGGTTCAGATTCTTGTTTGGCTAGCTATCCACAACAAGCTTCTCATTGTGGAGATTCTAAATAAAAAAATATCGTCGTTGGTCAAAAGTGTGTCCTGTGTAACAACCGTGAGGAGACTAATAATCATCTTTTCATTCACTGCTCTTTCATCAAATCTATTTGGTATATTTGCAAGTCCGCTTGGCATATCAATGGTTTGCCGAGGTCTATGTAGTTAGGTTGGAGTTCTTGGAGGTATTCCAATATCAACCGCCATCTTCGGTTATCATGGATATCACCATGTTGGCCATCATTTGGGTTGTTTGGAAAGAAAGAAACACTCAGATCTTTACTAAGGAATTAAGCACCATTGACCATCTTATTGAAGATGTTCTTTATTTTACTCATTTCTGGTCTAATATTCTACCCTCTAAGAAGAAAGACACTCTTCAACTAATCATCTCGACTCATTTGTTCTGTTTCTTATTCAGGATAGATTGATTGTGGTGCTGTAATTAGCTTTTTGCTATTGTTCTTAACACCTTGCTTTCTTTGTTGAGGGAGTACCTTTGAATCTTTCTATTCGCCTATATTTCATATTTCAGTTTCTGGTTATGTTTTTAGTATTAATTAATGCAGGTTGTCAGCTTCTTCTTCTCTTTGCAGTGAGCCCTTTTAGCGATGTGGAATTTGGGGGTGTCTCTGCACTATCGTCTTTTTGGTGTTCTCTCGTCTGGTGAGTTTTGTGTGATCTACTTGTTAGGTGGGTGTTTCGGTTCGTTGGCTGCTACTCGATGCTATTACAGGCTACGATTTGTAGTGTTGCTCTCTCATCTTGTTTGGTTTTTGCGTGGTGCTTTGCTACGGTCTGGCCTTTTTTTTTTGGTGGCTCAACTTGTTTTTCTGGTTGCTGCTATTTAGTTGCCTCTTGTGCTCTGATTGTGTTTTGGTCGTCTTGGGGTCTGCTGCTCATCTTTGGCCTGCATCTGTTTGAGCCTTGAGAATTTTGCCTTGCTGCTCTATTCGCTGGGCTGGCCTTCTCTGTTTGTCCGGCGTTTAGTTGGTGGTTGTCCAGCTTACTGCTAGTTCTGTCCTCTACCATTTTCGATGATGTTTGCCTGTTCTTCTCTTTCTGTGTTGGGCTCACTCAGTTTTTTGGGAGCCTTGATACTATGTGTTGTTTTATTTATCTGTTCTATTGTGTGTTATGTTGTGTGAGTCTGCAATTTCGACTCTCTATATGTATCTATTCTACTGGGGTTTTCTTGTGTAACTATTTTTTTTTTGTTATTTATATATGTGGCTGGAGCCTTCCTAGGCTCTATTTGTTTATTTAAAAAAAAAAACAGACGAATTAATGCAAAATTAACATCAAAATGTTTATTTTGCATTCATTGGCCTGTTTTCCCATCAAGTCTATAAATTGATGCATCTTCTTCTGATTCTACACATCTAAAAATATCCAAACAGAATTCCATTGGTGTCTTTCTTCGTTCTGGTCTCTCCTTCATCGGTGATAGAATTATTCACTTCGTTCAGTTCGTAGAGAGTACAATGTGGTGTTGAGTTGCTACTCTTCAACCGTTTTATCATGGGAAACAGATGCAGTTGCATTCCTCTGGCACCTGACGAGGAGGCGAATTTGTTTTAAGTACATTGTGTGACGTACAAAACTCGGTTTGGTAGATCTTTTTTGCTTTCTTAATTTCTCTACATATTTCCATAATGTTTTCACTCTCATTTTCTTAATTCGTTGTATTTGTGCATCTATTTCAAAGTATTTTCTTACAATGTCTAGGTACAAGAAGACAAATTGAACATAACAAACTCATTTATTTCTACAATACTAACATACAAATAGGACAGAGAAGATAAAGACTAACTTGTTTGGTATGCTGTCATGGCATGAAACTGCATAAGTCCATGCTTCATAATATGACTCAATAAGATAGAGAAGTTTGTTGGGGCAAATGCTACAAAAATTGCATGGTATGTGACAGTGTTCCCTTTACTGAAGTTATTATTGAAGGAGAAACTAAGGAAAAAACTATACTGTTCAATAGAGTTCAGCAGGTATGGCATGTTGCGTATCTTGGTTACAGAGGTAAAATAAATCTTATGGTGTGCAGGATGCGCATTTCAGGAAGTCTAGATACTCGTATGTCTTATGATGCAGACTTCTATAAAATCGATTGAAGTGCCACTGAATCTTTTCGAAATTTAAAAGGATAATGTAAGAGGCGCAAATCTTCATTAAATCCAATCAGCCCTCTATGTTTGTTGTCTATGAAATTCAAAGTGATCATATAGATGACTCGGATCTTTGTTAAATCCAACCAGCCCTATTCTGTTCTATATGACATGATATATTATATGTTATCTTTAGTTAATATATATATATATATAATCTATCTAATCTAATATTATAATGGGAGAAAGCCTTAGTGTCATTTGTTATTTTGTCATTCTATCAACATGTGCAGCGCACGTACATAACTAATATAAAGAAAGGAGGTTTCCGGTTCAAATTCTCCTTATGTCAGAGTTTTCATTTTAATTTTTTGAAATTATTAAAACGTGCATCGCACGTGTAAATTACTAGTATATATTATGTAATAACAGAGAAGAATATATATATCTGACAATATATCTACTAGCTACCTGAACTGTTGAGTATGAAGCAGCTTGGAATTGAGTGCGCTAACATGCGGAGGATTATAGAGCGAGCTGTTTGGACCTTGAGGTGCTTGCAACCCTCTTTTCCTAAACGCTGCAGTCAGAACTTGGGCTACACTTGTAAATGGGCTCCCTTCTGGCCTCACCTTAACATAAATTTTTGAGCCCACGAAGAAGAAAATGCAAGCGAACAACATCAGCCCGGTGGGGATTGCAAGGCCCAATGCCCAGCTCACGTCGCTTTGGACATAGATGATGACCGTTGCTGATATCATCATGGCGAACGTGAAGGTGAAGTAGTACCAGTTGAAGAAGCTGTTGATTCCTTTCTTGCCGGATTCCGTATGAGGATTGAACTGGTCTGCACCAAATGCAAGGTTACAGGGTCGGATGCCGCCCCCTCCAACTACTAAGAAGGTGAATCCGGTGAGTAGGACCGTGATTTGCCAAATTGTTGGGGTTGCGCATTGTTCGTTTTGGTTGCAGTGAGGCGGGTGGAGGTTGGGGATTGCGGCAGTAAGCGTGAGTACAAACAAACCCTTCAAGAAAAATATTATTTGCATGGTAAATTGTTATTGTTGGCATATGAATCCCGGTAATGATATATGCCTACTTTTTGTGCACAAACCATACTCTACAAACAAATTGATGCACTTTCCAGTAGTATGTCAAATTATTAATAAATATATATAGCAGGTACGTATGTTAATATATTGATGTGTGGCTAGAATATGCATTAGACTTTTTCGGTAAAAGAATACTAAAGTCTTGAGAAATATTGTCCTTGTAAACAGTCAACAATAGGATAAGGCTCGCGCTAATTCGAGTACTACAATAAATTAGGATGTAGAACAAAACATAATATGATTCTGAACTCCAAATGAGTTTGTTTTATTGTCTAAATTTTTTTTATTGAGTTGAAAAAAAAAAAACAAAAAAAGCTTCCAATAAGCAATAATGCTTCGTAGGACGTTCTATATACCAAATAGTCACCGGCCCCTTAAAAAGATTAGAAAATTCAATCTTTGTCCACAAACACAAACCTTATAATAGCCAGTTACTCACCATCAGAGAAGCGACACAAGCAACACCCAAGGTGTTGTAGCGACCAAAATATGTATCAGATAAGAAGGCGCCCAAAACTGTTGCTAAATTGGTAGTTCCATTGGAAACATTCAGTAGAGTAGCTCCAGTTACACTCTTCATGTGAAATATGCTGGTAAGGTACACTAGCATGTTGGAGGATGTCCCCAGTGTTCCCAGCTTCTCAAATGTCTCATTTCCTAATCATTCATTTCAGTAGTTAATAGAACATATATGAAAAGAAATCAACCATATTGAACACCTTCGATAATCAGTTTGTTAATTAAGTAGTAGAATATATCCCCAGTCCGGGACTGATCGAGAGGAAGACAGTACGTGCTATGCTACTGCTTGCAGATTCGATTCTTTCTAACAACAAATCACAAATAAAGTAAAAGTGTGTTTAAACCCAGTAGTCGTCTTTCTCTCCGCGCTTGTACATAGTCTATACAACTATATATATAATACTTATAAAAGAAGGTGGGCGATCTCTATTTAGAACTGAAACGAGCATACTGCACACACACTTCTTTTTATCTGTATAGTTTTATTAACTGAAAATAGATAGTAATCATTTTATACATCGAGGCAATAAAGGAGACATATAATAACGATAATATGAAGAAAAAGTCTGCATTGCACGTGCTAAAATTCTAGTACACTATGATACCTATAATATAAGGCATAGCTTTCCATCCTCGGTATTTCATCGAATTCTCCTCCATTGCTGAGCTTGGATTTCCTTCTGCTTCCATTTCCTCGATGAGAAGAGAAGAGAAGAGAAAAGAAGAGAAGAGCAGAGGAGAGAAGAGAAAGATGGAAGATATAAAGATGCTGGTAAGTGACAGGGGATATTAATAAGGAAACGGATTGAATGGTCCGTCCAAAATTGCTCATTAACAATTAACACTACAAGACAGTAGATTGAGAAAGAGGGAGTGGTAGACGTTGCGTTTCTACTTCATCATTGTGAAAAGAGAAAAAAGAAACGGCTAAATATATAATATAATTAAATTATACAATATACATGTGAAGGTAAGGCAAGTCCCACGTTCTCAAACGCCAAATACACTCCACAAGATTGACGTTTCTAAGACAAGTGAAGTCATGAACATTTGTTGGTACATATGGAGCTTACATATATAACATTGGGGGCTCTCGACGAACACCACAGCGGAATAGAGTAGAGTAATAAAAATATCGAGGTAGATGAGACGAATCAATCGAACAACCAAACAAGTAGATCCATCAATCCAACACGGACACACGATGAATTTATCCCGTTTAGCTTTCATTTAATCCGTAGGAAAATATAATACTCAACTAGAGAAAATTACAAGAAATTACAAATTCACTCAATATAAGGAATCGAACACACTCACCAAGATATATCTCTCAAGTCTCTCTTGCAATAGAGAAAATGTCAATGAAGTACTTGACCTGTCATATTGGAGGTCATTACAATAAATAAAAGAAGAATAGAGAGAACTCTAGGTTAGTCTTGATATTTCAGTCACCCGATATATCCTATATGATGCTGCTGATTTAGTGGTGGGAGCAACATGTGTGATTTCTTGTTTATTTATAGTGGAAGAGACATGTCTGAGAGAGATCTCAGCTGCAGATCTGGATCTGAGATGGAAATTTCATGAGGAGCGGAGAGGTGGTGCTACTGGTAGCTGGCCGGCCCGAACACTTGCAAAATGCCTAGAAACACGGGAGAGATCCCGACGACAGACCCTCCGACGACCTAGTCAGTCACTGGAAAAAGTTGATTTAGGGTTCAGGTGGAGAAAAGATCATTACCTGTAAAAGGGGGAGGAGGTCTGGTATTTATAGGCAAAGAGAGGAAACCATAACCCTAACAGGCCGGGTGACCCTCTTTTGTGGGCTTGAAACAGCAGAAGGCCCATAGAAGCTACAAGCATGATGTATAGGGGTTTGCAGATCCTGAGGGGATTAGATGACTCAGATTATGCTGGATTTTTACCCACATCATAGCCCCCCCCCTCCTGGAGGGTTGTACATATCAGCCATTGAGGAGTAGTCTAATCTTGAGAGAAGATCAATCGACAATGCACATAGGGATAGAGTGGAAGATCCCTGCAAGGAGTGACATGAGGTTGAGGCCGAGCTCGCGACATCGAGCTCCGACCCCCCGAGCTTTGTGCCTCGGAGAAAGGCGCGTCGAGCATCGAGCTTTGTGAGAAAGCTGGTAGCTGGCTAAAATTGCAGTAGGCACTGAGCGTCGAGCTTTGTGAGAAAGCTAGTAGCTGGCTGAGATTGCTGCCGAGCGCTGAACCCCATGGAATTGCGTGAAAGCTAGGAGTTGGCTCGAAATTGTTGCTGAACACCAAGCGTCGAGCTTTGTGGGAAAGCTGGTAGCTGGCTGAGATTGCTGCCGAGCGCCGAACGCCGAACGTCAAACTTTGTGAGAAAGCTAGTAGCAGGCTGAGATTGCTGCCAAGCGCCGAGCATCGAGCTTTGTGAGAAAGCTCGTAGCAGGCTGAGATTGCTGTCGAGCGCCGAGCATCGAGCTTTGTGAGAAAGCTGGTAGCTGACTAAGATTGCTGCCTAGTGCCGAGCGTCGAGCTTTGTGAGAAAACTGGAAGCTGACTGAGATTGCTGCCGAGTGCTGAGCACCGAGCTTTGTGAGAAAGCTGGTAGCTGGCTAAGATTGCTGCCGAACGCCGAGCATTGAGCTTTGTGAGAAAGCTGGTAGTTGGCTGAGATTGATACCAAGCTTCGAGCCCCGTGGACTTGTGTGAAAGATGGAAGCTAGTTCGAAGTTGCTGCTGAGTGTCGAGCTTTGTGAGAAAGCTGGTAGCTGGTTGAGATTGCAGCCGAGTGACGAGCCCCGTAGACTTGTGTGAAAGCTACGAGATGGCTCCAAGTTGCTGCAGAGCACCGAGCGTTAAACTTTGTGAGAAAGCTGGTAGCTGGCTGAGATTGCTGTCGAGCACCAAGCGTCGAGCATCGAGCTTTGTGAGAAAGCTGGTAGTTGACTGAGATTGCTGTCTAGTGCCAGGCGTCGAGCATTGTGTGCTTTGTGAGAAAGCTGGTAGCTGGCTGAGAATACTGCCGAGCGCCGAGCCCTGTGGACTTGTGTGAAAGCTAGAAGTTGGCTTGAAATACTATCGAGCGCCGCGCGTCGAGCTTTATGAGAAAGCTTATAGTTGGCTGAGATTGCTGCTGAGCATCGAGCTTTGTGAGAAAGCTGGTAGCTAGCTAAGACTGCTGCCGAGTGCCAAGCATCAAGTTTTGTGACAAAAGCTGGTAGCTGGCAGAGATTGCTGCAGAGCGCCGAGTATCGAGCTTTGTGAAAAAGCTGGTAACTGGCTGAGATTCTTGTCAAATGCCTAGTGTCGAGTTTTGAGAGAAAGCTGGTAGCAGGCTGAGATTGCTGCCGAGCACCGAGCATCGTGCTTTGTGAGAAAGCTGAGAGCTGGCTGAGATTGCTGTCGAGCACCGAGCCACGTGGACCTGTGTCAAAGATAGGACCTGGTTCGAAGTTACTACTGAGCGATGAGCATCGAGCTTTGTGAGAAAGCTGGTAACTGGCTAAGATTGCTGACGAGCGCCAAGCCTCGTTGACTTGTGTGAAAGCTGGGAGCTAGCTTGAAGTTGCTGCCGAGCATCGAGCTTTGTGGAAAAGCTGGTAGCTGGCTGAGATTACTGCCAAGCGCCGAGCGTCGAGATTTTTGAGAAAGCTGACGCTGACTGATATTGCTGCTGAGCGTCGAGCCCCATGGACTTGTGTGAATGCTAGGAGCTGGCTCGAAGTTACTGCAGAGCGCTGAGCGTCGAGCTTTGTGAGAAAGCTATTAGCTGGCTGAGATTGCTGCCGAGAGCTGAGCCCTGTAGACTTGTGTGAAAGCTAGGAGCTGGCTCAAAGTTGATATCGAGCGCTGAGCATCGAGCTTTTTGAGAAAGCTGGTAGCTAGCTGAGATTGCTGTTGAGCATCGAGCATCGAGCTATACCAGAAAGCTGATAGTGGGCTGAGATTGCTACCGAGCGCCGAGCCCCTTGGACTTGTGTGAAAGCCAGGAGCTGGCTCAAAATTACTACTGATCACCGAGCGTCAAGCTTTGTGAGAAAGTCGATAGCTTGCTGAGATTGCTGCGAAGCGCCGACTATCGAGTTTTGTGAGAAAGCTGGTAGCTGGCTAAGATTGCTGCCGAGCACCGAGCGTCGAGCTTTATGAGAAAGTTGGTAGCTGGCTGTGATTGCTACTGAGCGCCGAGCATCGCGCTTTGTGAGAAAGCTGGTAGCTGGCTGAGATTGCTGTCGAGCACCGTGCGTCGAGCTTTGTGAGAAAGCTGGTAGCTTCCTAAGATTGCTATCGAGCACCAAGCATCGAGCTTTGTGAGAAAGCTAGGAGCTAGCTCGATGTTGTTGTTAAGTGCCGAGCCTCGAGATTTGTGAGAAAGCTGGTAGTTGGATGAGATTGCTGCCGAGCGCTAAGCGTCGAGCTTTGTGAGAAAGCTGGGAGTTGGCTGAGATTACTGTAACATCCCGTATTTCTATTTTAATTAAAAATACAATTTTCAATTTTTGCATGTACGATGCATGTGCTAATTTTTCCATCTTTATTTTTTTACTCTCATTTATTATTTTAGCATGCATGAGTCTTTTTATTAGCCTTTCATTAAACCCATGGACCTAAGAATAGATTCTAGTCCACTAGACTAATTAATTAATTAAAAAGCAAGCCCATAAGACAAGCCCATTAATTTTTGGTTGTGCATGGATTTACACATGACATATAACAACTTTTAATACATATATTAGGATTATAGGATTTTGTATTTAATTTTTGTGTGTGTGTGTGCGTGTGTGGAGAGGGAGAGAGAGAGAAAATGGTTTGGAAAAGAGAGAGGCCGGGGGTTAAGAAAATGGGGAGATGGAGATAGTGGGAAATTGAAAAGGTGAGTGGGTAGTTATTAGGTGGATGAGATTACATTTTTAGCCCTTCTTTTGTCCTATAAATACCCCCATTTTTTTCTCATTTCACACCAAAACTAAACAAATCAAGAGAGAAAAAAGAAAGAGAGTTAGAGAGTGTTCTTGTTGCATTGGAGGCTTTTTGGAGTGCTCTTGCTAGGAGGAGAAGGACTAGGTGTTGCTTGTTGGAGCTAGGAGTCCCTAGAAGTGTATTACCCCAAATTCCAAAACAGACTGAATTCGAAGTTCCACAGGATCTTTACACTTCTCTTCGTACAATTTTACAAGGAAATTTAAAACTTTTATTACATTAGAGTTACGTCTTTAAATTACATTTAAACAGCGGAAGCAAATTACAATAATTACATGAATAAATTGTACGACACTTGAAAACATTCTTTAAGCAGCTTGCATACTTATTCTTGTCAATCTCTTTACCCTGCATAGAAACTATGGGCTCGTCAGTTCATTCAACTGACGCAAGGATATAAAACATCAATTTTCTCTTACTTAGAAAACACACACTTATCACAAGTTAAACTACGGGGATTATCCTATAGATGTCGTGTTGTGTTGTGCACTTAGTCCTTAATGCAGTTGTTATGTTATATGACACAAATGCGCACTTGTTTGGATTCTATGCATCCCATACTACATAGGTCCGTTGGCAAGCCTTTAATCGTACTTCATCTTATAGGGTTCAATCCCTCGCCCTGACTTAAACTACTACGGTAACTACGGTAAGTATCTTAGATGTTCTATGATCTACGAACCCATGTCCAGGCAGTCTGGAGGGAAATCCCACGCACTGACATGATGCATCAATCAGGCAGACTATGGACAATTCAACCTCCGCCGTGGAACGATGGCACCACCCGTAGTCGCCAAATACCCCACAAGCATTGCCACCGGGACGATAATTCCGGAGTAGTGTTCACGCCATGTCATGACGAATCAAGCAGGTAGTCTGTGAATCACTCTCACACCGCCATTCCGATGGCCCTCATACTCGTATTTTTCTCTTACTTTTGTCACATCACCACTATGTATCAAAATCCTTAGTTTATTTGAATCATGAATAAAATCAATCCCTAGAGTTAGCTCTTTCTTCTATACCGGTCTTAATCAACAATATGACCAACTTGGTCTTTCATCTCAATAATTCAACTTTACAATTTTAATTCATTCAATTGCCGGTAATAGGATTTTAGCTACCCTCTAGTTCAAAATCTCATTTCATGTCCATAGCATTTGTATATTCATATTCATAAGATTTTTCATAATTCATCAGGATATTTGATTTTACTTTCATGCTCAATTTTATGCATAAGACAAATAAATTCATTTTCTAATTTGTCACATTCATAATTCATTCTTTACACACCATTCTCTTATTCTCTTTGCCGATACTAAATCAAACATTCATACTTTCAATTTTCCTTTTTATTAAAAATCTCTTTTCGAACTCTTTTAAACAATACACTTTTCTTTATTCGAAAATACTTTAAACTAACAATTTATAATAAGTACTTTCTTGCGAAAGTCTCAATTTCTCCTTTGCACTAGGCCAAGGGTTATATAAATCTTTCTCATGAAATCTGGATATCAATTTAAATCGTCAGGACAGTCGATTGTTAAAGCACAGTCGGTCGACTGCTCTGCGAGGATTAAAACTCGAAAATTAAAATAGTCAGGACATTCGACTGTTAGGACATAGTCGGTCGACTGTTCTGGGATGATTTAAAACTCGAAAATAAACAGTCTGGATAGTCGACTGTTAGGACATAGTCGGTCGACTATTCAGCAACTAAAATCCGAAATTTGGAATTTTATACAGTAACTCAAGCTTTTCAAAATACCATTTAACTCTCATTTTTCATATAAAATAACTATACATAAAAAATTCACATAATGTTCTATTAACAATTTCATGTTCATTTCTCTCAACAATTAACATACAACTTTAGGATTATTTAGCATCAATCACACTAATCATGAATAAGCATAATTTACTAACCAATCTTATTTTAATAATGTAGAGATTCTCACAATTAGCATTTTTCACATACACACATTTCTAAAAATTGTACTTTTTCCATAAACACAAATATTTTGATATGGAGAGACATTTATTCTAATTTAGCATGCTAAATCAATATCTAAATATCACAACAACAAACATATCATTCAATCAAGTTCACTTGTTCATTTCATGCAATTTCACATATGTTCCATTTTCACCTTAATCATGGTATTATCAAAGAGCAAGATTTTCACCTATTTATTCTAACATGATTAAAACACCACCTAGCATGATACTACTTAAAAGTTAGAGAAAATTGCCCACCTTATTGGAGAGAAAACGAATATACTCCTAAGAACTCCTAGATTGATCAAAAAAGCCCTTCTCTTCCTAGTTTGCGCCACCACAAAGTCTCCTCCTCCTTGCACTTAGTGAAACCCGAGCCTCCCTTTAGTGAAGTAGCTGGCCTCCAAGATGGAACACACACAAACTAAATGCTCTCAATCTTTTACTCCCTCTCAGTCTTTTTACTCCCCTATATATTTCTTTCTTTCTTTACAAAAAAATTCTTAGTGTTGTATGCATACAAAGAAGGGGTATTTATACTAGTTTTAGGGTGAAATGGAGGGCTGGGATTGCATTAGATGGTTGTAGATAAATGACTAGGATACAATGGGAAGTTGCAGCAACCACCCATGAAGAAAAAAACTACCTCTCCACTAATCCACACCCCCACCTCTCTCCCATGCATTTCCGGCCAAGAATGGTGTGCAATGCACACACACATGCAAGCACGTGCCCCTAACTAGTGTCTCCTAATTAAAGTTGTACATTATAAATTAATTAATTTTCTATTATTTGAGTCTACACTACACGTCAGACTAAAATAAAGATTAATTAAATCACATGGGCTCACTAATGGGCCAAGAGACTATGGGCTCTACTAATTTAATTAATTAATTAACTAATATGGGCTACAAAGAGACAAAATAGACTTAGAATTAAATTGGGCTTTCTCAAAAGAGAGAATAAATGAGGATGAAATATTTTTAGAGAAATGCATGCATAAATTTGCACGTGCACAACACGTGGAAAATAAAATACATTCTAATTAATATGATTTAAAAATACAGGATGTTACAAGAAGTTGTGTCTCATCATCTTTGTTGCAAATTCTTCATAAGAGGTGGGTGATCTTGTGCTTTCTAAATGTAGGAAATGCATGCTAGTAATATTAAATGAGTAGTATAGATAAATTTGATGTGATAAATGTAAAACAAATCCATACTATTGTGTTGTGCCATGAATTGAAGAAATTTTTTTATGATTAAGAAACTAATTGTCATCATGTTAGTTAGAAATGAGAAAATGAAACATTGAGTTATTGCCATGAACAAATTTGCATGTTGATTTACAAATGTCGAAATATATAATTGTATGAAAATTTTTTGAGACTTCTCTTATGGTAAAAATAAATTTTTTGTGAAGTTAAATTGGTGCACATAGATTCATTTAATTGGTTGTAAGAGATACAAATTGCTATTTTTTGATTAAATTGAAGAAATGCAATTCATGTTCATTAATTAAATAAAAATAATTTAAAATTTAGATATAATGTCTAAAATATCAGTTAAAAATTCGTGAGTTACTGTTTTCAAGTAAACTCAGTATGAATGAGATAATTACAGTCCATTAAAAAGATTAGATCGATCATATGTTTGAGTTTTGTGAAAATAAACTAGTTACCGTGCCGTGTGATCAAAATCCTGGCCTCTGTTCTCATAACAGTAGTTGGGCTTGGACTTACTGGTTATCGGCTGAGTTTTAAGATCATTGCTGTAGCACGGGTGTGGTTTGAGGTTCTGGGTTCGAAACCTAGTATCCCCTTTTTATTCTTAATTGTTTTTAATTTACCCAAAACACTGAATTACAGTATGTAACACTTTCGGCCTGCATTTATAACACAAAGTCCACTTGGACTTAGTGACTCTCGGTGGCGCCTAGGTTCAGTTATCGTAGCTTGCAGTTGGGCTTGGGTTCGAAACTCGGTAGCTGCATTTTGATTTTTTTTGGTATTTTTAATATTTTGAAGGGTTTTTAATGCAAATAAAATTTGGGGAAAAATTCTAATATTCCTATAAAATGATATAGAATTAATAAAAAAATAGTTTCAGAATTTTTCATGTATATTTTGAGAAATTAAAAGTGAAATTGAGATAGAAAATGAGTTATTGACTTCAAAATTAATTATTTAAGAGTATGGCATTCATTCTTAGAAGAAGAGTAAAATATGGTTACGTGAATTGATTTCTCTTGAAGAGATTATACACCTATTTGATTAAGAAATACTTGATGTGGTTTGAGATATATTACATATGCTTAAATTGCTAAAGAGATTTAAAGTGGATGAATTTATGTTCATGAAAAGAAATATTGTTTTGTGAATGAATAAATGAATCATGAATGATGCTAAGGTAAGACATTGATTAAATTGTGAATAAGTTGAAGATAAGAATACTTTGAGTTTAATACATGATTATTGAAGGGTATGAGTACCCATGGATTCTAGTACATGAAATGTTGTAATCTAGAGTTTAGTGAGACCTCGGGACCAGCATTGTTGAATTAAAAGATTTGAGTTATATTTTGAGATAAGGCTATGGAGCTATCTCAGTATTTGTGATTAAGTCCGGTAGGGGGTAAAACTAACTCTAGGTATGATAAATTATTCATGTTTTGAAATTAAGAACTAGGCACATAAGTGAAGATGTAGAAAACCTTGGCAAATGTAAGTAGGGCACTCTATATAGTCGGACGGTGTACTCCGGGACTATAGACCCAGTCGGGCGGTGTACTCCGGGACTGAGGTTGCTTCGATGGAGACGAGCTTTTATTTTAAATCCGGGACTATGCGTAGTCAGGCGGATAGTTTGCCGTACTCTAGTGTATATACGTATACCGGGGCTAGAGGGGCACTTGCGGGATGTTCGCACGATGAGGAGTTTGTTATAACAGTTGGGCGGTGTACTCTGGAACTGGGATCCTACTCGTGGAATGTCTAAACCTTGCTTTTATTACTGGGTAGTTTTCATGGTGAGGGATCGAACCCTTTATTGTGGAGTACGTAGGTGTTTGCCTTCGGACCTATGTAGTATGGGATGCATAGAATCTGAACAAGTATGCATTAGTGTCATCTTAGTGTAAAATATCTGCATTAGACATTAAGGCATTGCATACACTTACATATTTAGAGTAGTCACATTTTAACACTTTATTTGCATTCAAGTTTGTGGTTTGTTAAAGTATTAAGATCGTTATATTTTTCGGCATAGAGAGGATGACCGTGTATAACATTTTCGTCAGTAGTAAGCAACTGATGTGCCCATAGGTTTATATGCAGGAGATGGATTTTCATGAAGATAAAAAGTTGATATGCTGTTGTTGATTTACTTAAATATTAAAGATGTTGCAATTGTATAATTTTTCATTATTTTACTTTATTTTACCTATCGCTGTGTAAATAAATGTAAAGGACTATGTTGTATTAAAAAAAGTTCAAATTTCCTTGTAAAATTGTACGAAGTGAAGTGTAAAGATCCTGTAGAAATTCGAATTCGGTTGTATTTGGAATTCGGGGTGTTACAGAGTGGTATCAGAGCCACACTTCATAAGTAGTACAAATTTATAAGGAACGACACCCTAGAGTGGACATTAGAGTGTGAGTTTCAACTTATAGAGATTTAAACTTACGTTTGATTTGCTCTGTATGATGACATTTTTTCCTCTTTTCCCTATAAGATGGCCAATCATCATGATCCCCAGAATGAGGCACAATGGTTTGTCCCCTTCGAGGATGAAGAGGAAGAGCCAATGGAGGAAGAAGAAGACCCAGAGGAGATAGAAGAGGAATTTTTTGAGTCCAGGGAGATTACTCCACCTCTGCCTGATTTTCCCGAAGAATCCTCAGACGAAGAACTCGTTTCAGATGACGAAGATGATATTGTTGCTTCTCTTCGAAGAGAATTGGATGCTCAAATGTGGAGAGTGAACCACTTGAAAGCGCAATGGGCAGAAGATAAGGAGCGCATTTAAGAGCTGAGTTTTCAAGTGTGCGAACTCGAGAAGGTTCAGCACGTGAATGATCGACACTGCCAAGTTGGACCACCTCACTCGCTGGGACAAGCAGGAGTGGCATCAGAGATTTGAAGATATGGAGAAGGAAATTCAGGAACTACGGGAAGAGCTGAGAGCAGCCAAGAGAAACCGTAGAATCTAGGATGTCTTTTATTAAAAGGTTGTAATGGATGTGATGAAGCAAGTTTTTTCTTTCTGAATGTAAAAAGTTTAATTTTGGAATAAATAAATTTTGTTGAAGAGATGTTATTCGTGTTATTTATGATGATTAATGATGAATTTTATGACTCAGAAATGGCACGAAGGAACATGAACGACAAAGGGCATATCAGTGAGAATGGGCTAGATTTGGAGACCGAACTAGCTCGAGTATATCAAACCTTAAATGCTTTCACTGCCAACATCGCTTGGCATGCTGGGCTAGGGTCAACTGTGCATGTCCCTGAAGCAATCAGGCTGGTAGAGTCGTTCAAAAGGATGAATCCACCAGTGTTTGAGGACCAAGAAAATCCAGATGCTGCTAACGACTGGATTAGGCAGATTTAGACAGTCTTTGAAGTGCTAGAGACCCCTGAGGCAAGTAAGGTGAAGTTGGCCACCATCCAGCTAGAGAAAGATGCAGGAGTTTGGTGGCAATCACTGAAGAGAACTTTGGGCAATGTGAAGCTTAGGGGTGTCAAAAAATACCATATTACCGTACCATACCGTACCATACCATTACCATACCAAAAATACCGAAACTTGGTAATACCGTACCAAATTTTCGGTATTGTACCATACCAATTTTTTATGGTACGGTACTGGTACAAAATGTTTATACCATTGGTATACCGTACCATACCGAATATATTTAATATACATTTAATCTAATATTTTTATTTTAAAATCTAGGCCTCAGGTTTTTTGTTGGGGTATACTGACTTGCTGTTAATGAGTATTCATGTTGAGAAACACCCATGTGCAAAAACAAAGCTAAGTACCATTAGGAAATTTTAAAGAAATTTTATAAATAAATAAACAAATAGATAGTTATAATTGTGTGATCGAAGGATCCGTAGTTGCCATTAACTCATTGATCTCAGAAAATCTTTTGCTTTGTATTAGTTATTAGCAACTGTATATGCTATATGGGTGAAAGACTTCATTACCAGAAATAAACTAGAGCTTCTGGTTCTTACCAGACATAGCCTTGAGGTATTTTCATCATGTAATGCCTTATGGTTCTTACCAAACATATCCTTGAGGTATTTTCATCATGTAATGCCTTATGGGGTGTTTTATGTGGAAAGACCTAATTTTTTTTGCATTCAGTATCGTATGACATTGGAATTACAAATTATATTTCAATTTTAAAGGAACTGAGGTTACCATTCAATGAGAAGACCTGTGGGAGAGTCGAGAGACTAGTCTATTTGACCTTCAATAGAAATCAATATTTGGTAGTTAATGCAAGTCTGTTAGTAGCTACATTCATTAATGAAAGTATTTAATGACATTCTCCCAGTTCTTGGTGATAGCAAGAAGGGACCAACAACAAAACTAGATTGAACATACCTAGGGTTCTTGATGTCCGGTACTACCACGGTACTACCATTACCATACCGATATTTCGGTATTACCGAACTCGGTAGTACCAAAATATTGGTACGGTAATGGTAGAGAAATTTGTGTACCAAGTACTCCGGTACGGTAGACGGTAGAGTAATTTTTGTACGGTACGGTACGGTATACCACCCCTAGTGCAGCTTACTTAGGAAGAGTTTCTTGGAGAATTCAGGAGTCACTATTTTTCCCATGGATGTTCAAGAGAAGAAGTCTATGGAATTTTTGGGCTTGCAGCAGGGAGGTATGACAGTGCGGGAGTATGAGACCAAATTCAACCAATTCTCAAGGTACGCTCCGGAAATGGTTCTGGACGAAGTCAAGAAAGTGCGGAAGTTTGAGCAAGGGTTGAGGCCAAGCGTGAGGACCCACATGATACCTTTAGGTATCCGAAGATTTGAGAAGTTGGTCAGGAGGGCTGCCGCTACTGAGTCGGATATGAACCAGTTTCAGGCAGTACAGGTCAAGAGGATTAATTGGAGCATTGGCAAGAGACTTGCAGTGTCAGGAAATTTTAGGGGACAGCCCCCAGCATAGCATTTCAAACCAACCAGAGTAAATGCTGTTGCAGTGACTGGAAGGGTACCCACCTGCTTCAAGTGTGGAGAGTCAGGCCACTTAGCTCCTGGGTGTACCAAGTTGCAAGCGAGCAAGACTTGTTATCTTTGTGGAAAGGAGGGCAACATCAAGCCATTTTGCCCTCAGCTTCAACAGGAAGGGCCGAGTCAGAAGCAGTCCAACCCAGAGCAGAAGCAATTCTGGCAGGGGTGAGTGTTTGCATTGACCGAGGCAGATGCTGATAATGTGAACAACGTCATCACGGGTATGGGAGATGATGTTTAGTTGCTTTGTTACTTTTCCACTTATGTAATAAATATTATGTAATGAGAGTACTCTTATGTAACAGGAGACATTCAGATAAATGGAATAAAAGCATCAGTTTTATTTGATACGAGAGCATCGCACACATTTGTGTCACCCTCATTTGCAAAACGATTGGGAGTCAAACCAAAAATTTTTCCTGGCAAAGTTCTATCTGTGGCTACTCCGTCAGGAGAAAACTTGACTACTGACCGATATTATGAAGGGTGTGATCTTGAGATTGGAGGAAGGCTCTTTGGCATCGACCTCTTTGAGTTGGCGGTTTTGGGGGTCGACATCATTATTGGTATAGACTGGATGTCAGTTTACAGTGCCATTATTGAGTGCAAGAGCAAGGAGGTTGTGGTGAAGGCACCAGGAGGACCAGCAGTTACATTTCAAGGGAAGAGGAAGTGTACGTAGTTGGTAGCAGCTTTGGTGGAGCAGAAGATTCATGAAGAAATGAGGCAGATTCCTGTGGTTTGGGATTTTCCAGCAGTGTTTCTTGAAGATCTACCTGGGCTTCCTCCTCATCGAGATGTAGAGTTCATCATCTCCGTTCAGCCAGGGAGTGCACCTATTTCCAAGGCACCATACAGAATGGCACCGGTTGAGCAAGATGAGATCAAGAAGCAGATTGAAGAGTTGTTGAGCAAAAGATTCATCAGGCCTAGTGCGTCACCTTGGGGAGCCCCAGTTCTTTTGGTGAAGAAGAAGGATGGATCGATGAGGATGTGTATCGGCTATAGAGAGTTGAACAAGGTTATAGTGCAGAACAAGTATCCAATTCCTCGAATCGATGATCTGTTCGACCGTCTACAAGGAGCAGCTATTTTCTCCAAGATAGATCTACGGTCAGGATATCACCAAGTCTGAGTAAAGGAAGAACATGTGCATAAGACGGCTTTTCAAACTAGGCATGGTCACTATGAGTTTCTAGTCATGCTGTTTCGAGTAACCAATGCACCTGCTATCTTCATGGACATGATGAATAGGGTCCTACGTCCATTCATCGATTCTTTTGTCTTTGTGTTCATTGACGACATATTGGTCTATTCCAAGTTAGAAGAAGAGCATACCAAGCACCTAGCAGAGGTACTGAAGAAGCTACACGAGCAGAAACTGTATGCAAAGCTGTCCAAATGTGACTTCTGGAAAACCGAAGTCGCCTTCCTGGATCACATCCTTTCTAAGGAGGGAGTAGCTACTGACCCACAGAAGATTGAGGCAGTGAAACATTGGCCAAGGCCGACCACAGTGAAAGAGATTAGGAGCTTGTAAAACATGAGGCTAGAGATAACCCTAATCCCCAAAACTACAGGGATCAGCCATAACGGTGTGAGCGACATCAAAAGAAATACAATGTAAATAAAACATGAAGAATAAAGTTATAAACAACACATACCAATAGATGTAACAGATGGAAAATGAAATGACAGTAAATAAAACATGAAAACATCAAGTGAAACTAGACAAAGTGTCAAGTGTAGGAAAACAGAAAACATCATGCACAAAACCGGAGAATCACCTCCCTGCAGTGTACCCCACCGCCGCCCCTCGACGTGCAAGTACACAGGCACATCCCATGAATAGACCTGTCGGCCCTTGACACGCGAATGTACTTGTATGTTTCGTGAATAGGCATTGCAAACCTTCGACACGCGAACATACTAAAAGTCCTCTCGAGACAGAACACACAAGTCCTGGAACGCATTCGTTGGACTGGACCCCAAAATCATATACTTACGTTTTTCAAGTTCCATCACATCTCCACTAGTGCCTGTCCTTATTATTATTAATACATAAATTCCCCCTCTCTACATTTAGTGTATCCTGCCAGACTTAATTCCATAAACAACCCCAAGACCCCCAACTGGTCAAAATCCACAAAATCTCATCTGCCAGTTCACAGGACTCCCACTCAACTCTTAGAGATTCACAAATCAAATATCAACACAAAATCTTTCATTAAAACTCTTAATTCCATCATCAAAACGTTTATATCGTGAAAACTTTTTTAAGTCAACAAAACCCAAATTCATTCAAGATACTCAAATATTTCCAGAATTGAAAAAAAGTATTAAATCCATCAAATAACTAAGAATCGTATTTTGAAGTCATAGAAAGTCACAAAACATCAATTTCTTCAAAAACTATATATATTTTACTTTATAAAGTTATAGGAAAACAACTTAAATTCTATTATAATCAAAATGTAACTCTGTGAAATACTGTAATCTGTACCAAAACATCATCTAAAACAGTACATGAATAATCCATAAGTGCAAAGAAATAATCGTTCGAGAAATCAACAGAAAACTCAACCCTAAACAATCAGCCAATCAGCTGACAGTCGACCGTCAAACCAGTTCAAAAAGCAACGGTTGTCCGACATGCAAAAATTCCCAAATCAACTAATTGACAGTCGACTGTCAGTTCATGTGTAAAATCTTGACAGTCGACCGACAATTCGAAATTCGACAGCTTTAATATTCGTGAACGTTTTTACTGATACTTCAATAAGTCTTTGTAAAATTATAAATTTGAAAAACAAACATCCTGAAATGATCAAATACAACTTGTCTAACATACTGGAGTCTATAAAACTAATCAAAACTTCATCAAATCCATAGAAGAGCAAATTTTCGACAAATCTTCTTCAAAACAGCAAAAGTATATATATATATATATATATATATATATATATATATATAGGGAAAAAGGGGTATGAGCAAATTGCTCATTTAGTAAATAAGCAATTGATGATGTGGCATACATGTGATTGAAAATCTTTAAAAGGATTAATTGTCCAATGTATCACATGCATGCCACATAATCAATTGCTCATTTACTAAATAAGCAAGTTGCTCATATCCCTTTTACCCATATATATGTGTGTGTGTGTGTGTGTGTGTGTGTGTGTGTGTGTGTGTAGTGTGTTTAAGCATCAGTAAAACATCATAATCCATGAATTAGAAGTAGTATAATGTTTAGATTCGATCCCAGTACTAAAACAAATCATATTTAATTGAAAACTTCACAAAACATCAAAACTTCATATTTCGACAATTTTTCAAAACAGTAAAGTAGTATATATATATATATATATATATATATATATATATATATATATATATATATATATATATATATATAAGTGTTCAAACATCAGTTATAGCATCAAAACTCACCATATAGGAGTAGTACAATGTTAAAAACAATCTCAGTACCAAAACAACTCAAATCCAACTCGAAAACATCACAAAATCACAAAAAGTCCACTTCGGCCATTCACTATCAGACCCGAAAACTAATGCTCAATTCTAACTTCAAAACTAAATCTCTTTTGATCCAAAACCTCTCTTGTAATAGATTAAACACACACACAACCTTTTACATCAGTTAACATGTGATTACAACATGCAAATAAACAAGTTTTACTCATCAAAACACCCCAAACAGATCACACATATGCATATGCAGTAAAGGTCCAAATTTTGTTCACTTTTGCAATAATTATCACACAATCTCATTATAACAAATCAAAACAGCAAGCATATGAAAGGAATCAACCTACCCATGATTTTTATTAGGTTCTTTAACAATCTCAAGTCATCTATATAAAATTTTAATCATCAATAGCATAATTTACATGAAAAGATTTACTTTTTAATTCATCAATACATCAAAATTCATCATATCATCATACAAACTCCTAACATGCTTTCTAATGGGAAAATTATCACAAACAACTTGCATAGAATAACAGGAAATCAAACATATGTTACTCACCTTTTTGAAGAATCAACCGAAGTAATAAAAAGAATAAGAAAAGTCATTCCTTTCGCAAGAAAACCAAGATCCTCGCTTCGAAACTCCAAGAAATCAATAATAAAGAAAACCCTTTGTGTAGTGCAGCAAAGAGACGGCTGCTCCTTTCTTTTAAATAGGCTGGAATTAGGGTAATTAAGGTAATTAGGGTTTTTGAATAGATTTGTAAAATCTCACTTTTGAATTTATCTTTACATATATAAATCCTTATACTTGGAAATTAGATAAACCAATTAAATTTAGATTTAAAAACAAAAACAAATACTCAGATCTGGCCGGCACTTGTTTCAAAACCCAGAAAACCAATTTTATAATTTTGACCTCTAAGTGGCAATTTTGCAAAAAGACCATTCTTTAAGAAATTTGCGAAATAAACCAAATCTATAAAAAAAAAGTAAACTTTTTACCTCTGAGTTGGCTAGGCATCATGCTTAGCCAAAAAATCCAAAAATCTGGTGTTTTCACTCCAAGTGGTAAATTTGCACAAAAGTCCATCTTTTCGTAAATTTTGAAAATATGTCAAATAAATATCAGAAAAATCCAGAAAATTCATAAATAATACCTACTAATAAGTATTAGGTTTTTACAAAATAATTTCTGACTTTGAACTTCCCAAGAAAATATTTGCACGTGTTTTGCACGTGTAAAAAGATTAATTTTAGAAAAATATTTATTAAAGCATCAAAAATCATTTTAATTCATTTATTAATCTCAAAAACATTATTTAAAACTCTAGGGTGTTACATCACTCCCTCTTTAGAATAGTTCTGTTCTCAGAACTACAACTAATAGGGACCAAACAATAATAAGCAAAAAAAAATGCAATCACATAAATGGAAATATAGTTTAAGGAATACAATCACAAAAGAGAATTTAATTTAACTAAAAGAAATACAATTTAATCAAAAGAATTCAATCATACAAAAAGCTCAGGAAAATTCTTCTGCATGCGATCCTCCGGCTCCCAAGTAGCATCCTCGAATTGCTGGTTCCTTCACAATACCTTGATCATGGTATCACCTTATTCCTCAACACCTTCTCCTTACAATAAACAATCTCTAGAGGCCGCTCCTTGTAACTCAAGTTCAGCTGTAGACCTTCAGGCACTTCCACCAACTTATGATTCTGATCCGACACATACCTCCTCAACATCAACATATGGAACACATCATGTACCTGTGCCAATTCCTCCGGCAGCTCCAACTTATATGCTGTCTTACCAATTCGCTCCAAAATCCTATATGGCCAAATGTACCTTGGCTCCAACTTACCTCCCTTTCCGAACCTAATCACTCCTTTAGTCGGAGACACCTTGAGAAAAACTTCATCCCCAACCTCAAACTCCAAGTCCCTTCGTTGAGTGTCTGCATAACTCTTCTGCCGACTCTGAGCCTCGACCAACCTCTCACGAATCAAATCGATCTTTCCAGATGTTTGTTGCACAATCTTAGGCCCAAACATCTATCTCTCACCAACCTCATACCAAAAAACAGGTATCCTGCACTTCCTTCCATACAGAGCTTCATACGGAGCCATCCCGATACTCGCATGGTAACTGTTGTTATAAGCAAACTCAACCAATGCCAAGTACCTCTCCCAACTGCCGCCAAAATCCATAACACAAGCCCTCAGCATATCCTCCAACACCCGATTCACCCTTTCAGTCTGACCATTGGTCTGCGAATGGAAAGCAGTACTGAAATCAGTTCTGGTACCCAAGGCTGCTTGCAAATCCTTCCAAAATCTCGATGTGAACCTCGCATCCCTATCGGAAACAATCGACATAGGAACCCCGTGAAGTCTCACAATCTCATCAATGTATAGCTCTGCCAATTTCTCCAATGACCAAGTAATCTACGTGGACAGAAAGTGAGCTGACTTAGTCAATGGTCCACAATAACCCAAATTGGGTCATTGCCCGTCGGACTCCTCGACAACCCTGTGATGAAATCCATGCTGATATTCTTCCACTTCCATTCCGGAATGGGCAATGGCTGTAACAAACCTCCAGGCCTCTAATTCTCTGCTTTGATCCTGTAACACCCCGTAAAATTGAGCAATGACTTTTGCCCTCGCGTGTTACGCACGTATATTTTGTATCGTTACAAATAGTGTTCGTAACATATTTTGATATAAATGTCATACGTATTTTATATTCCGATTATTTACATGTTTTCCGTTATCTCAAAATTCATTTTTATTTTATTTTTAGCCAACTCGAATATTAAATTTAATCTTTGTGTTTTTACGTGTATTGCATGTGTTTTCAATACACGCGTCGATTACGTAAATTTCACCGTTACGTGAAATATTCGTAACATTATTGTTCTACGTATTTTGTATTTTAATTATTTTTCTCTCAAATTAATTTTTAAAATTTTCACATGTGCATTGCACGTGCAAATTTTTCTAAGCAATCTAATCCAAAAAGAATTTCCTAAGAATGATATCTATTCTCATTTTTATCTAAGTTATTACTTTAATTTTAATCCATAGTCCCTAATCTATTTTTAAAGGTCCAAAAGAAACTAATTTCAAAATAAAAGCCCATGAGAAAATTCTTTATTAAATCCACATTTAAAATTGTCACTACACTTGTCATGTAACAAATATACACATTGGACTATAAACAAATGAATGAGAGTGTGTGCACATAGAGTTCACATGCACAAAAGTGCACATGTGGGAAATCCAAGGGTTGGCCAATTCATGAAGGAATGAGTAGAGGTGGGGGTTTGTGTAGTAATAGTGAGTGGGTGATTAATTTTGATAATGAATATTTATTTTTGGATAATAGGTGTCTCTTCATTCACCCATTTAACCCTATAAATAGCCCCTCCTATTTCATGTACAATACACACTAGAATCAATACAAAAGAGAAGAAAAGAAAGAGAGTGCTTGGATTTCTTCAAGAAGGAGGGCTTGAGCTTTTGCTTTGGTAGGAGGAGAAGCCTAGCATCTTGTTGGGGCTAGGAGCAACATCCAAAGAGTCTTCTTCCATTTTTCTTTCATCAACTAAGGTGGGTATTTCTTGAATGCTTTCTAAATTTTATAGTATCATGCATGTGTAGGAAGATTGTTATATAAAATTCATCATAAATATGAGGAGTTGTTAATTTTTGATGATGATATTTAAAATAAAAATGCATGCTAATTGAAAGATTATCTTGTATATAAGTTGAAATGATGATGTTTAGGTGCATAGTAATGCATTATATGAATTTGATATGAATTTGTACACAAAGTTGCTAATTCATGCAAAGAAAAGTTACTGTTTTGAATTTTGTTTGCACATCCAAAAATCATGTTTAATAAAATAATTGGAATATATAACTAAAACTTTTTTGGGAGCATCTTGTATGTTTCAGGAACATCCCTTTAAAATTTCATAAGATTTGGAGATCGTTTACTATTTTAATAAAATCTAAACTTAAAAATTGGTTAGTAGTTGATTGGTTGCTCGAAATCTGTACACATTTCGGTTTTTGATCAATTCAGCATTGTAAATGAAATAATTTGAGAAAATTCAGAACTAATATATTGTAGTAGACTTGTTAACCTTTCTGAAAACTTTAAGAAATCAAATTTTCACAAATAATTGAATTTATAATGAATTTTTCAAGACTGTACAATTGACAGTATTTCAGTATTTCGACCATACTATATATTTCGAAGAATTCTGAGTTATAGATACAGTATTTTGAGGAAACTTATAACTAAGAAGTTTTAGTAGAATTGTATTCCTTTATTTTGATATAAAGAGCGCAAAGTTTTGTGAACTATATAATTTTGCTATGATTTTTAAATAGCATGAAATGCAGTTTTCTGACTTTGAATTTACTGTTTTGCAAATGATACTTAGACGAAGTGATTGAAAATATTTTCTCACTGTTTTAAGTTATATTTTGGGAAAATATAGATCATATTCATGCTTAGATGAGATGTGAACTCAAGGAATATATATATATATATGATTAAAGATGTTAAGAATTGGTTTAAAATAAATCAAAGGAAAATGATGAGAAGAATTTTTCAATGAGGAATTTTAAAGTGGTTATGTTTTAATCTTAATTAACTTGTATTGAGAAAATTTTGATGAATATGAGAAGTGTATTGTGAAATTGAATAGTTTGATATTTTACTTCTTGATGAATAAATAAGAATAAATGAGAATTTGAATGAAATAAGAATACATGAACATGAATTATAAGGGTTCGAGTACCCCAAGTTGTTGAACATGAAAAGATATTGATTGTAAAGGGTTAGTGAGACCCAGGTACCGGCAAGTGTTTAAAATGATTAATTGAGTTTTTGAGAAGTAACTAGTATGGGTTGACTGTCTCAGTATTTTGTTTAAGACCGGTGGGTAAGCTAAACTTTAGTTTTTCATAACTATAACTTAAACTTAAGGATAGGCACTAGTTGGAGATATGACGAAATGAGTCAAATGTGAGTTATGGACTCCAGAATGATCCTTGGAGAAAGACGGTCCCCAGTATTCCGGGACGATGGATGTAAGGACCACAGAATGATCCACAGAGTGGGAATGATCTCCATTATTCTGGGACGAGAGCGACGCTCATGGGATGCTTGTGCAATGAGGGCTCCAGAATGACCTGCGGAGTGAGACGATCCCCAGTATTCCGGGACGATGGACGTATGAGCCACAAAATGATCCACAGAGAGGGATTGGCCTTCATTATTCCAAGGGCGAGAGCCAATACTTGCAAAGTGTCTAAAATTCATAGTAGTCATCATAGTAGGCTGCATGGTGAAGGATCTAACCCTACAATGTGGAGTACATAGGTGCTTGCCCTCGGACCTATGTAGTATGGGATGCATAGAATCCGAACAAGTATGCATTAGTGTCATCCTAGCGTAAACATCTGCATTAGGTATTAAGTCATTGCATACACTGACATGATTAGGATAGTCACTCTTTTATACTTTGTCTTCATTCAAGTTAGTGGTTGTTAAAGTATTAAAGAATCGTTATATTACGTCATAGTGATGATCGACATTTATAATATTTTGTCGGTTGTAAGCAACTGATGTGCTCACAGATTTTCAATGTAGGGCTTGATTAGATTGGCAAGGACTTAAAGACGGTTGATGATAAAGATTATATTTAAGCTGCTGATATTAGAGTTGTATTTCATGTTGTATTTTATTTAACTTCCGCTGTGTAAACTCTGTAATAAACTATGTGTATAAAGAATAGTTTTAATTTCCTTGTAAAATTGTACGAAATGAAGTAAAAGATCCTGTTGTACTACGAATTACATGTAAATGGAATTCGGGGTGTTACAGATCTGCTAGCAAGTCAGAAAACTTGCCACGAAGTCTGCTACATCCCTTTTCAACCCAGACCACCCAAAGTGCTATTTGATATCCTTGTACATCTTTGTGCCTCCAGGATGTACTGAAAACAAGGTACTGTGTGCCTCCTGCAAGATACTCTTTTTCAAATCTACATTCTTCGGAAGACACAATCTCTCACCCATCCATAGAACTCCATCTTGGACACGGAACTCTGATAACTTGCCTTCGAAAACCTGCTGCAACATCCTCTGAATCTCTGCATCTAATTTCTGACCTTCCACAATCTGCTCTCTCAAAGAAGGCTGCAGCCTCAACTGAGCCAAAGACGCTCCCAAACCTTGCAGTACCACCTCGATACCTGCTTGGTCAAACCCTGCTGCCAACTCTCTCTGAATAGTGATCAAACTCGACAAACTGCTCTTCCAATTAAGCCCATCGGCCACCACATTCGCCTTGCCTGGATGATACTTGATCTCAGGACGAATGTCTTCCAACACTTCCAACCACCTTCTCCGCCGAAGATTTAGATCCTTCTGCTGATAAATGTACTTCAGGCTCTTGTGGTCGGTATACATGTTGACATTCTCTCCATACGCATAATGCCTCCACGGCTTCAAGACAAAGATAATAGCTGCCAATTCTAGATCATGCGTCGGATATTTCCTTTCATGCGGACACAACTGCCTTGAACCATATGCAATAACCTTCCCTTCCTGCATTAAGACACACCCAAACCTTTGAGAGATGCATTACTGAAGATATCATAATACTTCCCTGCTTGCGGCAAAGCTAAGATAGGCGTAGTCGTCAACCTCTCCTTTAGCTCAAGGAAACTCACCTCACACTTATCAGTCCATGTGAATGCCACATTCTTCCAAGTTAACCCTGTCAAAGGAACTGCGATCTGTGCATAGCCCTGAATGAATCTCATGTAGTACCCAGCCAAACCCAAGAAACTTCTGACTTCCTTCACTGTCGTTGGTCCGGGCCAATCCTTCATTGCTTCAACCTTCTGAGGATCAGTGGCCACTCCCTCCTTAGAAAGGATATGACCAAGGAAAGCTACCCCAAACTTACAAAACTCACACTTCGACAGCTTGGCATACAAGCTATGCTCTTGCAACTTCTTCAATACCTTTGCCAAGTGTTTAAAGTGCTCTTGCTCTGACTTTGAATACACCAAATTATCATCAATGAAAACCACCACGAAAGAATCAATTAATGGCCGCAAAATCTGATTCATCATATCCATGAATACTGCCAGCGCATTCGTCACTCCGAATGGCATTACCAAAAACTCATAAAGTCCATGACGAGTCCTGAAAGCTATTTTACTCACATCTTCCTCTTTAACTCGAACTTGATGATATCCTGACCGTAATCAATCTTCGAAAACACAGCTGCTCCCTGAAGCCTATCAAACAGATCATCAATTTGTGGAAGTGGATACTTGTTCTAAATAGTCACCCTGTTCAACTTCCAATAGTCAATGCACATCCTCATTGACCCATCATTCTTCTTGACTAACAACACTGGTACTCCCCACGGTGAAGAACTCGGCCTGATGAATCCCTTACTCAGCAATTCCTCAATCTGCTTCTTAACCTCATCTTGCTCTATAGGTGCCATCCTGTACGGAGCCTTAGAAATCGGAGCTCTCCCCGGATGAACATTAATACAGAACTCCACATCTCACTGCGGCGATAATCCCGGTAAATCTTCCAAGAATACCGTAGGAAAGTTTCCGACAACCGGAATGCTTCTGACTTCATCTGGAATCATCAACTTAGATACCATAGCAGTCACTTTCGGGTCCTTCTTCTTTCCATGAAAAGTCACTGCGGGACCTCTTGGTGCTTTCAATAACACCTCTTTCTTCTTGCATTCAATTGTGGCATCATATATTGCCATCCAATCAATGCCCACAATCACATCCACACCCATGATTTGCAGCTCAATAAGATCAATGCCAAATAATCTCCCACCAATCTCGATATCACAGCCCCCGTAATATCAATCAGCAATCAATTCTTTCCCTGATGGTGTTGCCACCAATAAGACTACCTGGAAACACCTAAGGTTCCACACCTATGACTTTAGCAAAATTGGGCGACACAAATGTATGCGAAGAACCAGTATCAAATAAAACTTTTGCTTTTATTTCATTAACCAAAACAATACCCTGGATCACATCCTCTGAGTTACCCGCATCCTACTCAGTTAATGCGAACACTTACCATTGCCTCTGAAATTTGCCTCTGCTTGCACCATCCTTCTTCAACTGCGGATAGTCTGGTCTGAGATGCCCTTCACGACCACACTGATAATAAGCCCGTGCCTTCCGAGGCTTGGTGCATGCTGAATGATAGTGACCTGTCTCTCCACAGTTGAAATAAGTCATGCCTTGAATTGCGGGTGCCTTCTGCTCCGGCCTACTGAACCTGCCCTGCTTCACTGGGAACTTCTTCCCACTCTGACTAGCTGCCGGACTCTTTTCTTGTTCCTGGTCTCCTGCTTCTTCTGGAACTGATCCATATCTTGCTCTGTCATTGCTGCTCTCCTGACCAGCTTATCAAATCTTCTGATGCCCAACGGTATCATCCATGACCTCAAATTCGGCTTCAAGCCCTGTTCGAATTTCTTGGTCTTCTTCGCTTCATCAACAATCAGCTCCGGTGCATACCTTGACAGCTGGGTAAACTTAGTCTCATATTCGCGTACTGTCATGCTGCCTTGCTGCAGATTCAAGAATTTCGTTGCATTCCTCTCCTGAATATGTAGAGGAAAGAAACGATCCCTGAACTCATCCAAAAAAGCCTCCCAAGTCACCTATTGATCCCAAAAAGTCCTTTTCACTGACTGCCACCTGACGCCAACGTCCTTCTCTAATTGCATGGTGGCCAACTTCACCTTATTGACTGCTGGAGTTTCCAAGACTTCGAAGACCATTTCCATCTACCTAATCTAATCATCGGCCTCATTTGGATCAGACTTCCCCTAAAAAGTAGGCGGCTTCATCCGTTTGAATGACTCGACCTTCTTAATTGGATCAGCATTAACAAATACTAGTCCTGCCCCTTGATTCTGATTCTGATTTTGTGCCATGTTGGCTGCTATGAATGCATTTAAGGTCTGATACACCCTAGAAATCTCAGTCTCAAGATTAAGTCCAGCCCCATGGGAACCCTCAGCCCCATCACCATTTCCACTATTCCTGGTCCTGGGTCCTGCCATTATACTGAATGCTGCAAAATGAGGGAACAGTCAGAGCATCACAACATAATTCATATTCACATCAATACCCCATGACAAAACCTCAATCATACCCCAAATCAATACCTCTGGTTTTAATTCTATGTGATACTCACACTCTAATGTCCACACCTAGGTACTCACGCTCCATTGTCCACACCTAGGTTTATTTTTATACTATGTTTATCATTACTATTGAAGCATGCTCTGATACCAACTTCTGTAGCGCCCCGAATTTCCAATATAATATCTCAGAAATACGTGGCACAATTCCCAACATCAGCCTCAATGTAATAGTAAACATAACAAAAACACAGATTAAAATTTCAACTTTTATTACATCAATTCTTTACAAAACACAACGGAAAATTAAACACCTTGAATTACAATATCTTTCTTTTACAACACATTCCTTTACAATTTACATAAACCACATTATCATTCGACCACAGGCATCCAAATCCCAATGCTATAGGTACCTACCTGTAAAACATGAGGCTAGAGATAACCCTAACCCCCAAAACTACAGGGGTCAGCCATAACGGTGTGAGTGACATAAAAAAAAATACAATGTAAATAAAACATGAAGAATAAAGTTATAAACAACACATACCAATAGCAGTAATAGATGGAATATGAAATGACAGTAAAAAAAACATGAAAATATCAAGTAAAACTAGACTAAGTGTCAAGTGTAGGAAAATAGAAAACATCATGCACAAAACCAAGTCAAGAAAATACAAATGCAATATGATGACTTTCTAATGCATACTTGTCGGATTCTATGCATTCCATACTACATAGGTCCGGTGCAAGTACTTATCGTTCTCCACTTTATAGGGTTAGATCCCTCGTTATGCAACTAATCCTACTACGGTGATGGAAACAAGATCCAGACTACTCCGTGGATAGGCATCACAACCCTCAACGCGCAAGCATCGTGTAAGAGTAGCTCAAAAAAACTCGGAGAATCACCTCCCTTCCGTGTACCCCACCATCACCCCTCGACGTGCAAGTACACAGGCATATCCCGTGAATAGACCCGTCAGCCCTCGACACGCGAATGTACCTGTATGTTCCATGAATAGGCACTGCAGACCATCGACATGCGAACATACTAAAAGTCCTCTCGAGTCAGATTACACAAGTCCTGGAATGCATCCGTTGGACTGGACCCCAAGAGCAAATACTTATGTTTCCCAAGTTCGATCAAATCTCCACTAGTGCCTGTCCTTAAGTTGGTTATTATTAATACATAAATTCCCTTACTCTACAGTTAGTATATCCTGCCAGACTTAATTCCACAAACAACCCCAAGACCCTAACTGGTTAAAATCCACAAAATCTCATCTGTCGGTTCACAGGACTCCCACTCAACTCCTAGAGATTCACAAATCGAATATCAACACAAAATCTTTCATTAAAACTCTTAATTCCATCATCAAAACGTTTATATCGAGAAAACTATTTTAAGTCAACAAAACCCAAATTCATTCAAGATACTCACAAATTTCAAGAATTGAAATAAAGTATTAAATCCATCAAATAACTGAGAATCATATTTTGAAGTCATAGAACGTCACAAAACATCAATTTCTTCAAAAACTATATATATTTCACTTTATAAAGTTATAGGAAAACAACTTAAATTCTATTATAATCAAAATGTAACTCTCTGTGAAATACTATAATCTGAAGCAAAATATTATTTAAAACAGTAGATCAATAATCCATAAGTACAAGGAAATAATCGTTCAAGAAATCAACAGAAAACTCAACCTAAACAATCAGCCAATTAGCTGATAGTCGATTGCCAAAACAGTTCAAAAAGCAACGGTCAATCGACATGCAAAATTTTCTAAATCAACTAATTGACAGTCGACTGTCAGTTCATGTGTAAAATCTTGACAGTCGACCAACAATTCGAAATTCAGCAGCTTTAATATTCGTGCATGTTTTTATTGATACTTCAATAAATCTTTGTAAAATCATAATTTTGCAAAATAAACATCCTGAGATGATCAAATACAACTTTTCTAACATACATGAGTTTATAAAACTAATCAAAACTTCATCAAATCCATAAAAGAGCAAATTTTTGACAAATCTTCTTCAAAACAGGAAAAGTAAATATGTATATATGTATAGGGTGTTTAAGCATCAGTAAAACATCAAAATCCATTAATTAGAAGTAGAACAATGTTTAGATTCGATCCCAGTACTAAAACAAATCATATTCAATTGAAAACTTCACAAAACATCAAAACTTCATATTTCGACAATTCTTCAAAATAGTAAAGTAGTGTGTGTATATATATATATATATATATATATATATATATATATATATATTTATATATATATATATATGGGTAAAAGGGATATGAGCAACTTGCTCATTTAGTAAATGAGTAATTGATTATGTGGCATGCATGTGATGCATTGAACAACTAACCCTTTTAATGATTTTCCAATCACATGTATGCCACATCATCAATTGCTTATTTACTAAATGAGCAAATTGCTCATACCCCTTTTTCCCTATATATATATATATATATATATACACACACACACACTACTTTACTATTTTGCTATTTTGAAGAATTGTCGAAATATGAAGTTTTGATGTTTTGTGTGTGTGTGTATATATATATATATATATATATATATATATATATATATATATATATATAAGTGTTCAAACATCAGTTATAGCATCAAAACACACCAAACAGGAGTATTACTACGTTAAAAACAATCTCAGTACCAAAACAACTCAAATCCAACTCGAAAATATCACAAAATCACAAAAAGTCCAGTTCGGCCATTCACCATCAGACTCGAAAACAAATACTCAATTCTAACTTCAAAACTTGATCTCTTTTGATCCAAAACCCCTCTTGTAATAGATTAAACACACACACAACCTTTTACATCAGTTAACTCATGAATGTATTTGATTACAACATGTAAATAATCAAGTTTTACTCATCAAAACACCCCCAACAGATCACACATATGCATATGCAGTAAATGTCCAAATTTTGTTCACTTTTGCAATAATTATCACACAATCTCATTATAACAAATCAAAATAGCAAGCATATGAAAGGAAACAACCTACCCATGATTTCTATTAGGTTCTTTAACAATCTCAAGTCATCTATATGAAATTTTAATCATCAATAGTGTAGTTTACATGAAAAGATTTAATTTTTAATTCATCCATCTATCAAAATTCATCATACAAACTTTTGACATGCTTTCTAATGAGAAAATCATCACATACAACATGCATAGAACAACAGGAAATCAAACATATGTCACTCACCATTTTTGAAGAATTACCCGAAGTAATAAAAAGAATAAGAAAAGTCATTCCTTTCGCAAGAAAATCAAGATCCTAGCTTCGAAATTCCAAGAAATCAATAATAAAGAAAACCCTTTGTGTAGTGCAGCAGAGAGACGACTACACCTTTCTTTTAAATAGGTCGGAATTAGGGTAATTAGGGTTTTTGAATAGATTTGTAAAATATCCCTTTTGAATATATCTTTACATATATAAATCCTTATACTTGGAAATTAGATAAACCAATTAAATTTAGATTTAAAAACAAAAACAAATACTTAGATTTGGCCGGCACTTGTTTCAAAATCCAGAAAACAAATTTTGTAATTTTGGCCCCTAAGCGGCAATTTTGCAAAAAGACCATTCTTTAAGAAATTTGTGAAATAAACCAAATCTATTAAAAAAAAAATTAAACTTTTTATCTCTGAGTTGGCTAGGCATCATGCTCAGCCCAAAAATCCCAAAACCTGGTGTTTTCACTCCAAGTGGTAATTTTGCACAAAAGCCCATCTTTTTTGTAATATTTGCAAATAGGTCAAATAAATATAAAAAAATTCAAAAAATTCATAAATAATACCTACTAATAAGTATTAGGTTTCCCCAATATAATTTCTGACTTTGAACTTCCCAAGAAAATATTTGCACGTGTAAAAAGATAAATTTAAGAAAAATATTTATTAAAGCATCAAAAATCTTTTTAGTTCATTTATTATTCTCAAAAACATTATTTAAAAATATAGGGTGTTACATTCCTAGGATGGCATTATAGGCGCCGTTGACGTCGGCCACCATGAAGTCCATTGCCTCTGTCCGAATGGTCGGGGCCTTTCCAGCTGTTACATCAAGCGTGAAGATTCCCTCAATTTGGTTAGGAACGCCAGAGAAACCGTGGAGAATGTACCCGGCCGACTTCAGCCTCTCGCAGGAGAGAGAGTTTTTCGAATGCGGCCAGGAACATGATATTGACTGAGCTTCCGTTATCAACTAGGATGTGGCAAACCTCGTGATTAACCATGCCGAGGCTGACTACTAGGGCATTGCAATAAGGCAGTTGGACGCCTTCCAGATCTTCGCTGGAGAATGAGATCGCAAGTCCTTAATCCCTGGATGGCGAATAGTTGTTAACTGAGTTATCCTCCGGTACGAAGGCCTTGCGAGAGGTGTTCAACTCCCCCCATGGGTCTGCCGTAGACACAGTGAAGAATGCCCCCCTGCCGGATCCTTCGGGCTCAGGTTCCGCCTCTGGATGTCTGTTAGTTGTTTGAGGAGGAGGTAAATCCCTCGGGTTAGTTCGGATGAACTCCCTTAGGTACCCCCTTTGAATGAGGGCCTTAATCTCATCTTTGAAAGCCCGACAATTATCAGTCTCGTGTCGTGGTACCAATGGAATCGACAATAAAATCTCCAGTCCTTCTTGTTGTTGTTGTTGGATTGGGGAGGGTGACGGACGATCCCCTTATCCTCAATTTCTATGAGGATAACTGACACACTTTGAATCAGTGGAGTGAACCTCTCTAAGCGGGGGACATGAGGTGGTTGTTTCTGACTGAATGCATTTTTCGGAGCCTTCTTCGTAGGTTTGGAGTCATTGGCCTTTATCTTTCCTTTGGCTAGGGTTTCTTTCAGACCTTTAGGTTGCTGAGCGTCCTCGGCTCGGATGTACTTTTCGACCCTATTGAGAAGGCCGAGAAAATCAATGGGTGGCTTCTTGGCCAAGGAGGCCTTCAGCTGGCCGTGGCGAATATTGTGTCGGAAGGCCGTAGACACGACGTCAGCATCGAGAGAAGAGACCATCTTAGGCTCGATGGTGAACCTCTGCACGAAGTCCCAAAGGTAATCTCATTCCTTCTGCTTGAGATCTAGAAGGTACACGCTCGTTTTCTTGCACTTGCGGCTGGTCACGAAGTGAGCAAGGAAGTTCACCTCGAGCTGGTGGAATGAGAAAATCGAGCTGCGGGCGAGTTTGAGAACTATTCTCATGCTGAGCCGCGCATCGTGGCTGGGAATGCACAACAAATGAGGGGATCCGAGGTGTTGTGAATCTTCTTGAGGGTCTTGAATCCTTCCATATGATCAACAAGATCAGACTCTCCATTGTACATCTCGAACTAAGGCAGTCTGAAATTCTTCGGAATCTCAGCATCGAGGATTAGAGTAGAGAATAAGGGTAGGTTAGGCTGATACCCTCAATTGGATTCTAACTCGCCCTCGCCGATCTGAGCGAGGCGATTCTCCATTTCTTGGAAGCGCTGAAGGACGGCTTCATCCCGTCTCATCGACTGAGTCGAGATGTGAGACTCACTGCCCTAGGCCTCCATTTGGTGAGGGTTGCCATTTTGACGCTCAATCTGGGGCTACCTCGGAGGGCCTGAAGGACCTCATGACCGGAACCTATTCGCCTTGACTGTAAGGAGGTGGACGATCTCTCGGGGAGTGGCTGCGCCTATGCTCTCGACCCTGGGATGGGTGAATGCTTTGGGTGAGAGCCTGGTTGGAGGGGGCAGCTCTGCTCCACGATCGGCTGAGTTGGTGCTGGAGGTTGTACCCAGGCTGTCAATGACTGATAATGTTTCGAAGCTCATCGGCGACCGAGCGTGAAGCGCTCGGACCAGGTTTAGACGAACCCTCGGCTTACTGCCTTCAAGACCCCTATATGTTCACGTCACTGTAAGAAGGATGATGAGGGTCAGCACGACATTTGGCCGTGAATGCTCTCCTGGCTTTGGGTGCCATGGAAGGGGACGGCTTCAGGGTGAGATCCGAGTCTGGAGTTAAATCAGTCTGTCTGTTTCCTACAGACGGTGCCAATCTGATGCTGCTAATTTAGTGGTGGGCGCAATAGATGTGTGTTGTCATGCCTAGCTTCCCAAAAATACGGAATACGAGCGCGTGACGAAGCCCAACAAATGATTTTTATCATTCATAAGCTGTAGGATCGATTCAGCATCATAACAAGATATACACAACCACGCATGCATGAATAATTTATTAATCAACAGAAACAATTGAAATAAAATAATAATATCCCAAATAGTTTTCAAATTTGGATCAAAAGATAAAACTCGGGACTATAAGTCCGTTACAAGATTCAAGTAGCAAAAAAAATAAATAACTCAAAAAACAAAATATTTAAGGCAAGTCTTTTCTCCAAGCGATGCCTAGAACGTTTGCTCACCAATTCCAGCAGGCAATTCGTCTCCAAAGTCTGAATATATAAATATAAAAAAGGAAAAAAAATAGAGAAAACAAGAAAAACGCCTTTAGTGCAAGTTAGGGCCGCAAATAGTACAAGCAAGGGTATGAAAACAAATGCAAAAAATATGGAACAAGATTTGGAATCAAAGGTGTTTAAAGGTGTTTAATGATTACATTATCCTGGAACATTAGGGGTCTTAATTGCCCTGATAAACAAGGATCGATTTACCACATGATTTCCGCCTCTCACTGTGATCTCATATCCATCCAAGAATCCGAACTCGAGTCCCCCTCTCCCTCGATTCTTAGATTGATCGGAGGATCCATCATCTCTAGATGGATTTCCCTAGATGCTATAGGATCCAGAGGAGGTATACTCTTTGGTTACAAGGAGTCCATCTTCTCTATAGTTTCGATTAAGCGTCTCAATTTCTTTCTCATTGTTCAACTTTGTTGGTTACCTCTTAACACCAACCTCACGGTTATTTCTGTGTACGGTCCGTCCTCTTCTGATGGACGACCTTAATTTTGGAACGAATTCCAATCCCTTCTCCCCCACTCTCTCGGATTGTGTATCTTTTGCGGCAATTTTAATGTCACGAGATTTGCCTCCGAAAGATCTAACCAAGCTTCGCTTGGCAATCCTAGTTTCAACGAGTGCATTCGCTTTTTACAGCTTACCGACATTCCTTTATCGGGTAGATCCTTTACTTGGTCGAACCTCCGTCATCTCCCCTCGACGGCGAAGCTCGACTGTTTCTTAGTATCCAATGCATGGATAGACCATTTTCACAACTCTTTTGCTCTTGCTCTACCCAATCCTTCCTCTGACCATGTGCCTATTGCGTTTCATTCCGATTTCCAATTCCCTCGCCATCATCAATTCAGATTCGAAAATTTTTGATTGCAAGACCAAATTTTTGTTAACCTCGTTACTGAATGCCTTTCGGCGATATCAGGATCTTCCGGATTAGGTTCCATTCTTCTTAAAATCCATGCGATTAAGTTCGGTTGCAAGATTTGGCGCAATGAAAGGCAATTTAACACTAATTTCCTTAAAAAGTGTTATCTTTCCACAATTGAATCTATTGATAAATTGGAGGAGCAGGGTCCGATCTCGGGTGAACTTTTCAATGAGGGTCAGTCTTGCAAGCGAGATTTCGCGGATATTCTGCATCAAGACCACATGAAATGGGCTCAAAGAGCCAATTTTCGCTGGCTCAAGGAAGGAGATTGTAATACGGCTTTTTTTCATAACTTTGCGTCCCACAGACAAAGATGTAATCACATCTCTTCTTTAGTGCATGAGGGGAATGAAATCTCTTCTATCGATGATATTCATCACGCCTTCCTCCTCTTCTATAAAAATCTCCTTGGTTCTCATAAACAAAGGACTCTGAGTCTGGATTGGTATCAATTGTACGGAGAGGCCTCCGACAATCTTTCTTCTCTAGAAGCCCCTTTTTCTATGGAAGAAATTAAATCGGCTGTATTTGGCTTAAAAAGCGACGCCGCGCCGGGTCCAGATGGTTTCCCCGCGTTCTTTTTTCAGAAATTCTGGAATTGGTTGAAGGAAGACCTGTTCCGGATGTTCGCTGATCTTCATAGTGGTTCCTTCTCCTTTGACCGCATCAACTATGCGCATATTGTTCTCATCCCGAAAATTTGTGGAGCTAACTCCGTAGCGAATTTTAGGCCGATTAGCCTTATCAATACCACTTTCAAAATTATTATGAAGGTTCTATCCACTAGACTTAGAGAAGTGATCTCCCCTCTAATCGACCCGGCTCAATCGGGATTCATTAGAGACCGTTTTATTCTCGATAGTGTGGCTTCGGCCCAAGAAATCATTTCCAACTGTCATAGCTCCAAATCGGAGGGTATCCTCCTCAAACTCGATTTTCAAAAAGCTTATGACAACGTTTGTTGGGATTTCCTCTTCGATATCTTAATCAATAGAGGATTTGGTCCCAAATGGATTGCTTGGATTAAATCCAGCCTATTTGCGAGTACCTCCTCCATTCTCATTAATGGATCGGAGGGTCACAAATTTAAGATCAAATGCCGCCTCAGACAAGGTGACCCGCTTTCCTCTCTGCTATTCTCTCTAGTCGCAGATGTCTTCAGTAAGCTCCTTCGTAATGCTTGGGATGCCAGGGTTATCGAAGGGTTGGGGGAGTCCCGTTCTTTCAACAGCATTCTGAACCTACAGTACGCCGATGACACCATCATCCTGGCCAAACCCAACCCCCATACCCTCAGAAATCTGAAACTGCTTCTCTATTGCTTTGAGCTAGCCTCGGGTCTTACTATTAACTTTCAGAAATCATCTGTCGTTTGGCTAGGAGGATCGCCTAACCGACAGGATGAAATTTCTGCTTTTTTTAACTGCCCGGTAGCTTCCTTTCCTATTACATATTTAGGGATTCCCCTGAGGTGGGGTAAACTCCATAGATCGGATTGGGCTCCAATGATTGACAAGGTCGAATCCAGACTGTCAGTGTGGTCTGAGAGATTGTTATCCCGAGGAGGCAGATTAATTTTGCTTAATTCAGTTCTTTCTTCTATCCCCCTATACATGATGTCCTTCTACTTCATTCCTTCCTGGGTGATCAAAAGGATCGATCAGATCAGAAGTAATTTTCTCTGGTCTGGATCATCTACCTACAACCCCGGATCGCATCTCTGTAACTGGAAACTCATCTGCTCCACGAAATTAGCTGGAGGTTTAGGGGTCTTAGACCTCAGACATCAAAATCTCGCTTTACTTGGCAAATGGCTTTGGAGGTTCCTCCAGTTGGATGATCTCCCCTGGATCAGATGTATCAAGGCCAAGTTATTCGTGTCCAATGACTGGTGGAGTTTCCCTGTAAATCCCCATAGGCTAGCGTCACCTTTCTGGAAAGGTATTTGGAAAGCGACTGCTGCTTTCCGTTGTGGTCTTAGCCACGGATGTGCGGTTGGATCCATGACCAGATTCTGATCTGATATTTGGATCGGTAACTCCTCTTTAGCGACCGCTTATCCTGAGTTATTCCGTCTTGCCACTAACCCTTCGGCCTTGGTGTCTGATGTCTATAGCATTTATGACGGTCAAAGGGAATGGTCGATTCCCTTTTCTACTAATCTTTCACCCCGTTTACTCTCTAGGCTTGATAACTTACTCGAGGATCTTAACAACGTGGTTTGGTTCGACAAAGAAGAATTCTTCTGGCGTTGGAATTCATCAAAGAATTTTTCAGTTCGCTCATTCTACCTTTTTCTTAATTTTAGGGGGATTCGTACTCCATTCTACGATCTTGTTTGGAAGTCTTGTTCCCCTCTGAAGGTGAAAATCCTAGTCTGGTTAGCTCTCAACAACAAACTCCTTACCGTTGAGATCCTCAACAAGAGGAACCAAGCTTGGGGACAATTATGTCCCCTTTGCAACTCTGCTTCGGAGGAGGTTAATCACTTATTCATCGAATGTGATTTTGTGCTTTCTCTCTGGAAAATCATTGTTCTGGCGTGGGAAGTGTCTAACACTCCTGTTAGTTTGGTCGATTGCTGGACGAAACGTCCCCCTAACGTCGCTTACCATAAATCGTGGATCCTCTCTTTCCAAATTTTATTATGGTTGATATGGAAGGAAAGAAATCATAGAATATTCTGTCATATTGCTAATTCACCTCGTTCTATATCTAACAATTTATTATATTTATTCAATTTTTGGTCTTCTTCTTTAAAAACGGAGGCTAAAGAAGCCATGAGGATTGATAGGCTTGATAATGCTTGTCGTTGTCTCATTAACCTCAACGCTATTTAAAGCTCACAGCTTCTTTTTTTGTGTTCCTCATGTGTTTCGATAACATCTGTATTTTACTTGAGTCTCTTCGCTGTTTCTCTTCATCATTGTTTCTCTTATATTTCGAGCTTGGTTCTGTGGCTTATCTATTTTCTCTTGGTTATTTTGTTTGCAGGATTAAAGGGTAGGAGCTCCTACCCTTATAATACTTTTGGCTACATGTTCATTATCTTTTTGGACAGGTGTATCTTTTGTTCGGTTTCGTATGGAAACCTGCTCTCTTTTGGGACAATCATACGAAGTCCGTTATCACTCGGGGGTATACTAGCCCGGGCATTCCCATCTTGGCCTGCGTTATTTGATGTTCTGTCTGGTCCGGCTTGCTATCTCCTATTGTGTTATGTGGTTAGATTTTGTTGCTTTTTCTAGCTTGGTTATTCTCCAGTGGTACTATCCTGATGTATTCCCTTGCTACTCCTTTATTAATGGTTTTCTGTTATGTTGTTTGGTGGCTACGATGGGGTTTTAACTGTATTTTTGGGACTTTAAGTCTGCTGTGGTGTTCTATATTGACCGTTCATAGTACTGACTGATTGTGCTACTGTTCGATCTTTTCTTTGTCATTGAGTCAGGGTGGTTTTTAGCTCGCTCATCCTGTTTGATGTGTTTATGATCAGTTGATCGCATTATTCTAATGCGCTATCTGTTTCGCTGTGGTGTTTGGCTGGCTGTGGTACCTCTCTGTTGCGTTAGCTTCTGAGAGTATCATCAGATCGTAGATTGTTTGCCATGTTTTGCGTTTTGCTGTTTTTTTTAGTTCATCCCGACCAGTATACTGTCGATGGTCTTGGCGATGGGGGAGTTTACCCCTAGGCGCTTCTTTCAGTGTTCGGGGCTCTTGCGATCTCCTTAGAGCCATCTCCTCATCTCAGCTGCCGCATTACATGGCAGCCCTCGCGGTGGAGCTGCTTCTCCCAGGCGTCGGATTTCCTCCCTCTCGGTTCGGCTTCCGGAACTTCCCTATGTCCTAGCGCTCGGGTGGATGATTCCATCGGCGTTAGTAGTTGTTCTTGTGTTTGAGCTTGTGTGTTGTACTGTTCCATTTGCTGGGGTCTGTATCGCCTCTATTTTCTTGTATGTAATTATTGTCTTTACTTTGTCGATTAGTTTTACAGCTTGTAAAACCCCCATATTGTAATTATCTTGGTTATTAATGCATGGCTGGAGTCCTAGGACTCTATCCGTTTCATCAAAAAAAAGATTTGGAATCAAGAATGTATAACATAATTTAATAGATATGCAACAAGTAGGGGGATTCAAGAAACTAGCTAGCAAGAAAGACAACTCAAGTGACAAGATTGGGTAACAAGTACTAGTAGTAGAACAAGTGGCAAGTGAACATGTAATAGTATCAAGCATCACATAACAAGCATCACGTACAAGTATCAAGTAACAAGTAACAAGTCTCAAGCAACAAGTCTCAAGTAACGAGCATCAAGTAGGGTATCAAGTGTGTACATGTAACAAGTTAATCTTAAGTCTAATGTTTAATTCTATCTAGGTAGCATTTCATGCATCCATACATTTACTACATGGTTATTTATTACAATCAGTTATATTTAGGCCTAGTGGTGGATTTTATAGGACGGTGTACTCAGGCATCAAGTATCAAGCACGTATGGTTCATGAATACAAAAATAATGTAACAAGTTTACGAACCAAGTTTGTGAATGCACTAACAAGTTCAAGAAGCAACCGTGGGTTCATGAATGCACAACAAGTTCATGAACCAAGTAATGGGTTCATGAATACGGTCAAGATACAACAAGTTCATGAACCAAGTACTGGGAAACACGGGCCCCCTTCCGAGTACACTTACCTATATTGTCCACTACTATGATCTTTCCCTTAAACCCCGGCTTATTATTTATTATATTATCAATCAAGCATAGAAATGTGCAAAACAGGTCAAGTAAACATAATCAAGGACATGAAACAAGTCTAGGCTAGGTAGGATACCAGTTCGAGGGTCAAAACAAATCAGAATATCAAGAACGACGAGAATTCCAAATCTAGACAGCATGACATTGCTGCACCAAAACTGCGATTCCTGTCGCTACAAGAATGCAAATGTGGATCCGTCAGAAGATCTAGAAACTAGACTCCTGCCCGGTTCCAACTCATATAATTAAGACACATAAAAGTTGTAGCAATTGATGTCAAAATAGAGAACTATACAGTATTTGTGTTCAGCCAGAATTTGTGAAACTGAGTTTATACGTATGAAACAGGGTTGAAACTTCATTAATTAATTCTAAGAAAATTAGGGAATATTATCTAGGGTGTCCAGTATCAGCATGCAAAATTTTAAGTTATTTACTTACTGGTAGCATTGTTAAAATATTTGTAAACCAAAGTGGTGCAGCAGTTTTTATAAATCTGCGATTACTGACACAGCAGCAGTAAAACTGTGATATCTCTTAAACCGTAACTCGGAATTCAATTCCATCAAGAGGGTGGTAAACTAGATGTTTGGGCCTAAGTTTCATATTCAGGACTCAAGTTCAGGTTTTGATTTTATCGGGATTCGAAACAGCATGCCAAGACAGGACAGAAACCAAATAAGACACTTTTTGCATGAAATATATCAAAATTATACTAGTTGTCAACAAGTGCATCAACAAAGAGTTGTGACTCTTAGATCATGTGATAGATAAGGAGAAACATGAGATCATCAACGATAAACAAAGAGGAATCACATTTATAATTTACTTGCAGTATTTTCCAGGAAAAACTTGTACTAGAAAACGAAATGTACAAGAAGATACTTGCCTTGAGGTGTAAACGATGAATCCGACGGAGGAATAAAGGGAACAGATCCCGACATGGATCTTGATAGCGATCAAGATCAGACCAACGGACGGCTCAGATCGGATCTTGATCAGATCTGATGATGGAGATGTTGGCTCGGATCTTGATGCGATCAGGTGGCTGAGATTCAAACAGCCTAACTCTCCTACTTCACTGCTTGATAAACCCAATGACTGGCGGGAGCTTCCGACAGTAGCTATGGCGGCATTGTGGCAGGAGTGACGGTGCTGGGCGGCGTGACGTCGGCAGGGGGTCGGCGGTTGCGCAGGGCTGCAGTGGACGGCGGGGATGATTGGATGGGTTCGGAGGTGCTGGGCGTGGCTCGAATGAGAGGTGCTCGGAGTGTGCAGGAGATCGACGATTGAGGATCGCAGCGAGAGGGGATCTCGACGGGGGTAAGGAGATGGCACTCGGGGAACTCAAACAGCGATTGGAGGACGAGGAGGCGGCTGCTCTGTTTGGAGAGGAACAGAGAAGGTGAAGCAATGGCAGGAGAGCTTCAGGGGAGCTCTAGCTTGGACGACGATGACGAGGGAGGTGAGTAGGGGTAGGGGATGATGACGAGGAGAGGGCGAGGAGATGGGGTAATGGGTTTTGGCAGTGGCGAAGTTAGTGGGTTCGGGAGGAGGAAGACGAAGGTGGGGATTCGGTGAGGGTGGCGACTCAACGATGGGGATGGAGATGAGGATGATGGTAAGATGAGGTGGCGACGGGGATGATGGTTGCAGCAATGGCCAGGCGATCGGAGAGAGACAAGGTCATGGGCGAGGTGGGTTTCGGCACACAGAGAGGAGGAAGGAGATGGGGGTATGGGAGATGAACAGTGGTGGCTAGATTAGGTATCAATAGTAGATATGTTTTGGGTTAAGGTTAATTAGGTTAGAGTTTTTATAGTATATGGTTTTGGGTTGTGGTTTACTGGTTAACGGGTTTGAGTAGGATCCAATAGGATATTGAGTCAAAATTCATTATAATTAGGAAAAATCAAATAGTTGAGATGAAACAGTCAAATTCCCATGAAGAACAGCAATCAGAGTAGATAGGAACAATGCAATTGCAATAAATAGTGGCACAAAATTGAGTCGAAATAAAAGAAATGATTTTTATTAGAACTGGAACAAAAATACAGATGTTGGATTGATAAAAGAGTCCAGGAAAATGAAATACAGCAGAAAATACAAATACAGGAAACAGGGGTTACATGTGTTCTTGTTATTTATAGTGGAAGAAACAAGTCTGAGGCAGATGTCACTAGCAGACTTAGATCTGAGATGAGGATTTTGTGAGGAGCAGGAGAGGTGGTGCTACTGGTAGCCGACCGGCCCGAACACTTGCAAAATGCCTAGAAACACTGGGAGAGATCTCGGCGACAGGCCCTCCGATGATCTAGTCAAGTCACTGGAAAGAGTGGGTTTAGAGGTTCAGGTGGAGAAAAGTTCATTACCTGTAGAGGGGGGTGGGGTTTGTTATTTATAGGTAGTGGGAGGAAACCCTAACCCTAAAAGGCCCGGTGACCCTTTTCTGTGGGTCTGAAATAGCAGAAGGCCCATAGAAGCTACATGCCTGATTTGTAGGGATTTGCGGATCTTGAGGGGATCAGACGACTCAGTTGGAGTTGGTTTTTTACCTATATCACAATAGAAGAAGGCACTAAATATGAGTCGTATGATCTGACTTGGACTTGAATAATGGGCCAAAAAAATCACCAAGATAAAAGCCCAAAGTAACATTGTAGCCGTAGGCGGTCGACTGCACCCAAGTGCGGTCGACTGTAACCCTTCCATCCTGGACCCGAGGGGTGTGCAGTCAACTGTACAGTCGATTGCACAGCTCTTTATCATTGTTGCTAATTTTTTTCAATCTTCTCCTCTCTTCGATGCTTTGACCTCCGTGCTTCATCGTCTCTTCTTCTAGTTTGAACCACGAGTATACAAGACATAATCCTAACAACCTCCACCTTAGAATGCATACGGGTGCTATCAACATGATATGATTCTTTATCTCTAAACTCTACTAAACTCCAATTGCGAACGTACTTAGAACGATAGTTTCTTCAGCTAATTGAACAAATCTTCTACCCAATCTCAAAGACCAGTTTACCCCCTCAAGGGCCCACCTCAGTAGATGTTAACACGGAGTTGCCAAATTTCCGCACGAACTCCACCTACCCCGAGGCACTCTCCACTTCTCGATGGTATTCGAACGTCGTGGTATCACATTGATGATGCTAGTTGCGGCAAACTAGATGAACTTGTGGGAATATCGGGAAAAGAATTAATACCTGCGCATGTATTTCGGATCCCCTAAAGCTTGTAGAGATTGTGTTGGCTTGGCCCATCAACTCTTATACCTCCAATCACCTTACAACAACCATGAAAAATAGACAGAACTCCACATCGTGTTGTGTACCTACAACCGCGTGCTTCAAGAGTTCCCAAGGAAATCAGATTCTGTTTCAGCAGAGGAATATGCAAGACTTCTCTTAGAGTGTACATGTTCACACATGGCATCTTTAACTCAACTGTCCCCTCACTATTACTGCACAAGTCTCTCCAGTTTCTGTAATCACACAATGTCCTGTGGTAGACTTATAAGTAGAAAACAATACCCTCTCGGAGCAAATATGAGTAGAACTCTCTGAGTCAAGAAGCAAACTGGAATCCACTTCTAAAGAATTTGAAACAAGAAGACACAAATCATCTGATTGAAAAGGGAAAACCACATTTGCAATAGAATTGGCATCCTTGGCGCTCTTTTGATTATGCAATTTTCAACAGTACTTCTTGACATGCCCTGACCTCTTGCAATATCGACAATGGACCGATCCTTTTTGCATAGCACTTTGACTTCCAATTGAAGGACCTTCCACTGCCAGATAACTTATGGGAGTAGACAATGATTTTTTATTCTTCTTCCTAAGTTAATTTTCCTTCAATGCTTTGATTACACCATCTACTATAATACTCTTATTGGCATATTTGCCGTCTAGCATAGTAGCGATCAAATACTCGCACAAATTCGGCAGTGAATATATCAAGTTAAAAGCTTTATTTTCTTCACTCACATCCGTGTTTATCGCTTAGAGTTCGGATAACACCTTGTTGAACTCTGTGTTGTGATCTTAGAGATCGGTACCTTCCTTCACTGATAAACGGAATAACTTTCTCTGTCAATGCAATCGATCTAACAATGACGAAGCAGAGTACTCAGCTATGAGTTTTTTTCACAAACTCGTTGTGCCAGTTTCTTCAAAAAATTTGCACTTGACCTCGTTCGCCAATGATAGTCGGATTAGACTTACAGCTTTTTTCACAAATACCATCCCAAACACCCTCTTTCACGTCGGATGGCCTTTCTTTCTTCTTAACGGCTTACTGCAAATGTTCTTAAAGCCGTAAGTCTGATCCGACTATCCTTGGCGGACGAGGTCAAGTACAGATTCTGGAAGAAACTGATGCGGCGAGTTTGTGGGAAAAAGTCATAGGTGACTACTCTGGTTCGTCGTTATTAGATCGAATGCATTGGAAGAGAAAGTTGTTCCATTTATCTATGAAGGAAGGTACCGATCTCCAAGACCACATTACTGAGTTCAATAAGATATTATCTGAAATTAAGGCGATTAACGCGGTTGTGTGTGAATAAGATCAAGCTTTCAAACTGATATATTCACTGCCGAATTCATACAAGCTTTTCATAACTACCATGCTACATGGTAGATCTGCCAAGGAGAGTATTTCGGTAGATAGTGTAATCAAAGCATTGAAGGAAAATCAACTTAGGAAGGAAACTCAGAAATCACTGTCTATTCCTACAAGTTGTCTAGCAGTGAAAGGTCCTTCAGGAGGGAAGACAAAGTGCTTTGCAAAAGGATTCGATCTGTTGCCGTTATTGCAAGAGGCCAGGGCATATCAAGAAAGATTGTTGGAAGTTGTAGAATCAGGAGAGCACAAAGAACGGAAGTTTAGCCGCTAATGTAGTTAGTGCCTTTGATTCAGGTGATTTGTGTCTTCTTGTTTCAAATTCTTTAGAAGTGGATTCTACTCGGCTTCTTGACTCAGGGAGTTCTTCTCATATTTGCTCTGAGAGGGAGTTTTTTTCTACTTATAAGTCTACTACAGGGCGTTGTGTGAAAATGAAAACCGGAGAGATTTGTGAAGTAGTAGGTGAGGGGACAGTCGAGTTGAAGATGCCAGGTGTAATTTTGTTCACTTTAAGGGATGTTTTTTGTTGAAATGAAATCTGATTTCCTTGGGAACTCTGGATGCACGGGGTTGTAGGTACACAACTCGATGTGGAGTTCTATCAGTTTTTTATGGTCGTCGTGAAGTGATTAGAGGTATGAGAGTGGTTGGGCCAAGCCAACACAATTTTTACAGGCTTTGGGGAATCTGAAAATCCTGTGCAGGGGTTGTTATTTCTTTCCCTGTTATTCCCGCAAGCTCAGCTAGTTTGCCGCAACTAAAATTATCGAGACGAGACGACGACATTCGAATATCGTCGAGAGGTGGAGAAAGCCTAAGGGTAGGTGGAGTTCATGCGAAGTTTGGAAACTTCGTGAGTACATCTACGAAGGTGTGTCTTTGAGGGGATACACTGGATCAAGTGAGATTGGATAGAGATCAGTTCAACTAGAAGAAAAAGGTATTTTTCTAAGTCCTTTTTTGCAAGTGGAATTCATTAAAGTTTGGAGATGAATAACATATCATGTGATAGCATTCGTATGCAATCCAAGGTGGAGTTTGTTAGGAATGTATTTTGAATACTTGTAGTTCATATTAGAAGAAGGTAAATTGAAGCACGGAGGTCGAAGCGTCGATGTGAGTAGAAAGGAAAACAGCAGCAGCAAGGTGCAGGCATAGTTGCGGTCGATTATCCCAAGTTGCAGTCGACCGCACCCCCGACCGCACCGCCGAATGCATACTCGACCGCAGTTGCACTGGGTTTGGCCAAAAGGTGGACGGTCGACCGGTTTTGTTGGATGATCGATCGACCGCGGCACTGTATTTATTTTTGGGCCTCAATTTGTTAGGTCGTTTCAGCCCAATCTTCAACTCCAAGTTAGATCGTACGACTCCTATTCAGTTACTTCTTTTCTAGGTTATATCGGACGACTGAGAATCAAGATTAAACCTATGTTTTTCTCTATTCTTTTATATATATTGTAAACTCCTCCAATATGAGAGTAGAGTACTTCATAGATTCTTTTCTCCATTGCAAAGAGAGGTTCGAGAGAGATAGTTCTTGGTGGGTGAGTTTAATTCATTGTATTGAGTGAATCAGTAACTCATTGTTATCTCTTCTAGTTGAATATCAGATCTCCCTATATTCCCCCCGGATTAAGCAAAAACTAATTGGGATAAATCCTCATTGTGTTTGTGTTTGGATTGGTAGATCTACTTGCTTTCTCAATTGATTATCTCATCTCTTCGACTTCCTCATTGCTCTAATTAGTTCCGCTGTGACCAAAGGCATTTGTTGACGCCCCAATCCCAACATCATCTTCACCAAGGGACTTGGTAATCAGAAGCTCTGATACCACTGTGTTAGGAAATGCCGACGAACACCGGTGGCGCAGCAGAATAGATTAGAGCAATGAGAATGTTGAGGTAGATGAGGAAAATCAATCAAACAACCAAACAAGTAGATCCACCAATCCAACACAAACACACGAGGAATTTATCCCAGTTAGCTTTCGCTTAATTCGGAGGAAAATATAATATTCAACTAGAGAAGATTATAAGGAGTTACAAATTCACTCAGTACAAGGAATCAAACTCACTCACCAAGAACTATCTCTCAAGTCTCTCTTTGCAATAGAGAAAATATTAATAAAGTACTTGACCTCTCATATTGGAGGTCATTACAATAAATAGAAGAAGAATAGAGAGAACCCTAGGTTAGTCATGATATTTCAGTCATCTGATATATCCTGTAGAAGAAGGTACTGAATAGGAGTCGTATAATTTGACTTGGAGTTGAAGAATGAGCTAAAAATATCACCAAGATAAAAGCCCAAAGTAACGTTGCAGCCGCGGGTAGTCGACTGCACACAAGTGCGGTTGACTGCAACTCTTCCATCCCGGACCCGAGGGGTGTGCAGTCGACTGTACAGCCGACTGCATAACTTTCTGTTGCTGTTGCTGCTTTGTTTCAATCTTCTCCTCTCTTCGATGCTTCGAACTTGGTACTTCATCGTATTTTGTTCTAGTTTGAACCACGAGTATACAAGACATAATCCTAACTGATATGGGATAAATTATGCAGCATTACTTAGAGCCCTCTGATCCCCTCTAGATCCTCCCCCCTGTGATCATCAGGCCAGCTACAGTCTAATGGGCCTCAGCCAGCTCAGGCCTATGGGCAAACGGATCCAACCCGGCCCACCAGGGCTCCAGACTCGTTTACCCCTGCCTATAAATACTCCACCCCCTCCTCACTGTAAAATGTAATCAATTTCTCCCCACCTGAACCCTAGCTGCCCAGTCCCTTTTCCAGTGACTGACTAGTTTGTCGGAGGGCCTATCGCCGGGACTTCTCCTGGTGTTTCCAGGCCGTGTGCAGGTACAGAAGACCCAGCCGAGCTGAGCTCCTGGATCCGAGCCGAGCACCCGTCCTCCCTTCCAAGCACCTCTGTGCTCCTACTCCCGAGCTGCTCCCACTACCTGGGGTCGGACCGACGCCAGTACTGCGTTGGGACTTCCAATATACAAATTGAGAGAACTCACACCTGTTACCCCCACACCCCAAAAACAAACCGCATCAGGTTGGCGCCGTCTGTGGGAACCGCTTTCTCCTCAGTACTATGTCCTTTCGAGCCGAGCTAGGGTCATCAATTTGGGTCCAAGCTCCTCATGGCTCCCAAACCCAGGAGGGCCGTTACCTCGGCACGACATCTGGACGTCAACCATCATAGCCGTACGAATGACCAGGGTTCCAACCAACGCCGGGCCAACTGCGCGGCCCGACCTTCGATTGCGTCAGATTTGTGCTGCGTCATCTCTGACAGGCAGGCCAGCCGGACGAGGGGAGAGGCCGCCTCCAACTTGGCCTCGAATCATTACCGGCAGCCTTCCCAGGCACACAATCCTCCGCAGAACCCGAGGGGACAAGCCCCCGTCACTAGGGTCTGATTCCAGAACTTCCGGGAGGAGATCCTTCAAGCCATCCAAAACGGTTCGACTACTGAGGTCTACCACAGTTCCGCCTACCGGTCAGGAACGAAAGCTGGCAAGTCCCACGGATCGACTCATCCCCTAGGAAACGGCGGATCTCGTCCTTCGTCATTTAGAAGAAATGGAGAACCGTCTTGCGCATCTCGGCGAGGGCGGACCAATGCAGGGTCGTGACCATCGTCCGACCGGACCCCCTTTCTCCCCCCAAATCCTTGAAGCTGAGATTCCTCGAAACTTCAGGCCGCCTCAATTCAAGACCTATAATGGCGAGGGTGATCCTGCTGATCACATGGAGGGGTTTAAGACCCTCATGATGATTCACAGCACTGCGGATCCCCTCCTCTGCTGCGCCTTCCCTGCTACCCTCCGGGGCTCGGCTCAGGAGTGGTTTTCCAAACTCGCCCCCAGCTCGGTCTTCTCCTTCGAGCAGCTGGAGGCGGGTTTCCTTGCCCACTTCGTGACCAGCTGGAAGGTCGAGAAGACGAGCTCTTCCCTTCTGGACCTCAAACAGAAGGACGGGGAATCCCTCTGGGAGTTCATTCGGAGGTTCACCTCGGAGGTGTGGTCGGTTTCCTCCCTCGATGCAGGGGTCGCCTTCACAGCCTTTCGACACAACGTCTGCCACGACCAGATCAAGGCCTCTTTAGTCAAGAAGCCACCCGTGGACTTCCCCAACCTACTCAACAGGGTCGAGAAGTATATCCGGACTAAGGAGGCCCTTAATCCTGAAGGTGCGAAAGAAGCCATTGCTAAGGGGAAGCGCAGGGTCGATGATGCTGAACCCTTCAAAAGGCCCGAGAAAGAAGCAACTATTCCCAAGAGGGCCCCCCCAGTTTCGCGATTCGAGATGTATATGCCCCTGACTCAGAACATCTTGGCAATCTTGATGGAGTTTGAGGACAAGGGGGTCGTCCGGTTCCCTCCCCGACCAACTAACAACAGCAAGAAGCGAGACCAGAGGTTCTACTGCCGTTCCACCGAGACACCGGGCACGATACAGATCACTGTTGAGCCCTCAAAGACGAGATCGAAGCTCGCATCCAACGAGGGTACCTGAGGGAGTTCACCCAGGGCCAACCCCAAAGACCGAAGAGAGCTGAGGAGCTCGAGGCGTTCGCCTCCCCCTCGGACGACCGGTCAACGACCTGATCGAGACCCGGAACCCGAAGAAACCGGTGGACACGCCATCCTACACTGCGTCCATGATGGACCCATGGGGGGGAATCTAAGACTTCCCAAAAAGCCTTTATCCGAGAGGTCAACTCTATTCTAGACCATCCCTCCCCTCAGATTCAGCAGCGGGCGGTCTCCTTCTCAAGAAAAGACCTCGAAGGTGTCTGACTTCCACATTGCGACGCCCTAGTCATCAGCCTCATTATGGACAACTTTTAGGTTCGCCGAATCCTGGTAGACAATGACAGCTCAGTCAACATCCTTTTCTTAGAAGAATTTGAGAACCTCAAACTCCCCCGAGAAAAGCTGAAGCCGGCCGGTTACACCCTCCATGGATTTTCTGGCATCCCAGTGCAAATCGAGAGAATAGTGACACTGGACATGACCGTAGGAATGGCCCCCGTCCTTCGAACCGAGTCGATGGATTTTATGGTTGTCAACGTCAGGCAGCCTACAATGCCATCCTCGGCCAACCCGGGCTCTATTTGCTCCAGGCCGTTCCCCTCTACCTACCATCTGAAACTGAAGTTCCCAACTGACATTGGGGTTGGGGTCATTCGGGGCAACCAGGAGTTGGCACGCTCTTGCTATATGACCGCGATCGAGGGCAGTGTATTTCCCCTCGATGCCGTCAAGCTCCCACGGAAGAAAGCCATCCCGAGTCAGAACCCGTGGACGAATTGGAGGAAGTCTCCTTTGAAGCAGAGGACGAGTCCAAGTGGTTCCGTGTCAGCCGAACCCTTTCCCCCGAACTGAAGCCGGATCTGATCGACTGCATCTGCCAAAATGTCGACCTCTTTGCCTGAACACCGTCCGACATGCCCGGAATTTCCGAAGACTTAATCATGCACCGGCTAAGCATCGTCCCCTGGCTCCAAACCAGTATAGCAGAAGCACCGCAAGTTTGCCCCAGAAAGGCAGCAGGCGGTCAGAGCGGAGGTGGATAAGTTGTTATCCGCCTGGTTCATTCAAGAAGTCAGCTACCCCGAGTGGCTGGCTAATGTCGTGATGGTGAAAAAGGCTAGCGGAACTTAGAGGATCTGTATTGACTTTTCCGACCTCAACAAGGCGTGCCCCAAGGATCCTTTTCCCCTCCCCAGCATAGACGCTTTGATCGACGCGACGTCGGGTCACGAGGTCCTAACTTTCATGGATGCCTTCTCAAGTTATAACCAGATCCGGATGTTTCCTCCGGACATCGCCAAGACGTCCTTCGTCACCGACCAAGGCCTCTACTGCTACCGAATCATGCCCTTCGGGCTCAAGAATGCCGGGGCCACCTACCAGAGGCTCGTCAATCGAGTCTTAAAAAGTTAGATCGGTCGGAACATGGAGGTATACATCGATGATATGCTTGTCAAGAGCCGACGAGGGAAAGATCATGTTGCCGACCTCGAGGAAGCCTTCGGCGTCCTTCAGTCTCACAACATGAGGCTCAACCCGCCAAGTGCGCCTTTGGCATCTCGTCCAGAAAATTTCTGGGGTTCGTTGTCCGCCAGCACGGCATAGAAGCCAATCCGGAGAAGATCTAGGCCATCATCGACATGGCCCCACCCCGAAACGTCAAGGAGGTCTAACGGCTTACGGGTAGACTGTCGGCCATCAACCGCTTCCTCTCCAAATCAGGGGAGAAGTCCCTCCCATTCTTCAAGGCCCTGTAAGGAACGAAAGGATTCGAATGAGGCGAGCCTCAGCAACAGGCGTTCGACCAGTTGAAGTCCTACCTCGCCAATCCACCACTCCTAAGCAAACCCGAACCCGATGAATCCCTCTTCCTATACCTGTCGGCCTCAGAAAGTGCACTCAGGGCCGTGCTAGTCTGAGAAGAAGATGGTGTCCAAAAACCCTGTATTATGTGAGCAAGGTTCTGCTCTCAGTCGAGACCAGGTATGCAAAGATGGAAAAGTTTGCGTACGCACTGATAATAGCAGCTTGTAAGCTCTGACCCTATTTCCAGGCTCACTCTATTCAGGTCATCACGGACTAGCCCCTGAAGACCGTCCTCTACAAACCAGAGAGCTTTGGCCGCTTGGTCAAGTGGTCAATCGAACTGAGCCATATGACATCAGCTACCAGCCCAGGACAGCAATTAAGGGGCAGACACTCACCGAATTTATCACGGAGTGCACCATTTACGAACCATCGGACACCCCGGAAGCCGACCTAATGTGGGAGGTTTATGTCGACGGCTCGTCTTGCGAAGGGGGAAGCAGAGCAGGAGTCATCCTGAAGGGCCCCGATAATTTCGTCCACCAATATTCTCTTCAGCTGAATTTTCCAGCCTCAAACAACGAAGCAGAGTACGAAGCTATGATTGCGGGGCTCACCCTTGCGGACAAGGTCGGATCCAGACACATCAAGGCCTTCAACGACTCCTAGCTCGTGGTCAACCAGATCACCGGGGAGTACGAAGCTCGCGACACTCGGATGGTACAATACTTAGCGGTGGTCCATAATCTCTTATCATCTTTCAAATTCCACTCAGTCGAACGAATCCCCCGAGAACAGAATGCCCAGGCGGATTCATTGTCGAAGCTCGCCTCTTCATCTTTCGAGGGGCTCGACCGCACCGTTCTGATCGAGGTCCTCCTCAAGCCTAGCATCGACCTCTCCGAAGCTTCTTGCCTCAACACCGATCTCCAACCCGACAACTAGATGACGCCCATCCTAAGGTTCCTTTAGGAGGGCGAACTCCCTCAAGACCGGTCCGAGGCAAGAAGGGTCAGAGTCCGATCCGAGAGATTCACCCTGATCAACGGAACGCTCTTCAAGCGCTCGTAAACGGTGGCTGACGGCAGACCCTATTTCCACTGCTTGGCACCTGACGAGGCCAAGTATGCCCTGAAGGAATTGCACGAAGGGATCGGCGAATTCCACGTGGGGAGCAGGTCGCTCGCCCGAAAGGCTTTGAATCATTGATACTACTGGCTAACCATGGTGCAGGACGCGCAAGACCTCGTCAAAAGGTGTGGCCCTTGTCAAAGGTTTTCTTCAGTAAAGAGACTCCAGCAGGCCAACCTCTGATCCATGGCCAGCCCGACCCCCTTTGCCATGTGGGGGATGGACCTTGTCGGCCTTTTCCCTCAAGCCACGGGTCAAAGGAAGTTCCTGGTGGTGGCCATCGACTACTTCACCAAGTGGATCGAGGCCGAACCACTGGCCTCGATCACCGAGCAGCAAACTCAGCAATTCTTTTGGAAACACATCATATGTCAATTTGGGATCCCTCAGGAGCTCATCACCGACAACGGGATCCAGTTCGCCGGCAAGAATTTCCAAAAGTTCTGCGAAGACATCGGTGTCCAGCAACGCTTCTCTGCCATATGCCACCCTCAATCAAACGGCCAAGCTGAAAATGCCAACTGCCAAATCCTTGATGGCCTCAAAAAGCGATTGGACAATTCTCCCAAGGGACTTTGGGTCGACGAACTTCCGAGTGTGGTCTGGGCACAAGGGACGACGAAGAGGATACCCACGGGTGAGTCGCCCTTCAACCTAACCTACGGTACCGAAGTAGTTATCCCCTTGGAGATCGGCCTAACTTCGCCCATCGTAATGGCCTTCGACGAAGAAAGCAACTCGGCTGGTCTTAGGGCCAATTGGACCTAGTCGACGAAGTCAGGAAAATATCCGCCATCCGGAGGAACATCTACCAGCAGTGGGTTGAGAAATTCTATAACCAGAAGATCCAAACCACAAACATCCAAAAGGGTGACCTCGTCCTCAGAAAACTAGCAGTCTCAGACCTCGGCAAGAAGAGGAAGTTTGCCTCTAATTGGGAGGGACCATATAGGGTCGCTGAAGTAGTGCGCCCCGGTACCTACCGACTCACCAAAATGGGAGGCACCCCTATCAAGAGGCCCCGGAATGCGGAGCACCTCATCAAGTACCTCGAGAGAGAGGACTGAAGTCATTATGTAACCGAACATTTGTAATAGGCTTTTTGTATAAGAGTATATGTTCTTTTTCCAAAATCTGTTAGCTAACATTCTATGTAAAACCCTTATGTAACCACTCCAAGCCTCGACGCTGTATGGCGAACTCGAGCACAAGGGTAGCTTTCTCAAGCTAAGGCAATGGAGCTTAGCGCTCTCCACCGACCCCCAAGCCTCGATGCCGTATGGCAAACTCGAGCACAAGGGTAGCTTTCTCAAGCTTCAGCAATGCAACTCAGCGCTCTCCGCCGACCCCAAGCCTCGATGCCGTACGGCGAATGCACAAGGGTAGCTTTCTCAAGCCTAGGCAATGGAGCTCAGCGCTCTCCACTGACTCCCAAGCCTCGATGCCGTACGGTGAACTCGAGCATAAGGGTAGCTTTCTCAAGCTAAGACAATGGAGCTCAGTGCTCTCTACCGACCCCCAAGCCACGACTCCATATGGCAAACTTGAGAACAAGGGTAGATTTCTCAAGCTTAGGAAATGGAGCTCAGCGCACTCCGTCGATCCCCAAGCCTTGATGCCGTACGGAGAACTCGAGCACAAGGGTAGCTTTCTCAGGCCTAGGCAATGGAGCTCAACGCACTTTGCCGACCCCCAAGCCACAACACCGTATGGCGAACTCGAGCACAAGGGTAGCTTTCTAAAGCTAAGGCAATGGAGCTCAGCACTCTTAGCCGACCCCCATGCCTCGATGCCGTCAGGCGAAATCGAGCACAAGGGGAAATCGAGCACAAGGGTCACTTTCTCAAGCTTAGGCAATGGGGCTCAGCGCTCTCCGCCGACCCCCAAGCCTCGATGCCGTACGACAAACTCGAGCACAAGGGTAGCTTTCTCACGCTAAGGCAATAGTGCTCAGCACACTCCGCCGACCCCCAAGCCTCGATGCCGTACGGCGAACTCGAGCACAAGGGTAGCTTTCTCAAGCTAAGAAACTGGAGCTCAGCACAATCCGACGACCCCCAAGCCTCGACGCCGTATGGTGAACTCAAGCACAAGGGTAGCTTTCTCAAGCCTAGGTAATGGAGCTCAGCACTCTCCGCCGACCCCCAAGCCTCGACGCCGTATGGCGAACTCAAGCAAAAGGGTAGCTTTCTCAAGCTATGGCAATGGAGCTCAGCGCTCTCTGTCGACCCCCAAGCCTCAACGCCATATGGCGAACTCAAGCACAAGGGTAGCTTTCTCAAGCTAAAGCAATGGGGCTCAGTGCTCTCCGCCGACCATCAAGCCTCGACGCCATATGGCGAACTCGAGCACAATGGTAGCTTTCTCAAGCTAAGGCAATGGGGCTCAGCACTTTCTGCCGACCCTCAGGCCTCGATGCCGTCAGGCGAAATCGAGCACAAGGGGAAATCGAGCACAAGGGTCACTTTCTCAAGCTTAGGCAATGGGGCTCAGCGCTCTCCGCCGACCCCCAAGCCTCGATGCCGTACGACAAACTCGAGCACAAGGGTAGCTTTCTCACGCTAAGGCAATAGTGCTCAGCACACTCCGCCGACCCCCAAGCCTCGATGCCGTACGGCGAACTCGAGCACAAGGGTAGCTTTCTCAAGCTAAGAAATTGGAGCTCAGCACTCTCCGACGACCCCCAAGCCTCGACGCCGTATGGTGAACTCAAGCACAAGGGTAGCTTTCTCAAGCCTAGGTAATGGAGCTCAGCACTCTCCGCCGACCCCCAAGCCTCGACGCCGTATGGCGAACTCAAGCAAAAGGGTAGCTTTCTCAAGCTATGGCAATGGAGCTCAGCGCTCTCTGTCGACCCCCAAGCCTCAACGCCATATGGCGAACTCAAGCACAAGGGTAGCTTTCTCAAGCTAAAGCAATGGGGCTCAGTGCTCTCCGCCGACCATCAAGCCTCGACGCCATATGGCGAACTCGAGCACAATGGTAGCTTTCTCAAGCTAAGGCAATGGGGCTCAGCACTTTCCGCCGACCCTCAGGCCTCGATGCCGTATGGCGAACTCGAGCACAAGGGTAGCTTATTCAAGTTAAGGCAATGGGGCTCAACGCTCTCTGCCGACCCTCATGCCTCGACACCGTATGGTGAACTCGAGCACTAGGATAGCTTTATCAAGCTTAGACAATGGAGCTCAGCACTTTTCGCCGACCCCCAAGCCTCGACACCGTATGGCAAACTCGAGCACAAGGGTAGCTTTCTCAAGCCTAGGCAATGGAGCTCAGCGCTCTCCGCCGACCCCCAAGCCTCGACACCGTAAGGCAAAATCGAGCACAAGGGTAGCTTTCTCAAGGTAAGGCAATGGAGCTCAGCGCTCTCTGCCGAACCCCAAGCCTCAACACCATATGGCAAACTCGAGCACAAGGGTAGCTTTCTCAAGCTAAGGCAATGTAGCTCATCGCTCTCTGCCGATGCCCAAGCCACGACGCCGTATGGCAAACTCGAGCACAAGGGTAGCTTTCTCAAGCTTAGACAATGGAGCTCAGCGCTCTTCACTGACCCCCAAGCCTCGACACGGTACGACATACTCGACCACAAGGGTAGCTTTCTCAAGCCAAGGCAATGGAGCTCAGCACTCTCCGCCGACCCCTAAGCCTTGATGCCGTACGGTGAACTCGAGTACAAGGGTAGCTTTCTCAAGCTAAGGAAATGGAGCACAGCGCTCTCCGCCGACCCCCAAGCCTCGACGCAGTATGGAAAACTCGAGCACAAGGGTAGCTTTCTCAAGCTTAGATAATGGAGCTCAGCGCTCTCTGCCGACCCCCAAGCCTCGACACCGTACGACGAACTTGAGCACAAGGATAGCTCTGTCAAGCCTGGGTAATGGAGCTCAGTGCTCTCCGCCGACCTCCAAGCCTCAACGCCGTATGGCAAACTCAAGCACAAGGGTAGCTTTTCCAAGCAAAGCAATGGAGCTCAGCGCTCTTCACCGTCCCCCAAGCCTCGACGCCATAAGGAGAAATCGAGCACAAGGGTAGCTTTCTTAAGCTTAGGCAATGGACCTCAGAGCTCTCTGCTGACCCCTAAGTCTCGACGGCGTACGGCGAACTCGAGCACATGGGTAGCTTTCTCAAGCTAAGGCAATGGAGCTCAGTGCTCACCACCGACCCCTAAGCCTTGATGCTGTACGGCGAACTCGAGCACAAGGGTAGCTTTCTCAAACTAAGGCAATGTAGCTAAGCGCTCTCCACCGACCCCCAAGCCTCAATGCCGTATGGCGAATTCAAGCACAAGGGTAACTTTCTTAAGCTTATGCAATGGAGTTCAGCGCTCTCTGCCGATCCCCAAGTCTCGATGCCGTATGGCGAACTCGAGCACAAGGGTAGCTTTCTTAAGCTATGACAATGGAGCTCAGCACTCTCCGCCGACCCCCAAGTCTCGACACCGTATGGCGAACTCGAGCACAAGGGTAGCTTTATCAAGCTAAGGCAATGAGGCTCAGCGCTCTTTGCCGACCCCCAAGCCTCGGCGAACTCGAGCACAAGGGTAGCTTTCTCAAGCTAAGGCAACTAGGCTCAGTGCTCTCTGCCGATCCCCAAGCCTCGATGCCGTAAGGCGAACTCGAGCACAAGGGTAGCTTTCTCAAGCTATGGCAATGGAGCTCAGCGCTCTCCGCTAACCCCCAAGCCTCGATGCCGTATGGCGAATTCAAGCACAATGATAACTTTCTTAAGCTAAGGTAATGGAGATCAGCGCTCTCCGCCGACCCCCAAGCCTCGACACCATAAGGCGAACTCGAGCACAATGGTAGCTTTCTCAAGCTAAGGCAATGGAGCTCAGCGCTCTTCGTCGACCCCCAAGCCTCGATGCCGTACGACAAACTTGAGCACAAGGGTAGCTTTCTCAAGGTAAGGCAACGGAGCTCAGCGCTCTCCACCGAACCCCAAGCCTCAAAGCCATATGGCGAACTTGAGCACAATGGTAGCTTTCTCAAGCTAAGGCAATGGAGCTCAGCGCTTTCCGCCGACCCCCCAAGCCTCGATGCCGTATGGCGAACTCGAGCAGAAGGGTAGCTTTCTCAAGCTAAGACAATGGAGCTATGCGCTCTCCGCCGACCCCCAACCCTTGATGCCGTATAGAGAAATCGAGCACAAGGGTAGCTTTCTCAAGCTAAGGCAACGGAGCTCAATTCTCTCCACCGGCCCCCAAGCCTCGATGCCATATGGCGAACTCGAGCACAAGGGTAGCTTTCTCAAGCTAAGGCAATGAAGCTCAGCGCTCTCTGCTGACCCCCAAGCCTTGACGTCGTATGGCGAACTCGAGCACAAGGGTAGCTTTCTGAAGCTAAGGCAACGGAGCTCAGCGCTCTCCGCCGACCCCCAAGCCTCGATGCCGTTTGGCGAACTCGAGCACAAGGATAGCTTCTCAAGCTAAGGTAACGGAGCTCAGCGCTCTCTGCTGACCCCCAAGCCTCGACGCCGTATGGAGAAATCGAGCACAGGGGTAGCTTTCTCAAGCTAAGGCAACGGAACTTAGCGCTCTCCACCGACCTCCAAGCCTTGACGCCGTTTGGCAAACTCGAGCACAAGGGTAGCTTTCTCAAGGTAAGGTAACAGAGCTTAGCGCTCTCCACCGACCCCTAAGCCTCGACGCCGTATGGCGAACTCGAGCACAAGGGTAGCTTTCTCAAGCTAAGGCAATGGAGCTCAGCGCTCTCCGTCGACCCCCAAGCCTCGATGCCGTTTGGCGAACTCGAGCACAATGGTAGATTTCTCAAGCCATGGGGGTTCGGCGCTCTCTGCCGATCCCCGAACCCCGACCTCCGGTCAAGAATTCAGCTAACCACTCAACTGAAAAAAAATTATTAAAGATTTAGGGTGCTGCTCTCAGACAAATGCCTTGGGCCCCGGATCTTTGGTCGACCCACCTCTCACCTGCAAGCAACCCGGGGTTAACGACTCTTAGGGCCGAAATCCCGAATTGTTCGAGGGCGGCAGTGGAGCCACCGACCCTGGACCCTCTCCCAAAAGACTCCCCGAGCTCCTGGACCTTGGTCAGCACACCTCTCATACTCTAGCCATTTTGGGCTGACTGCCCTCCAGGCTGTCTGCCTAAAAATGCTAGAGTATGGCAGGAGAGCCACCGATCCGGCACTCTCGACCAAAAAATTCCGTGGTAGGGCGCCCGCATTCGGCAAGCACCCAAAGTTTTTCTCTGATATATTTCTGATAAGGGGGTGGGGGTTATATAGCCCCTCTAAGCAGCTCATTAATGGCATCGGAAGGTGAAACGGCGGAAGTCAAAGCGTCCCACCTTAAATGACGTGGGAAGGCGAAATGTCGCCCCATTAATGACGTTGGAAGGCGAAACGTCGCCACATACTGCTGAACCCTCAGGACTCCTCTCCCTTGCCGTCTCCATTCTCAGAGGCGACCACCGCCTCTGCCAGAGAGGCCATTTCCCGGAGTCGGCCGAATCCACAACAAGCTCCTAACCTTTTGCTTGGCCCCGATGCCAAACAAACGCCCTAACTCTAATCTTCAACGCGTTCTCAATGACAAGTTAAGGAGGGTCGGAAAGATTATTCTTTATTATAACACCCCACGGGGGTACAATACAGAAAGATTCATTCTTTATTACAATCAAAGCCCCATCCGAAACTATCCTCAATCCCTCTCCGTGCTCGGACGGGTCAACTCGAACCCCGCCGAGCGACTCGGTTCCACAGCATGCTTTGCCAAGCCCCTGGGATCGGCCACCGAGGACACACCGGCCATGGAACTCTGAGCATCGCTCGGCCTTACGTACTCCAATCGCAGAATTGGGGACGGTTCACGCCCTGAGGGAACTCCGATGGCCGAAGGGACCAACCTTCCCAACATCGTTTTGTAACGTTGAATCTCGATCTCTTTCTCCACAATGACTTCGCAGAGGAACGACTCTGATATAGGCTTCTGCACCGAAGCACTCGACATGGAAAATCTGAGGCCCGCACCCCCAAGGTCTCGGTCGGCTATCGCCTTTTTCAACTGAGCCGACTCCGCGCTCAGCTCCTTCGACTTATTCCGAAAATAATAGAAAGCAACGTCGTGATCGCGAGCTTCCCTCCGATACCGATCGAGGGTGGACTCCAATACCTTGATCTTACTCCGAAGCCTCGAGGATCAGCCTCGGTGAGAATAGCCAAAATATTATGGAAGCAAAATAAATCGAAAAATTACACAAAGTCTAGGAGGTTCGGACAAACTCCGACAGCCGACCCAAAAGTCAAGAATAAAACAGTTGGCCCGCCAAAAATTCTTTGTTATAAATTCTCAATACTTGTACAAAATATTGCGGTAGCCAGTCCGCTGTTGGCAAAATACATTCAAAAAGACAAAAAAGAAAAGAAAAATAGCTACGACTACGAGCCCACCTCTCCCTTGGCTCCGGTGATAGCCGTGGGGTCGACCACCGGATCGGCACTCGCTCCTCCGACTCCTCCATCCCCTTCTCCCTGCACGTCACCCCCAGGGGTCTTCGGCGGCCCCTCGATCTCCATGTCATAGTCAAAGTACGACAGGTCCAAGGTTTGGTAGAAGTGCCTCACATGGCCCATTGCCTTGGCGTGCACTTCATTCTACGCCTCGATGACCATGTCCTGGGCCTTCAAGGTCAGTGCCCCCTTCTCGGCCTCGAACTCCTTCTTCAGCGCCGCCTCCCTCTTCACCCTGTCATCGGCCATCGAGGCCAAGTCGGCCTTCAGAGCCTGCTCCCGTTTCATCGAAGCTTCCAGGGAGATCTTTAGATCCACCATCTCGCGCTTATAGCGGTTGGTCTGGCTCTGCATGTACTTTAGCACCATCTCGTGCAGCCGCCTCACCTGGTTTCCAGACATGCAGGCCTACAGCTGAGGTTAAAGCACTTGGGTGAAAATAAAGTTCTGAGAAATCAATACAAGTGAAATAAAACCGAAGGCCTCAGAAATTACCTGCACGCTGGCCTGAGCCCACCTCATGTAGGATCATTCGGAGGTGTCGCCCCCCATACTCTGCCGATCCCGGGGCGTGGCCATCTTGTCCATGAACTCCACAGAGACAGGACCCTCAGTTAGGGTATCCCCCTGGAGGATGGCCCAGTCCGGGGCCCAAGGTTGTAGTCCCTCCTCCCTGACCATGGCCTGGGCATCGGCACGAAGAGGAGGAAGGCGACCTTGCGAGACCTTGGATGCCTTCGAAGCCCCTTGCTCGGCACGAGGGCGACCTCCCTCGACTATCTCATCTTCTGCTTCTTCAACTTCGGCTCGGACAGAGCCTCGGAGGCTGTTCCAGATGGGGCCGCCGCTTGCTTCCTTTTTTTGGATAGCTCCGCCTTCTCCTTCTTCATGGAAAGCCTCCTTGCCTTGATCGCCTTGGGGTCCATCTCTGCAAAAAATCCCATTAAAAAATGATAAGCACGAAAGAGAAATACGGAAAGAAAAAGGAAAGAAAAACATACGGGGCGGGGCGGAGCTCAGTCCGGCTCGGATCATATGGCTCTTTGTCACTTTTGGCCAACTTATACTATGGATTTTCCGAAGGCGCTCCACGAAAGCCTACTCCTCGGCCAAAAGATCGCCCTTCTTCGGCTCCTTGAAGTTCGGCTTATAAAAATTCCATCTCGTCGGAATATCCCACTGCTCTTCGTTCCGGACGATGAAATATTTTCTCTTCCACTCCTTTATTGAGTTGGGGTGTCTGTGCACGACCTTACACCTGGTCCGAGGCGATACATAGTAGATCCCCTCGAACTCCCCAGATGAGCTGACCCCCAACATGGCTCGGAAGATACTCAATCTCAGCGGTACCTTCCTCTCCCTGCACAACAATATGAAGCTGACCATTTGCTTCCAGGAGTTCGGCCCAAGGTGCATCAGACACAGCGAGGACCAGTTAAGAACCTCCCGGATGAAAGGGTGGATGGGTAGCCTCAGCCTCAAGGAGAACGCATTGGCAGGGAAGATGCAGTACCACAGCGCCAAAGGATCGATCGGCTGAAGACCAGCACTCGGGACCATCAGCTCGTACTCCTTCCTGATGAAGTAACTCATGCGGATGACCGAGAGGTCCTCCCCCTTCAAGACCGTGGGAGTACCGTCTATTTTAATCTTCACCCGGCTCGGCGACGATGGCTGCACCCTGTAGAGGACCTTATCCTTGACATCATCTGGGTAGTTCCTGATCGACCGAGGCTGTGGTAGAAAGGGGACCGCTAATCGCCGAGGTGCAATTGTCCTATTAGGGATGCTTGGCAAGGTCACCTTTACCCTCTTCTTCCGTACCTTACAGACCTTCTCGGGCGACAGGGTCGCCAATGGCTCGAAGGGGGAGGCCCTCTGGGGGGAGTCCATCCCCCCGAGCTGACCACCCTCGGTCTCAGCCTCCTCGTCAGGCGGTCCCCCTCGTCCTTCCCTTCTTCTTCGTCCTCCCCTCCTTCACCCTCCTCTTCATCCTCGTCCTTAGTACCCTCCTCATCCGAACTACTACTCTCCACCACAAATGGTTTGCAAGTCTGCAGAGGCTCCACAACTAACACCTCGCCAGCCGTGTCCCATGAAGTCGAAGCTTCCAGGGCATCTGAAGAGGTGGTAGAATCCGATAGCCCCGGGTGAACATAGCTGTCAGAGGTAGAGGCGAAGGAACCGGACTGAGCCCTAGACATGACAAAGAAAACTAACCTGTGACTTGATCGGAAAGGTGGCCAGAAAACTAGTCGACGGTGATGGAAAGCCCCTAGAGACAGAAGCTCTGAGTTCTAGTGAGAGAAAGCGAAAGTAAGAAATGAGAAAGAAGGAGAGGAACGAGTATATAAACAGGAGTAAGATCCTTGATTTTTGTGAGAGTCAGTTACAGTAACTGCCTCGATCCATGTGAAAACAGTTACTGTGACTCGTCGATTCTCACAAAAAACAGTTCACATAACGGCTATTGGAATCTCCGAGTCACCTAGCTTCGCTCGACCTCCCGACCCCTTCAAGCCTCGACGATTGACCTACATCTCGAGCACAGGGGTAGCTTCAACAAGCCAAGTCACTTGACCTTGCTCGTCCTGCCGACCCCCTAAAGCCTCGACGGTTGACCAATATCTTGAGCATGGGGATAGCTTCAACAGGCCAAGTCACTTGGCCTCGCTTGTCCTGTCGACCCCCTCCAGCCTCGACGGTCAACCTACATCTCGAGCACAGGGGTAGCTTCAATAGGCGAAGTCATTTGGCCTCGCTCGTCCTTCTGACCCCAGGAAGCCTCGACGGTCAACCTACATCTCGAGCACAGGGGTAGCTTCAATAGGCCAAGTCACTTGGCCTCGCTCGTCCTTCAGAGCGTCTAAAGCCTCGATGGTCGACCTCTATCTCGAGCACAGGGGTAGCTTCAACCGGCCAACTCACTTGGCCTCCCTCGTCCTGTCGATCCCCTCCAGCCTCGATGGTCGACCTACATCTCGAGCACAGGAGTAGCTTCAACAGGCCAAGTCATTTGGCCTCGCTCATCCTGCCGACCCCCAAAAGCCTCGACGGTTGACCTATATCTCGAGCATGGGGATAGCTTCAACATGCCAAATCACTTGGCGTCGCTTGCCCTGCTGACCCCCTCCAGCATCGACGGTCGACCTACATCTCGAGCACAGGGGTAGCTTCAACAGGCCAACTCACTTGGCCTTGCTCGTCCAGCCGACCCTCCTCTAACCACGATGGTCGACCTACATCTCGAGCACAGAGGTAGCTTCAACAGGCCAAGTCACTTGGTCTCGCTCGTCCTACTGACCCCCTCAGCCTCGACGGTCGACCTACATCTCGAGCACAGGGGTAGCTTCAACAGGCCAACTTGCTTGGCCTTGCTCGTCCAACCGACCCCCCTCTAGCCTCGATGGTCGACCTACATCTCGAGCACAGGGGTAGCTTCAACAGGCCAAGTCACTTGGCCTCGCTCGTTCTGCCGATCCTTTCCAGCCTCGACAGTCGACCTACATCTCGAGGACAGGGGTAGCTTCAATAGGCCAAGTCGCTTGGCCTCGCTCGTCCTTCCGACCCCCTAAAGCCTCGACGGTCGACCTCTATCTAGAGCACAGGGACAGCTTCAACAGACCAAGTCATGTGGACTCGCTCGTCCTTCGACCCCCTCAAGCCTCGATGGTGCGAGACAAACTCCACCCATCATTTTGTTCAAAAGGGAATCCCCACGACCTGCTCGGTAGCCGACCCCCATGCTCGGCCTCCGGTGCCCTTGTGCTCGGTAATGTGGGCCCTGAAACTAGCCCAGCGCCATCTCCAAACCAACCCTAGTTACAGGAACTCTCTACTCACTCTCCGTCATAAAACTCGACTACTCCTCCACGACCCGTCAGATACAGTCCCGCAGGCGTGGGGGGCTTGTGATATGGGATAAATTATGCAGCATCACTCAGAGCCCTCCGATATCCTTTTGATTCTCTCCCCTGTGATCATCAGGCCAGCTACAGTCTAATGGGCCTCAGCCAGCTCAGGCCCATGAGCAAACGGGTCCAACCCGGCCCGCCAGGGCTCCAGACCCATTTACCCTTGCCTATAAATACTCCACCCCCTCATCACTGTAAAAGGTAATCAATCTCTTCCCACCTGAACCCTGGCTGCCCAGTCCCTTTTCCAGTGACTGACTAGTTCGTCGGAGGGCCTGTTGTCGGGACTTTTCCCGGTGTTTCCATGCCGTGTGCAGGTACAGAAGACCCAGCCGAGCCAAGCTCCTGGATCCGAGCCGAGCACCCGTCCTCCCTTTCGAGCACCTCTGCGCTCCTGCTCCCGAGCCGCTCCTGCTACCGGGGGTCGGACCGACGCCAGTACTGCGTTGGGACTTTCACCATACAAATTGAGAGAACTCACACCTATTGTCCCCACACCTCAAAAACAAATCGCATCACTAACATAACACCATTTTTTTTGTATATAGCTAGGGTTTCTCATATATTTAAAAATTGTGGTTTTCATTTCATTTTCATTTCTTTGGTCATCGTCGACATGTCTATTACTTTGTTTCAACCCATTACTGATTTCATTGTATTGTGATGGGAAAGCTCAGCAGCGCTGATTTGATAATTGAAGCATCCGTAATGGAAATCAGAGGTTAAACCGAGCAAGTTGCGTCCATATATACCTAATTGAAGATGAGGTTATGAAGATCAGAGTAGTCTCAAATTGAATTCGAGGATGACATATATAACAAGTTAACGTCATGCGCGCATGTTCCAATATTTTGCCCATTTACATTGTGCATTTTTCATTCCAAAACTGAAGGATATGAATATTTTTTTTATTTTTTATTCGACCATAGCCTTTTGCATGAAAGTAGAACCGGCCTTACATAAACTGATTGCTGGCGACGATATTTCCTGTTGGCGCCGATACATTCACTTAGCATACAATTTGAGCATCGGCAATATTTTCCTCTTCTTTTTTGTTTGATAAAAGGGACGAGGTCAGAAGACCTCAGCTGACAAATAAAATCATAACTAATTAATTAATCAGAACAAATGAGAGCACGAAACTAACAAGATTTCCTTACAAAAAAGTTCTTCAATTTCTTTGGCATTTTCCTTTGCCTAAATTTAAAAAAATCCCACTAAACTTTGAACCATTTAAAAAAAAACTGTACTAAGTTTTTTATACAAAAAACTGCTCAAATCTTTAAAAAAATACACACTGACAGAGTTAGGATTGGGGTTAGGGTTAGTTCAGGAGGGATTATTTAAACATCTGATTAGTTATGTGATGTTATTTTAAATACAAATGAAAGATTAAAGTGTTTTTTTTTAAATTTACCATAACGGAAAGCTAACTCCGTTAAAGTGAGTTTTTAAAAACTAAAATTTTGTGCTGTTTTAAAAATAAAATAAAAAAACTTAGTACTGTTTATTTAAAATAACTCAAAGTTCAGTGGGTTTTGTTTTTCAATATGGCCTTGTCCTTTTCTTTACGATTTACTCTTGCTTTCGTCCTCTATATTTTGATAGAAAAGATGCATATATGATGAATTAGCTAATTAACAATTAATTTACTTTTGCTAAATTTGTTCTATAAACATATGTAGATCGTGACTTACTAGCGAAGAAAATCTAGTTTGCCCCTCGGTGAGATAGCTGGTAAAACTTTGACAAGTCAAAACTGATCGCGAGCTAAATTTGTTCTATAACATATCTAGATTGTGACTTACTAGTGAAGAAATCTAGATTATCCCTCGGTGAGATCACTGGTAAACCTACGTTGACAAGTCAAAACTTATCACGAGTAACAAACGAAATTTCAAACCATGTTTCGCATATTAAATCATGACAATTTCCATAAATTAACATGAACTAATTAAACAGTAAAATATATAATTTTTTTTTTCAGAGAAAAGACGTAGAAATATATAACAAACAGCAGCAAACAATTAATTTGTTCTGCACATTCCTCTCCATTCTCCAGACATTAATTGCTATCAACACCCATGACTTATTTTCCATATATATTCCATATTATAAATATCAAATACGGGAATATATATTCCATATATATTCCATATGATAACTAAACTACTTTGTAGAAACATAGTCAGCAAGCAATGAACAAGAAAAATTTCCCAGAATTCTACTTTATTAAGTATGGCCTCAACACCAAGCTTAGACTAAGATTTTGAAGGAAAACAATTACAACAAGTTACGGTTAATCTATCCTCTGTGCTTGAGATGTTTTTTATTATTGTACTCCAAAAGCACTTACCTCTACTCCTTTTTGTTAAGGAAATCTTTCTACATTTCTTATACCCAACGTTGAATTTTCATTTCTTCAAGTAGAGCTAGCAAAGATAAGCAATTAAACAAAAATAGGAAAAAGGAAAAAGAAGAAGAAATCTCCCAATAGAAAAATCTTAAAATTTGGGAATATATATATTCTATATTAATTTGTTTTCCTTGTTATATTAAAACTTGTTAATGGAACATCCCACAGCCCCAATTTTCAAACAAACCTTAACTTTGTAATGTCTACTATTTTAATGGGAGAGTTGGGATTTGTAACAAACAAACCTTAACTTTGTAACTATATAATTACATATAATACACGTACAAACTATAACCAACAAATATAAATGTCCACCGCCCTTGTAGCCCAAAACAAAACATGCTAACATAAAACTAATTTTTTGCTTATTCAATACTAGTATAATGCACGTGCGATGCACGTTTATAAAAAAAGTTTAGTCTTTAAATTAAATTAAATGAAATTGTATATCTATAAGAAAAGAAATAGTAAAACATTCAACCGCCAAAATAGCAGGTTTCAATAATAGAATCAGTGTGGACGATTATAGAATCAAAATTCAACAACACATAAAAGAGAAATCAAATTGAAGTATTTCAAAAGCATTTCAGAAAAAGGAAACTATATTCATTCTATTAGCCAATATGACACTATGAGAAATATTTGATGATCCAATTCCTCCTTGAACCTCTACGCAAATTTTTTGTTTGGTTGAGATGGACTAATCCTATCACAGAATTCTGTCTTAACAACTACATACATACAAATTAATGTACAATAAAATTTGACTGTGAGAGAAAATGAAGGAAAAAATAATTAAAAGACTTCATTCATTCTGATATAGTAATGTTCTCCTCCTAAACTGACTCCTCTTGCCTCTTGGGCAAAATCAAAATTGTATGTCTAAACTCTCGCAAGGCCTACTTGTAGGTTGCTTCTCTGTTTTTGGACCTCCTTTGTCGTCCATTCCATTCAAGTCCTAGTAAAGGAATCCATATATTCATTTAAAAGCAGTTTAGGAGAATCCAAGTTAAGAAGAAAATAAGAGAAATTTTTTATATGCATATTATTGATAAAACAGAAGATATGTATTGAACAAATATTACCTCAGTCTGAATTAAATTGGAGTACGTTTTCCATTTTTGGTCCTGCTTCTTGGGTTGAAAGAATAAAGTACATGTCCACACTCCCAATAGAGTAGAATCAATCTGCGCGAGCTGATTTTCGAAGAAAAATAGGAGGTTTCTGCTTCTGAATCCAGGTTTTCTAACTTCCTGAAACCTGCATTTTTGAACATGTTCAGCAAGCTAAAGATTCAACCCAGGCCCAATGAACACCCTCAGTTGAAAAATGGTACGCACAAAACTACACATGATTATAACATTGTAACCATCAACAGACTGTACATTACATACACGGAACCATAGGCAAAAAGTAGCTTCAAAAGGCAGTTGGCACAACTAAAGAAAAGCAACTAAAATTATAATGAGTTCAGTGACAAAGTTTGATAAATTCTTTTCGCTGCATATTACATAGTTTTGGATGGATTTATTATCATCCTATGTCATAATATAATATATATATTAGATCCCCAGATTGATACAACTATGGTTCCTATACAAATACCACACTATATATAATTTTATTAGCAGCAGCACACAAACCCTTAACAATAGTAAGAAGCCCCTGAACATTCCTGAACATAGGGTGTTGGTGTCAAATTTGACTGTGAAAGAAAATGAAGGAAAAAATATTTAAAAGACTTCATTCATTCTGATATAGTAATGTTCTCCTAAACTGACTCCTCTTGCCTCTTGGGCAAAAACAAAATTGTATGTCTAAACACTCGCAAGGCCTACTTGTAGGTTGCTTCTCTGTTTTTAGACCTCCTTTGTCGTCCATCCAATTCAAGTCCTAGTAAAGGAATCCATATATTCATTTAAAAGCAGTATAGGAGAAGATAAGGTAAGAAGAAAATAAGAGAAATTTTTTATATGCATATTATTGATAAAACAGAAGATATGTATTGAACAAATATTACCTCAGCCTGAATTAAATTGGAGTATGTTTTCTATTTTTGGTCCTGTTTCTTGGGTTGAAAGAATAAAGTACATGTCCACACTCCCAATAGAGTAGCCTCAATCGGCGCGAGCTGATTTTCGAAGAAAAATAGGAGGTTTCTGCTTCTGAATCCAGGTTTTCTAACTTCCTGAAACCTGCATTTTTGAACATGTTCAGCAAGCTAAACCTGTATTTGTCTCTCCAATAAAATTTATCTATCCGTATTTTTCAAAAATTTCCAGTTCCCTTCAGTCTTAAGAAGTTAGTAACCTATACAATAAATACAGGCAGTCGTTGTATAACTATTATCGCAATTTTTAAAACATGTTTTGCTGGAATCTGAGCAACTGATTTGTTAGTAGTTTGTCATAGAAGATTTGGGTTATTTTTATTATGTACAACAAACTAAAATTTGAAATGGCACAGTTGAAGTGCATCCTCTTCCGTCCTTGAACTCTTCAAACTTATATGTATATTACCAGCCCCACCGCCCGCCGCCCAACTACTCACACACACACAAAGAAGTTGAACCCATTATGTGAATAGAAAATTCTTGCTGAGAAGTTAGATCAATTAAAAAGCACAGAACCGGGACAGAAAAACCGAGTGATACCATAGAAGAACTCCTTAAACTTAAGGGAGAGACAAACACAGTACCTCAAAGTAGGATCCAAATGGAATATCTTGTACTTGCTGGACTGTTTCAAAAACCTGACAATTAATTGTCAACATAAAAACAGTAATTAGCACCAAAGTATGATTAATCCAGTTGATCAAAACCTAGACTAACACAAAAATGAGAAATTGAACAAAACACATGAAACATCATCAACATCAACATCAACATCAAAACCCACCTCCACATTTCACTCCATTATCTCATATCTACATCCATTTTCTACAAACTAAACACACATCCATGCAAAATAAACTAAACCCATCATTCTCCTACGACTAAACTACAAACCCATTTGATCAAACCCTAAAACGACAGCAACATAAGAAATCAAACAAAACCCATTTCATGGCCACATTCCCTCATCCATTTTCTACCTAACAAACACACCCCCACGCAAAATAAGCTAAACCCATTATCCTACTACCAACACACTCCAAACCCATTTGATCAAAACCTAAAATGATAACAAAACTAAAAATCAAACAAAACCCACATAAAAAAATTGGCAAAAAATGGGTAAACCCCGTTTATACCTTACCAAAATGCAACATGCAAATTACACCAACTATGTACACAAAAATTACTTCTAAAAAATGGATTTCTTAAAAAAAGCTCACCCCTTTCTTCCTCTTAGTCGCCATCAAAGAGCGTAAGAGCAGTGATCAAGCTTGGAGAGTGAATTTGAAGAGGGAGAAAATTGGAGAGTGAATTTGAAGAGGTGAAGAAGTTGGAGAAGGGATTGATGGGGGATGAGGAGAGAGAGAGAGAGTCGGCGGGATTGTGAGAAATTGAGGTAGAGGAATGGACGGGTTGGACTTGTGAGAGTGAGTTTAATTTGTATGAAAATTACGGTTGTGACCTTTTTTTGTGTATGGTCCAGGGGTAAATTTTGACAGATTTAACCCTACATTATTTTTTAGGTGTGTTATGTATAAGAGGGCATAATAGTAAAAAGCCGCTAAAATAGGGGTTTGCTTAATAATAGTATAGATATATTCATTTCATTTAATGGCTTTATTTTTTTAGACGTGCATCATACGTACATTATACTAGCATATATAAAATAAAAAACTTCCGATATCAGATTCTAATTTTATCAAACAAGAAAAAAAGATTCTGAATCTCTGATCACATCCACTTTCTTTCCCCACATTGACGTTATAATTAGTATCGTCGACAAAGACCTTTGAAGACCATAAATCATTTGAGTGGTACCAGATTAGAATCCTTATTAAAATGAATTATTGGTCCACAAACAGGTCCAGATATTATTTAGGGCTAATAGAAAATTTTATATTACATTATTATTAAAAAAAAAATTGAAGAAGAAAATATGGCCACCTTATTTCGTTAATAAAAAAATAACAAAACAAATCTCAGAAAACTGAGTAATAGCAATAACCCAACATAGGACTTATAATCGAGTAAGCAATAACGAAAATTTCACATTTGCTTTGTCACTATTTTTGCTGATTCATAACTGAGCTCAACTCTTTGATATACATAAATGGAGGAGGAAGAAAAGGATCAAATCGATACAATTAGACGAAATAAACATAAGACTAATAACTGAGCACTGTTCTTACTTAGTTTCGATTCTCAATCTGCAGTATTAGTTTAGTAGTTAGTGTAAATCACCCTAGGAGGTGAATAGGGTGATTGTGCGGAAATTAAAAATTAAAAATTAAGTTGCAAAGTAAATAAGAAGAGATAGAGAAAGCAAACACAGTAAGCACAAGTGACGCAGCGATATAACGTAGTTCGACCCCAAGGTCTACGTCCACACCACCTACTTGTAGTAATTCTCCGTCACAAGCGTTCCACTATACTCAAACCCTTATACAGTGATTCTCGGATTTAGGCCGAGAGACCTATTACACTTACAGGACTTCTAAGATAAGCCTCATCAATCTAACCGAAGTAGAAGAAAAGAGAAACTCAAGATCTTTAATATGCTGACTAAAGAAAACAAATAAGTATCACACATGATTGATTGTTGATTTGATTAGTTCAGAAGATTTTTTCAGAGCAATGGGTGAAGATTACACAGTAGGTTCGTCCAAATACATAGACTTAGGAAGTGTATCTCTCAAAAATAGAAACGATACATTCCTAAAAAAAATCTGCATAAGGTAGGGTGGACCGCAAAAAGGGACAGTCGACCGTTCATCTTTTAATCGAAAAGTCGAAAGATGAATGGTCGACTGTCTCATTATTTTAACTGCGATGAGCGGCCGGCTGTGGTGCGGTCGACCGACAGTATAGTACGGTCGACCGCAATCGTGATGATGCTGACGAAACCACTTTATATTCTTACCATATAATAATCAATCAAATACATATAAAATCTCACATATATGGAATAACAAAAACTGATATTGATGGCTTTCTTGGGCACTAATCAACATATGCTCATTTTGAATGACTTCTTCTTTTGCTTGATTTTTGTAATCCTTTTGCCTGATTTTGTAATCTTTCTCTATTGCTTTCCTTCTTTGCTTATTTTAGAATCACTTTAAATCTCTTATTGATTTTATTCATTCATGAAAATCTGAATATCTTAATTGAAACTTATTAGTATTTGTAAGTACGTTTTGTGCACACCAAACTAGGAGTCAACAATCTCCCCCTTTTGGTGTAACAAAACAAGCCTTTGAATGTTGAAAATAAAAAATAAAGTATATAGATACTCTCCTTTAATTCAATACTTTCTGTATCAAAGATTTTTATAGATGAAGAGTATTTAAGAAAGATTTTCATTTATTTTTAGTAAAAACATTCAAAAAAAAAATTCTTCCCCTTTTTGGAATACACCAAGAGGGGGCGAAAAAAAAAATAGCATAAACAAAGTGTATAACATACTCCCCCTAAATTCATGCATGAAAAAAGATAAATGAACATACATTAAGCAAAACAAGAGAATATTTTGGGGAATATAATATTTTGGAAAACATAAGGAAAATCTACTTATATGATACCGTTAATCGAGAGACTCTTTGATATACAGTGAGAGCTCTTCATGATATCATAGATTCCCCAATACAAACACGTGACATAGAGCAAAAGATGAAGAAGAATGAATTTCAAGAAATCCGAAATCATAGAAGACCATAAATAGATTTCCCTTAAAACAAACAAATAAAAAAACGAACAAACAGTGAAAGAACCGGTCGACCGAACAGCCGGCCGAAAACCAATTGAATTCACAATTAAAAAAAACAAACAACCCGAGAGCGAACCGGTCAATTACACGGTCGACTGCAAATCCTGTAAACACAATTTTGATGGCAAATGAAAAACCGAAAGCGAACCGGTCGACTGCAAATACTGAACCCAATTTTTTGATGAACGAGATTTGTCTTACATATAAAAAAAAAACAAGTTAGATCCCAAAGGACCAGAGGTGTGACCGGTCGACTGAAATACTGATACAACATAAAAACGAATAGCCAGATATGTAAGTATTTTGCAAGTATGTTAAAAGTGATTTCTGAATAGCATGTTAAAAGTGATTACATAGCAACAGGGAGCATACATGAGACTATTGGTTCATATTACAGTTGATCATTACAATCTAAGCACCAAGGATCTATTCCTCATCATCACCCTCACTATCATCATCTTCGTCTTCATTGTCTTCATCATCATCATCATCATTTTCCTCATCATTAGGAGGAGGAAGAAGTTCCTAATCATCTCTTCCTTACAAGTATTCAACAGTGTTGACTTAGTAACAATATACTTGTATTTGATGAGTGGCAAATTGCTCATAAGTCACAAACGAAGATGAGGAAGAAGGAGTAGTGTTCTTGCGACGAGAGGAGGAAGGGGCTTGTGGGGCTTGTTCGTCTTGGCACTCTTGTTGAGCTTGACGACGATGAGTCCGTTGTGTAAACGGAACATCGATGCCCATTTGTTGAGAAAGGATGGGCATAAGGTTTTTGCTCAAAAGAAAATTCCCAACATCAATACGGGAGTCAATAGCAAGATTGTAAATGAGAGAACTGTAGGGAAGGCCACAATTTCTAGAAGTTGCATAATTCATTGCGAGAACGACAAATGTGGCTCGATCAAATTTATATTCTCCAAGAATAAGAAAGATGATGAACAATTGATCGACCCAAATTTCAGACTTGTCATTCTTTTTGGGCCAAATATTTGCATTTACGATTTTGTTTAAAACACGGGTAGAATCAGTAAAATTTATGGGAACGGGACGAGGAAAACGAGAAAATTTAGTTTGAACAATCATGGATTTGACGTTATCTTTGTCATGGTCGGGTTTATATTCAAGCGTTTTGAAATAAAGATGATAAGCATCAAATACTCCTTCGGAAAAATCATATCTCCTACGAAGATATTCAGGAGTAATTTTGAATCTATTTCCAAGAATAATAGAAGAGAGAGTGAGATCATTGTCTTGAAAGCCTTCAAGATTTGCATAAAATTGATGAGTCAATGACTCGGAGTGGGTGCTATGTGTAGCAAGATAATTCTCCTACCCAAAATCTCTAAGAATCCTAACCATAACAGAGAATTTCCCACCTAAGGATGCTAAGTTTATCTCACGATTGGAAACAATCGGAGCATTCCAAAGTGCAGAAAGATAGAGATCAGCGCAATTAGAATTTCGAAATGTAATACCATCTCTAGTAACAGATTTTGAAGCAATAGCTTTCTTACCCTTTGATTTGTGAGAGGAGGAAGCCATGGATCAAGGAAGAAGAAAGCACTCAAAATTTTGAAGAAAATAGCAAGTGATATGAAGTTTATTTGATGGGTTGGAGTAGGGAGGCTAGGGTTTACCTTGAAGATTGAGAGAAAGAAGATAGAAGAGTATTTATACTAGATGTGTGGACCCCGAAGAGATCTAAGCAGCCGATCAAATCGGTCGATCGGTTCAAATGAACGATCGACCGCTCCTCAAGAGTAGAAGAGTTTTTGACTCAATAATACTGGTAGAGAGGGGGACGGGCGACCGTGCGGTCAACCGATCCATTTTCAACTGAAAATAATTTTTATGTATAATGCAGTCGACCGGTCGGTCGACCAAACGTGCAATGACAAACAATTATTTAGTTTATGAAAGGCGGTTTTCAACATATTGGTTTTAGAGCATGTCAGGGAAGGTTGTTATATGTTGTAGGAACAAAAAACATGCATTTCTTAGATAGATAACTGATGTTTTAAATATTTAACTTTGGAAATAAGTCATCTTAATATAAATCAATGCTGAGTTAGATTTTACCCAGTACTGTACTTATCTGAAGAACTAAGGTCCTTCTCCTTCTTCCTTGATAGAGATGCAAGGTACCTACTAGTCATATTGTTTGAACATCCGCTATCATGGTATCACTGATTTTTTAGTCTTTGTACGTTGGGGTACCTACATCAGGATTAGTAGGTATAATTTTGGATGCCCAAGTTTGTTTTGAACCTGCATTTACATTCTTTCTTACCAAAACAAAATTAGTATTTCTTTTTAAGAAACAATTATAAGAGATATGTCATATTTTACAACAATAGTGACATGTGATACATTTATGCCTTGGGTCATGCACACTTGCATAGTTTTGAGTTGATTTGTGATTATGTTGGTGACTGTGCATGTGTGTATGACATGATGACTCGAATTATCATGATAAGATCTTGAATTCTTTGTAATAAGGTAACTGAGCCCTTCATATTTTTCAACAATTTTCTCAAGCTCAGTTACTGTTTTACAAAGTCTTTTCCTAGTCATCTCATCGTCTTTTGTATTCCAACGAAGAGTGTCTAGTGTAGCATCAAGTGTTCTATTTTGTTCAAGAGCTTTATTACAACTTTCCATTACCTCATCAAATTTTCTTTTGCATTCTTTTAAATCATCAGCAAGTATAGCAATAAAAACAGATTTCTCATGAATTTCTCTTAGGTTTTCATCATGTGTTGCTAAGAATTCTTGAATTTGTTGTTTTAAATGTTCATTTTCCTCTATCAACACATCATGGTCTTTTCTAAATGACTCGAATTTTTCCATAATCAAAGAATTTTTATTTTTCAGTTTTTGATTTTTAGCGATGCAAGAGTCATGTGATTCATTTGAAATTTGTTTATATTGTCCTAATTCACGACTCAATTTTTTAACATAATCTTTTAATCCATTACACATGTCTACTAAATCATCGTAAGTGGGTTCTTCGATTACCTCTTCTTGAGATGGTGATTGCACCTCACCATTTTCAAGAGCCATGAAACCAACATTGTTGTGTTCCAACTCATCCTCGCTTGAATCTGAGTCTAGACATGTTGCCTTCAACGTCTTCTTTCTCAATCCTAGATTGGAGTGGTAGTAGTCCCTATTCCTGTCCTGTGAGACAGGACAGTTTGCACGAATGTGTCCAGGCTTCTTGCATTTGCAGCATATGTCGTCTTTGTCCTTATCTCTTTCTCCTTGGTACATGCCATATTTTTTATGTTTAAGGTACTTACGAAATTGCTTAGTCAGCAAGGCGATGACTTCGTCTGATTCCTCACAATCTGACTCTGCTTTTGATGGTCGAGATTTTTCTGCTTTCAAGGTGATGGTCCTCTCTTCGGTTTTTAGTTCAATCCTGATGTTCTGCCTGTATCTTTTGGTTTCGGTCATCTCAATCTCGTATGTCTTCAGTTTTTCTTGAAAGGTGTAGTAATCGAATCCCTTTTCCTCAAGGGTCTCCCTCATTGCAGCAGCTTTTACATCCCATTCCGGCGTGAGACAACTTATGAGTTTTCCGACTTTTCGGTCATCATCCAACCCCTTACCTAAGCTCTCAAGCTCGTGTGCAATAATATCAAAATGGGCAAGCATTTGATCTATGTTCTTTCCTACCAGCTTACGAAAAACATCAAACTTATAAAAACATAAATTTACTTTAACTTTTACCTCTGAAGCGGTTCCCTCATGGCGTTGCAGCATGTTGTTCCAAATCTCGTATGCCGTCTTGCAATTTCACCTGCATCAAATTAATTCTTCATTTTTCAATCCTACATAAAGAGCCATCATAGCTTTGGAGTTTGCTGTTTTTAGTTCTAGCTCTGCTTTTGAGAAAGTCTTCTTTCCATCGCTGACCGGAATATCTATTTTGTTTATACACACTGTTGCTGCTGATTTGGTGTGGGAGCAAACAGATGAATTTGTGGATTCTTCAAGAAAACAAATAAGCAAACCTGTTGACTTTCACCGATATTTGATTGGTTTCTCGCCGCTGCTGTGAACCTGCAAAAATTTCGATACACCGAGATGGATCCCGGCGACGAACCCTCTGACGCTCTTGTCAGTAATCAAGAAGATTATGAAAGAGCTTGGAAAAAGATTGATTACCTTGTTACGGTGGGGGGAGAGGGGTATTTATAGTCGCTTTAGGAACCAGTTTTGAGATAAGGATAAATCTTTACTTCCCGATGTTTATGGATAAGAGAGTTTGACTCGTTTCGTGATAAGAGGGACTGTTTAAACTGTCTGTTAGGGATAACCACGAATTTGAATTACTCTTTATCCATCTGGGTTGATTTGTAACGGGTTGCTACCTATACCGAGTAGGACAGATCCGTTTTTGGGCTATAGGGCTTTGAAGAAAGACCCAGTTCCCAATTCGGACCCGTTTGTAGGTGAATTTCCTGTTTTACTCCTAAGAGCTTTAAGACTCGTGCTTGATTTCAACGGTTCCAATTTAATCCTATTTTTAGCCATATCACGAGCCCCCCACTCCCAAATACTGAGTTTAATAGCCTTTGAGGAGTAGTTTTATTGTTTCAATGGCGTACGAGATTTTATCGGAGTTCCTCAGGGGGTTTGGATTTTGCTCGAGGTGTAACAGTGCTAATTTGAGCTTGCAAAGTGCCCAAATTATTCTCAGAATTTTCTGGATTTTTTTAAATTTTTTAATTATTTTTTGAATTATTTATTCAATTTTGCGAATTAACAATCTATTTTCAAAAAGTATTAATCAATCCTTCCAATTAATAATTATTTATCCAGGAGCTCCGAAATATTTTTCCCGAATTCATAATTATTTTTTAGAATTTTCAATTAATTTTCTTCAATTTTTAATTATTTTTCAATTTTTTTTAAATAATTAATTTGAATTAATAAATGAAAAAGAAGAATTAATCAAGTGAATATTGGCATGGCACGATCTGGAGCGTTGATCGAGCTCTGAAGTGGTTTTCGAAGTGACCAGACGGCTAATCAGAGATTCATGTTTTCCTGTATTTCGTTCGAAAAAGCATCTGTTCGGCGCGTAGCGGCGCACGTGGCGAATGAGGCATCGAACGACAGGCGAGCGACACAAGGCTCTTAGGTCGTTGACTGGTTAACAACATTTGCCCATTTTTCGTTCGGAACACTATTTGTTCGATGCGTAGCGGTGAACGTGGCAAGCGATATATCGAATGACAGGCGAGCGACACGTGGCTTTTAAGCCGTTGACTAGTCAACGCCACTTTGCCTATTTTTTGTTTGGAACATCGTCTGTTCAGCGCGTAGCAGAGAATCGTGGCGAACGATGCATCGAACGACAGGCAAGCGACACGTGGCTCTTAGGCCGTTGACTGGTCAACAACATTTTGCCTGTTTTTCATTTGGAACGTCTGTTCGACACATAGTGGCGAGCGTGACGAGCGGTGCGTCGAACAACAGGAGAGCGACACGTTGCTCTTATGCCGTTGACTGGTCAACAGCTTTTTGCCTATTTTTCGTTTGGAATATCGTTTGTTCGACACGTTGCGGCGAGCGTGGTGAACGATGCGTCGAATGACAGGTGAGCGACACGTGGCTTTTAAGCCATTGACTGGTCAATGCCATTTTGCCTGTTTTTCGTTTGGAACATTGTCTGTTCAGCGAGTAGCAGTAAATCGTGGTGAACGATGCATCGAACGAAAGGCGAGCGACACGTGGCTTTTATGTCATTGACTGGTCAACGCCATTTTTCCTTTTTTTGTTCGGAACATCGTCTGTTCGACACGTTGCAGTGATCGTGGCGAGCAATGCGTCGAACGACAGGCGATCGACATGTGGATTTTAAGTCGTTGACTAGCTGCCATTTTGCCTATTTTTCGTTCAAAACATCATCTATTCGACATGTTGCACCGAGCGTGGTGAGCGATGCGTCGAACGACAGGTGAGCGACACCTGGCTCGATGCCTGCTATGCAAGCGTCAGATATGTTTTTGACGGTTTGACTTCTTGGACGGTTTGACTTCTGTCGTTTTGCATTCTGGTCACTTAGGATTCTGCACCTCCTCGGGTCGGGACGAAGTGCCGCCTTCGACTGCTTCTTCTAGGGTCAACAAGGGGAAGGTGTAGTGGTTCAGCCTTCGCCGGTAGTAGAGACAGTCGTGGAAAGAGAGTGGAGGATGGGTGAGTTCAGAAGGAATTCGATTGCCGTGTCTCATTTGGGAGGGGTTTGCCAATACAACGCCGAAGAACTGAGGCATGTCAAGCATGGCATGGAACGGTACTATGAGGAGAACGAACCACGAGAGCGCACCGAGGCGAATGATATTGTCTCCGTACTTACGGAGGTGTACCTTCGCACTATCAGGAGGTGCTTCATGATTCCTTCGGAGTTCGAACTCCTTCTTCCTGGCCCCAGGGTTAGATCCTGCTCTTCTTTCTCCCCCGATCTATGTGTGTTTCCCTTTGACGCTTTAAACGCGGGTTTCTACCTCCCTCTTCATCCGTTCGTAAGGGAAGTGTTGCGATGTTATGGTGTTGGCCCAATCCAGCTTATGCTAAACATGTGGAGACACGTTACGGGGTTCGTGCTTCACTGCCAGGCTGCGAGGATCGAGCCTTTTCTCAATGTTCTTCGTAGGTTATATAAGATTCATCAGAAGATGCGGACGGGGTACCGATTCTATCTCACCGCTCTGAAGGGCGTCAAGTTGGTCGACATCCCCGACTCGGTGAAGTTTTGGAGGGATAAGTTTTTTTTGATTCGAAGTAAGGAGCCGTGGGACATCCCAATGGTTTGGAGGGAGGACATGCCAAAGAGGGCAAAGGTGGAGCCGTCTCTTAGCCCCGAAGAAGATAAGATGGTCGGAATTCTTTTGGATCGACCGACACTGCACTGGAAAGATATCTTAGAAGATAGCCTCTTGGGGGGGGGGGTCTAAGTCTGATGAACCCTAGCATGAATTTTCTTTTTGTTTATCGTCATCCCTTAGTTTGCACAAAGTTCTTCTAATTTTTCAACACTTCTTATCTCTTTCTTGTAGGAGACTTAAGCATGGACTTTGACGACATCATGAATAGACGTTCGGCCTTGAGCGGTAGGCAGGTCGATGAGAAGTAGAGGAAGTGCATAGTCGTTCGACCGTCGCCATCAAAGGGGACCAGGGGCGAGAGCGGTGCTACTCTCGTTGTGGATTTAGAGTCCACGCCTGTTGCTCCGAATGTTTCATCAGTTGGAGATCTCCTCCTTTCAGCGACGCTTGCTCTTGAAGTTCCTCCTCTTACAGCGGCGGCCGAAACGATCCTGGCCAACAAGTTAAAGAGGATCTTCGTCCTCGATTGGCAAGTGCGGAGGTACGATGGTTTCCTCGGGGACTCGACGAGCTGCATGGACGCTGTTCGTCACTTGGCCATGCCTAAGGACAAGGCCTCCATGGAGCACGGGACTGTGGGCGACTCGGCCTTGGAGATTGCGAAGGTGCAAATGACCGTAAGTTTTTGATGTTTTGCTTAGTCATAGGCCTTATTTTGTAAACTTCTCTTAGTCGTTTGCACGAGATTTTCGTTCCACTTGTTCTTAACCTTTGGTTCGTATTTTTTCACAAGTGATCTGCCACTTTAGTTACCTGCTGAGGCAAATGGCGGAGCAGGACCGAGAGTTGAAGGCCGTGCAAAACCGGGAGAAGGTCGAGTAGTCGAGGATGAAGAAAGATTCTGAAGCGGCTGCTCTCTTGGCAGAGTCTCAAGTTGCTTAGATTACTCTGCTGGAGGCGGCGCTGGCGAAGGCGAAGGAGAGCACTGAATTGGAGAGGGAGGAGGTCGCTCGAGAGAGCGCTGCAGAAAGGGAGAAAACGGCTCGGGAGAAAGATGCCGCTGTGCGAGAGGCCGAGGCCGCAGCGGAGAAGAAGGCTATCGGATACCCTGAGAAGAACATGCGGAAATCATATTCTAAGGCCTTGAGCGACATTTGCGAGCACATCTCTGGCTTTGATCGCTCGAGGTATCACTTGTTTCTTGACGAGGAGGGGAGGAAGTGGATGTCGAGGGGGGAGGTGAGGCAGATGGCGAGGAGGGAGATGAAGAGGAAAACGCTGTGGCGGACCTCCAGACGGTTATAGTGATAGTGCCGAAGGTGGCTAAGGGGAGCGGCCACGAACTAACACCCCTCGTGGATTCGTCTGCCGAGGTGGACACTTGACCTCCTTCGTAGCTTCTTTTCTTTTATTTTTTGTCGTAGATTTCTCTTTTGGGTCTGGTTGTAGTGATGCCTAATAGCGGAATGGCCACGGCTTTTGTATCCCTACTAAGTAATGCAAACTCTTTTTTGTGCGGGAACACTTGTGACTTTTATTCAACATAGAACTATTTTGTAGCCCTAGTTGGATATAGAGTCATTTGTTTAGATTTGTCTCGATTTAAGAGATTTTTGTCTCCCTTTTGTTGAATTTTTCAGGATAGCGAGGTGCCATATCTCCGTTCTGAGCTCGGCGTTGTCAAGTTGGGGCTAGCTCGGTCTCGAGAGATGCTTTATAAAGCAGAGCGGGTGGCAGGTTATTTAAGGGTGACCCTGGCTCGTCGATACATTGAGATGAGGCACCTTGAGGAGAGGACTCGTGAAGTGCCACCCGAAGGTGAAGAGTCCTATCCCTCGATGGACGTCAGCCAAGGATTGAGACTCAAGTTCCTTCGTCACTCTCTATTCGAGGCGAGATCCGAGAGGGACGAGTTGAAGAACGCGGTGCTTGAGAAAAATCCGAAGGCGGCACATCTTCGAAGGACTATCTTCGATGTTTCGCATGGGTGCAATTTAGGCTGATTGCCTTGCTTGAAGATCAGAGTGACAGATGACTCACTCAAGGAGCGTGTCGTCGAGCTGGAGGCGGAGAATCTACGTCTACGATGACTTTCTGAGGGGAGCAATGTTAGAAGCACTTCCTGCCCTCGTGATGAGTACGCTCAAGGAAGGTCATTCCACGAGTTGGCGCTTCGTTTGCCTCCCATCTTGCAAAATCCCAGGGACGCGCAAAGTGGAGTGGCCGGCTCATCGAGCGGAGCATCTGTCGGGGCAACTGTTAGGTTCTTGGGTGCTGACGACGCGACTCAGCTCGCTGGCTTAGAGACCTCTGTGAAAACAAGGAGACAACAACACAGTGCTCGCCGTCCCCGCGTGTCGCTTAATAGAAGCATCCCACTCCCTAGGAGGGGCTAGGGCAAAATTTTGTAATCTCGTAGTCTTTGTCTTATATGAGTTTTTGGTCTAGAATAAGACTCGCATCTTGAATAAGACTTGTATCTCCAATTTTGATGAAATAATGTATGAGTTTTCGGTCTAGAGTTAGACCTGTATCTCAAATCTTGATGAAATAATATATCGCATCTTTCGAGTTTCTTCTGAGAGTTCGCGTTTTGCTAATGTTCGCTAAAGAGTTTCAACAGTTGTAGGAGCAATTTTGAATAGTGAGCTACTTTGTACTTGCTCGTTTGCAAGTATCTAAAGTGGCATCGAACCAAGTATTCGACTCCGAACTTGTCGTTAGAAGAGTTTCAACAGTTGTAGGAGCAATTCCGAATGGTGAGATACTTTGTACTTGCTCGTTCGCAAGTAGCTAAAGCAGCATCGAACCAAGTGTTGGACTCAGAACTTGTCGTTAGAAGAGTTTCAACAGTTGTGGGAGCATTTTCGAATGGTGAGCTACTTTGTACTTGCTCATTCGCAACTAGCTAAAGCGGCATCGAACCAAGTGTTGGACTTTGAACTCGTCGTTAGAAGGGTTTCAACAGTTGTGGGAGCAATCCCGAATGGTGAGCTACTCTGTAATTGCTCGTTCGCAAGTAGCTAAAGCGGCATCGAACCAAGTGTTGGATTCCGAACTTTTTGTTTGAGAAAGTTTGTGCTTGGTAAAAGAACAATAAGACAATAGTTTTTATGAGAAAGGAAACTGCTTTTTATTGAAAATGAGTTCTAAGTGGCTGCTTCTGAGTTGCAAGCCATTATTACATTTGCAAAAACAAACTAAATAAGAAGGAAACAACTTAGAAATGCTCTAGATCTAACTAGAAGTTGCTTGGAGCGGTGTTTTAACACCCTCTTGGTACTTCAATAAGTGCTCCGCATTCCATGTCCTTGGCACTCTCTTGCCCCCCGGATCTTCAAGTTGATAAGCACCAGGTCAGACAACTTTGGAGATCCTGTATAGTCCTTCCTAATTAGGTGCTAGCTTGCCTTTCTTGCTTGGGAAAGAAATTGATAGCTTTCTGAGCACCAAATCTCCTTCTTTGAGATTAGTAGGGAGGACTCTCTTGTTGTAGGATTGCTCAATCCTACGTCGATAAATTTCTTGCCGGATGGAGGATCTCTCTCGGATCTCATCAATGAGGTCCAAATTACCGCAAAGTTCGTTCGCGTTTTGCTCTTTGTTGTAGGCAATCAAGTAGGGGGAAGGTAGACCGACTACTAGCGGGATGACGGCTTCAGAGCCGTAAGTGAGGTTAAAGGGAGATTCTCCTATGGGGGTCCTCTTTGTAGTGCGATAGCTCCAGAGCACATTGGGGAGCTGTTCGACCCATAAACCCTTAGGGTCTTTTTGGTTCAAAGGAGGGGAGGGGAGGGGAGGGATTTTAATGGAGGGGAGGGAAGGGGAGGGATTTAATGAAAACTCTGTTTGGTTCAAAGGAGGGGAGGGGAGGGAAAATAATTATTTTCTTGTTTGGTTCACAAGGGGAGGGAATGGATTTTATAATAAAATTACTTTTATACCCTTTTGCATATAATAAGAGCATGAAGTATCAAATTTGTCAGCTCAGAACAATCAGAGACAGAGCATGAAGTATCAAATTTTGTCAGCTCAGAACAATCAGTGACAGAGCATGAAGTTATTTCACACTTGTTTAATTCGGATTGTATTATTTTATTGTTTTGTTTGGTGGTGATTTTGTTGTTCACTTGGCATGGGCGATTATTATGTAAGATTTGCTTTGTAAGTCTATTCCTAGACGTTTAGATCAAATAGTGTATATGTTTACTTGATAAGGTAGGATTTTATTAAAGTGTTGATTTGAGCTGTGTTGATTGATAATTATCTCTGTAAGTATGTTTGCAGGCGTTTGTTTCAAATAGTGCGTGGTCTTGGGCACCATGTGCATCCTCAATTTTTGAAGTACCGATTCATTTCAAGATATTAACTAAATGTCTCTTTTGAAGAGAAGACCATACTGATAATTATGAAATATATTTATAGATTGCGTAAAAGAGGTTTTAAGGAAATTTGTATAAGGTTTTTTGCTCAGCCCACCCAAACCCACATGATAGAAGAAAGCCAGTATCGAACCCAACTTCTGTCCTAAAGCACAGAACTTCCCATTCAATCACAATTTCTAATCAATCGTTTGCAATCAGTGTTCTTCAACAATATAGATATTCTATGGCTACGAATCGTTTGTATTATATATATACACCCAAACTTCAGATCGATCATCCAGGTGCAGAAACAGATATATGCAAGAAGTAAGATAGGGAGAAAGAGATGTTTTTTGTTAGATTAGGATTTAGATTTATAAGGGCAATTTAGTCCAGCCACTTTAAAAAATTAGCCATATTTTCTCTTCCCTCCAAATTCCCCCACTTTTGGAGGGGAGCCAAAATTGGCTCAGGAGGGGTGTTGCACCCCCCCATTTCCCTCCCCTCCCCTCCTAAAAAATGAACCAAACAAGAAAAGTATTAAAAAACCCCTTCCCTCCCCTCCCCTCCCCTCCATTCCCCTCCAACCAAACAGTGCCTTAGTGAATTTGTCCAGTCTCTTTTTCAGGCCGGAGAGAATTTGTCGGTTACCATTCTCTGCTGAACCGTTGGATTGTGGGTGGGAGATCGAGGAGAAACGTTGCTGGATACCAAGGTCTGTGCAAAAAGTGCGAAAGGTTGCCCCCGTAAACTGAGTCCCATTGTCTGTTACTAAGATTCGAGGCACACCGAATCTACAGACAATGTTCTTCCAAAAGAAATGCTGAACTCTATTCTCTGTGATCAGCGCTAGAGGATCAACTTCGATCCATTTAGAGAATTAGTTAATTGCCACGACAAGGAACTTCAGCTGGCCCGACGCTTGAGGGAAAGGCCTGAGCAGGTCCATTCCCCACATTGCAAAAGGGGTTGGACTGGATAAAGAGGAGAGCTAGGCTTGTGGTAAGCGACAGACTGTTGAGAATTTTTTGTTGGATCCTGTTGGTATACCTTTACCACGTGATTTTTACACTTTATTTATAGAGTTAGAATCACTAGATGTTAAGAAACAGTTGCACCAACTGTCAACCAACGGAAATAAATATTTTGAATTTGAAAAACAAGTTTTAAAAACAGAAAACTATCGAAACAGCTTGAACAATCGACTGGGTTGCCATAATAAGTCGACTGGTCAGAGCTTGTATGAGTTCAGATAGTTTCGTACTAAGACAGTCGACTGGTTCCGAAGAATGTTCGACTGGTACTCAACAGCTGATCTTATTCAAGCTTGTTTTGACCTTTTAACTTTTGTAAAACACTCAATTATAAAAAGATATGTGTAAGGTGTGTGTGACAAGGCTATTACAACATTCTAAGACTCAAAGAATAAAAATTACAATTGTTATAAGACACTTAATACAAAATATTTGAAGCACTTGAGTCTTGTCTTGAACTTGAGTCTTTGACTTGAGCTTGAGCCATTGTCTTTATGTCTTGAAGCTTGCTTGATCAAATGTGACTTGAACTTAGATCTTTGTAGTTTGATCAATTCTCTTGAAAGCTTCATTGGATCAACTTTGCCTTTGTGTATTTTACCATGGTATTGTCTTTGATACACTCTGCAATATATAAAGGTGGTAGCACAACTTTGCATTGTATTGTAGTCATCAAAACCAAGAATCAACATTCTCCCCCTTTTTGATGATGACAACACAATAGCTTACAATAATAATAATTAAAAATACTCCCCCTAACTAATGTACAACATGCACAAGTTAGAAATATGCACAAAACATATCATTTTCCTTTTCTCGCCGTTTGTCATCAACAATAATAATAGAAGAAGGAAGGAAACAATAACATAATGGAAAGCATTGCATAAAGAACAACCATATTGCAAAATCGTAACAAATTTATACATATGAAATGGAAGTAGATGGTTTCAAATACTGCATAAAAGTGAAATACAGAAAACATAACAAAAAATTAGAAGAAAAAATAGAAAATACATCAAGTCAGTCTTCGTCTTCGTCAGCAGCACCTTGGGAGGCAGGAGGAGGAGGTGGAAATTGGTGGGTGAACAGGTGGGTTAGGTGAGCAAGACTGGCCTCAAGGGTATCCTTGTAACACCCCTACTCCGAGCTCGGACAATTTATACAATTTAGAAGACAAATTATTTATAGTATAGTACAACTGTCCACCACAGGCTGCCTCTCAAAAGGTGGTTAACCGGATTGGTGACTCTTGATCATAGGCTTTAGTATTTATATATTATTATATTCATTTCAACTCCCGATATGGGATTAATTGTACTTACCTTCTCTTCTTCTCTCTCCGAGAGAAGCACACACACAACATTTCGGGCGGGCCCCAAGTGGCCACTCACCCAGTGTGACATCACCCACTAATGCAAATAACAAGCCAACCTTTGCTGTTTCTTCACGTGTGGGCCCCCCTTCAACTATTCATGTTTCACCTTATTACAATCATGCCATCAAGCATACATTTTTATCAACAGCCACTTTATTTCAACATATATATATATATATACTATTACTCTTTCAAAATTACGGGGTGTTACACACACCCCCTTCAGAAATCAGCATCCTCGCTGAGTATGGGGCATGCACAATCTAGTGCAAGATCCACTTTCTAGCCAATATGGAGTGGTGTACCCTGATTCTGCGGGTTGTCCATTATTTCAGGCCGCAACCTCGCTCCCTCTCAGGCATACATGTCACCCACTCTTACCCACACTCGGTGTCGAAAGTCGGCTTTGATACCATTTGTAACACCCCTGCCCCGAGCTCGGACAATTTATATAATTTAGAAGATAAATTATTTATAGTATAGTACAACTACCCACCACAGACTGTCTCTCAAAAAGTGGTTAACCGGATTGGTGACTCATGATCATAGGCTTTAGTATTTATATATTATTATATTCATTCAACTCCCGATATGGGATTAATTGTACTTACCTTCTCTTCTTCTCTGTCCGAGAGAAACACACACACAGCATTTCGGGTGGGCCCCAAGTGGCCACGTCACCTAGTGTGACGTCACCCACTAATGCAAACAGCAAGCCAACCTTTGCTGTTTCTTCACGTGTGGGCCCCCCTTCAACTATTCCTTTTTCACTTTATTACAATCATGCCATCAAGGATACATTTTTACCAACAACCACTTTATTTGAACATATATATATATATATATATATATACATACACTATTACTCTTTGAAAATTATGGGGTGTTACAATTCTGACGATCCATGAGATAGTTGACAGAATAATAAAGACTCTCAGGATCGGTAAAAATAGCTCTAGGACGAGACGAACTAGATGCAGAGGACTTACGACCTGAAGTGGCTAAAGAAATAGGAGGGACATTCCTTGCACAAAGCTTCAAAAGACTTCACAAAAAGGAAATCCACTCAAAATCTGGATGAAAGCTTCAATTTTGGAGCTTCAACGCATTGAAATTGCGAAGCACAGGAAGGGCAGTCGACTTCACCTGGTCGGCTTCTTCTTGAGAGAGAAAGAAAAGAAAGAAGAAAAGTGAAAGAAGAAGGGTAAAAACTAGGGTTTTACTAATGGTTTGAGGGCTGAGATCTAATCAGAATTGAATCAAAGACTGGGATCAGCCAACGGGTAAAAAGAATAAAAAATTTCCTCCAAAAAATGTGCCGTTTCGAATCAGAAAGACAGACTGATCTCGCTACAGTCGACTGGGTTTGAAGATCAGTCGACTGAATGGAGAGCAATGAGAACCAAACGAAAACATCAAGTAATATGTCTGTCAGTCGACTTAGTACTGTACACAGTCGACTGTCTAGAGCATAAAATTCAGTAAAATAAACAACGAAAAATACTTGGTCAGTCGACTGAAAAAAGTGTTAAGTCAACTTATACAAGATAAAATTCAAGAAATATCATGAAAACTGCAAATACCTAGTTCTCGTCTAAAGTTGATAAATGTGTCTTCCTTAAGTGGTTCGGTAAAGATATCTGCTACTTGTTTATTAGTAGAAATTAAATATAAAGATATATCTCCCTTTAAAACATGATCACGTAGAAAATGATGTCTAATATCAATATGTTTCGTACGTGAGTGTTGAATCGAATTTTTAGATAAATTAATGGCACTGGTATTATCACACATTATAGCAGGTTTTGAAAATAAAATACCATAATCTAATAGGGTTTGTTTCATCCATAAAATTTGGGCACAAGCCAAATTTGCAGCAATATATTCAGCTTCTGTAGTAGATAGGAATGCTGAATTTTGCTTTTAATTGCATCAAGATATTAGTGAATGTCCCAAAAAGTGACAAGTACCGCTAGTACTTTTACGGTCAGTTTTACTACCAGCAAAATCCGCATCACTATACGACAAAAGTTGAAAATTATCGGTGCATGGATAGAATAAACCATACTCAGATGTGCCTTTAATGTATCTTAAAATGTATTTCATAGCTTTTAAGTGAGACTCTTTAGGACTTGACTGATATCTAGCACACAAACATACACTAAACATAATGTCTGGTTTACTAGTAGTTATATATAAGAGTGAGCCAATCAACCCTCGATAGAGTTTTTGACCGACACTCTTACCTAATTCATCTTTGTCAAGTGTAGTAGTAGTAGCCATAGGTGTGGTCTTACTACTAGTGCTATTCATGCCAAACCGTTTGAGTAATTCCTTAGCATATTTTCCTTGATTAATAAATATGCCATTATGTGACTGCTTTATTTGTAGTCCAAGGAAATAATTACGTTTACCCATGTGACTATCTCAAACTCATTTTTCATGGTATTAGCAAACTCTTGACAGAGATTACTATTAGTAGATCTAAAAATTATGTCATCTACATATATTTGTATGATTAGGATATCGGTCTCTATTTTTCTAATAAACAAGCTAGTATCTACTTTACCTATTTCAAAATCAGTTTCTAATAGAAAAGTCTTTAACCGATCATACCAAGCACGAGGTGCTTGTTTAAGACCAAATAAAGCATTTTTCAATTTAAAAACTTGATTTGGGAATTGTTCTAGTTCGAAACCGGGTGGTTGCTTAACATAAACATCTTCCTTAATAAAACCATTGAGAAACGCACTTTTAACATCCATTTGAAAAATTGTAAAGTTCATAAAACATGCAAAAGATAATAAGATCCTAAATGATTCTAGTCTAGCAACAGGAGCATATGTTTCATCAAAATCAATGTCTTCTTCTTGATTATATCCTTGAGCAACTAATCTAGCCTTGTTCTTAACGACTTGTCCTGATTCATCTAACTTATTCTTGAATACCCATTTGGTACCAATTATAGTATGATCAGGGGGCCGTGGAACTAAATTCCATACATCATTTCTTATAAATTGGTTTAATTCATCTTGCATGGCATTCATCCAAAATTTATTCTTACAAGCTTCTTGTATATTCTTTGGTTCAAAATCCGACAAAAAAGTCGTATGAGAAATCATGTTAACATGAGATCTTGTTTGTATACCACGTGAGATGTCACTAATTATTAAGTCATGAGGATGATCTCTAACTTCAACAAATGATTTTGGTAAAGTTTGAGTCATCACAACAGGATCAGTCGACTTAACTAGTCCATCAGCCGACTGATAAACATCAGTCGACTTAACTTCCTTACCAGTCAACTTATCAGCTAGGGTAGTTTGTTCTGGTGATTTAATAACATTATTTAAAGGTGATGAAACATTTTCATGATTTTTAATAACACTAGATGAAGGCAGAGATTCATCAAACGAAACATGCATAGATTCTTCAATAGTCAAAGTTGATTTATTTAAAATTCTATATGCCTTACTCCTATTTGAGTATCCAATGAAGATACCTTCGTTAGATCTAGGATCAAACTTATCTAAATTATCTTTAGTGTTTAAAATGAAATACTTGCAACCAAATACTTTAAAGTAAGATACTTTAGGATTCCAATCAAAAAATAGTTCATAACATGTTTTCTTAAGCTTAGGCCTAATCAAAATTCTATTTAAAACATAACACGCTGTTGAAACAGCTTTTTCCCAGAAGTACTTAGGCAAATTGTTTTCAACAAGCATAGTACGTGCACATTCTTGCAAAGTTCTATTCTCTCTTTCAACCACTCCATTTTGTGGTAAAGCTCTAGAAAATGCAAATGAATGTGTTATACCATTCTTGTTGCAATATTCTAAAAATTTTTCATTCTCAAATTCTCACCCATGATCACTTTTAATAGTGACTATAGTTAGAGATTTTTGATTTTGAATCAGTTTACAAAAATATTCAAATACTTCAAAGGCATCATTCTTATGTTTTAAAATAAAAACCCATGTGAATCTTGAAAAATTATTTACTGAAACAAATACATACCTAATTTTATTAAAAAAGCGACTATAGTAGGCCCAAATAAATGCATATGGATTAATTCGAGAGGCCTACTAGCAGTAATAATTTCTTTTTATCTTAAAAGTAGATTTGACTTGTTTACCTAGTTGACATGTATCACATAACTTATCCTTTTATAGGATAGTCTTGGCAGTCCTTTAGCTAGGTTGTACTTAGACAATTTAGCAATATTTTTCATATTTACATGGCCAAATCTCTTATGTCAAAGCCAAGAATCATTGTTAGAAGCTACTAAGCAAAAACCATTCGAAAAATCATTTGATTTTAAACATAACTCAGAAATATTATTTTTCCTAAAGCCTCGAAAAATTACATTTTGCATGATAGAATCATAAATTAAACAAGCATTTTTTTTCAAAAACAATTTTATATTCCATATCATACAATTGGCTAATACTTAACAGATTATGCTTTAACCCACTAACAAGAAAAACTTCTTCTATAGTAGGGGTAGTGTTCTTACCGACCATGCCTATACCAATAACCTTCCCTTTGTTGTTGTCACCGAATGTGACTGTTCCTCCATCAATCTCTTGTATGGAAGAAAGAAGGTTAGCATGACCAGTCATATGCTTGGAGCATCCGCTGTCAAGTATCCAACGTTCTCTTTTAGGTACCTATAAAATAATCATTGTGAATATGGTACCCTTTTCATTGGGTCCGAAAAGGATCAGTTTTAGGGAAACCAAACCCAAAGTGAGTTTGATTTTCCACTAAAAGCACAAATATAATCTACTTAATTACATACATTAAGAACATATGAATTTATATAAGTAATTCTATCTTTTAGACTCAGGGTTGACTGGAACCTAAATGTTTTTGCTCTGTCCAATCGACTTTATCGAACCTTTCCGTCGACTGTTACTAGAAGCCAGTCGACTGTGAGGTGAAATAGGTCGACTTATCTGAGGTTTTCGTTTCTGTGAATAAGACTCAGAACCTCTGGACAAGCGACTGAAATTTGGGTTCAGTCGACTGGTCTGAACTACAGAATTACTCTTTTCATGGAAAACAACTGTAACGCCCCGAATTCCAAAAATACACTGAATTCGAGATTCTAAAGGATCTTTACACTTCTTTCGTACAATTTTACAAGAAATTTTAAACTTTTCACTTTAAGTCAGAGTTACATGAAAACTTTACACTTTACATTTAACAGCGGAAGCAATTTTACAACATTTAAATAAATGTACATCAACATTTGAATAATCTCTAAGCATCTGTTCATCTTTAATCTTTATCATGTCATTTACCCTGCATACAAAACTGTGGGTACGTCAGTTTATTCAACCGACGAACATTATACACGGCCATCCTCTCTATGCCGAAAATAGTATAACTGATTTTCCATATTTAACAAACACAAACTTGTCACATATCAACAAAAGGAAATACCCTAATGATGTCGTGTTGTGATTGTGCACTTAGTCCTTAATGCAATTATTTATATTACATGACACTAATGCACACTTGTTCGGATTCTATGCATCCCATACTACATAGGTCCGAGGGCAAGCCTCTTAATCGTTCTTCATCTTGTAGGGTTCAATCCCTCGTCATGTCTTAATCTACTAGTGTAACTACGGTAAGTATCCTAGATGTTTTCTGACGTACAAACTCATGTCTAGGCGCCGTGGAGGGAATCCCAACGCACTGACACATGACTCATCATGCAGGCATCCTGTGGTAATTCAGCTCCTACCATAGACATGACACCACCCGCAGTCGTCAAACACCCCACGAGCGTCGCCACCGGGACGGTACTCTGGAGCAGTATCCACGCCCTATCATGACTCATCATGGGACATCCTGGGATACTCTCTCACTGCTAATTCAATGGCCCTCATACTCAATGTTTTTCTCTTACTTTCATCACATCTTCACTATGTAACTAATCCTTAGTTTAATTGAATCATGAATAAAATCAATCTCTTAGAGTTAGCCCTCTCACTACTACCGGTCTTATTTTTTTCATTTCACAATGATCCAAACTTAGTCTTTTCAATGTCAATAATCATATTTCATCACTTTTCACTTGCCGGTGTGAGTTTTGACTACACCATAATTTTCAATTTCATTTCACAAATTCATATATTTGAATTGTCATACTCAATAATATTTCTCTTTTCCAATCACATGATTTCCAAAATTATTCATGAGTCAATAACCATACATGGAGTTCAATTATACATCATGTATTTCATAACCAACATTTGTTTCCACATTAAAATCATATCACCAAATATATCGTCAAAGTGAATATTCACAAACCCATTATTGTCACATTATTCTTTAACAAGAATAATTCATACAAATTTCACAATATATACTTTCTTTCTTTGTTATTTTTCTTTTCTAGCACTTATTTCAATTCTCTTGCAAAACACAAATTTTCACAAAAATATAGAAGTGTAGAACCATAGTTCTAACTACACTTTTGTTCCCAAAATATACTCTATTTCATTTCAATAACTCCCAATTTATTTTTTATAAGTCACACATAATTTTAGAATAATAATAGTATTCTTTTCATAATTTTTAGACATAAAAATCCATCAAAAAAAATCATTTTTCCACAAAGTTTAATTCTGGCCGGGACCAGGATTCGAACCAGCGACCAAGAAGAAGCAAGCCGCACGCTCTGGCCACTAGGCCAATCATGCTGTTCGGTATAAAGGGGATTTTAGAGAGTTATATACTCTCGGCTGAAGCTTGGTTTAATTTTTTAAATGCACAAAAAAATATGGTGTCATCAAGGATCGAACCATCGATCTGTGAGAACCCAACTGCACACACTGTAGTATTTAGAAGCCTCCCGACCACTTGAGCTATAGGCTCAAGTTGTCTTCAATACAACTTACATTTTAGTTAAATCAATTCTCTGTTTAATCGAACATTTCGATGTTTCAAAAGATCTCATTTGAGTTTTGCTTTTACTAAATTTACTGTAAATCTCCAGAATAATTATTCAAATAACAATTAATACTCCAGTAATTTAAAAAATAAATTTTCCAATAATTAAACACATATTTTTCATACACTTAATTTAAATTGTATGCTACTACTACCACATTTCTTTTCGACATTTCTTATCCAACTTAACATCAATATTCCCTATATCAATTCCCTATTTATATTCCTTTCACAAACCCACAAATTATATTTTAAGTTATTCGTTACAACATTATCAAAAAAAGGTTCATTCAAGAACATAAAACAACATTTTCATCTACTAACATTTGCATTTAGTTTTTGATGCTAACAACGAATTTTACTTCAAGCAATCCATAGCTATAAATAATTCACACACAACTTAAGTTCGTTGATGGAATCACATACAATCTATTTAGCAACATTCCAATCAACTAATAAGCCATTTTTCCCAATTAAATGTACTCTTATTAATCTTTTTCATGCATTATCATTTCAATTCAATTCTTGCATGCTATCTAATTAGAAATATGGAAAATAACCCACCTTATTTGGAGAGAATACAATTGCAACGCCTCCTAAACACAAGAGTCCTTGGCAGAAGAGCGTTCCTCCTTCTTGATGCGCACAACCGACCTTCAAAGTGCTATCCGAGCCCTCCTTGATGCCGGCCTTCCTTTGGTGCAAACACACAACTCACACACAACTCTCAATCTTTTATCTCACTTACTACTAATAAATCACTACCAACAAATGTATTTTCTACTATAGGTTTTGGAGAAATGAAGAGTACAAAAATAACTAGGCTAGGGGGGGTATTTATACTAAAATTTGGAGCAAATGAATGGTTAGGATCAATCTAGGAGTTAAAAATAAAAGGCTAGGATTCAAGGGGGAGTTGTAGTAACCAACCATGATCAAGCAACTACCACCCATAACTCCACTCTTTTTTTCTTTTTTCCCACCAATCCAAAACCGGCCACTTTGTGTGCTTTTTGCACGTGTACGTGCAATGCACGTGCATTCATTAGTTCTCCATTTAAAAAAGTTGTACATTATATTTTCTATAAAAATAATCTTATAAAGATGTTCTGCATTACAAGTTGTAATTAAAAGAGAAATAACTCATGGGCCTTAATTAATGGGCCAAATAATAGTTTTACAAAAGACAATTTAGATTTGGGCTAAAAATAAGGCTTATGTTTATTTGAAGAAAAATGGGCTTTATAAAAAATAATTAAAGAACACACTGACATATATATATATATATATATATATATCCACATTATCCATAATGAAAATAATTATAAGATTTCATACTAAAAAAATTGCACATGCACACTACGTGCAAAATTAATAATTTTCATAAATAAAAATCGGGGTATTACAACACTCCCTCCTTAGAATAGTTCCGTCCCCGGAACTACAGTCAAGAGCGAGAAACAAAACACTCACAACAAGCACAAGATAATACAAAATACAAATCAAGCAAAAAGCTCGGGATAATTCTTCAACATCCTCTCCTCAGGCTCCCAGGTAGCCTCTTCAACCAGATGGTTTCTCCAGACTACCTTGACCATTGGTATTGTCTTATTCCTCAAGACTTTCTCTCGACGATCAACAATCTCGACAGGAGACTCGATGTAATTGAGATCCAAATGCAAACCTTCCGGCACTTCAGGCAAATGATGACTCTGATATGGAATATAACCTCTCAGCATAGACACATGAAAGACATTGTGCACCTGAGATAACTTTTCCGGTAATTCAAGCCGGTAAGCAGTTTTTCCGATCCTTTTCAATATCTTGTACGGCCCTATAAACCTCGGGGCTAACTTCCCGCCTTTGCCAAATCGAATCACACCTTTACTGGGCGATACTTTCAGAAAGACGAAGTCACCTTCCTCAAACTCAAGGTCCCTTCTCCGGTTGTCTGCATAGCTCTTCTGCCTGCTCTGAGCTTCTACCAACCTTTTCCTGATCAGATCAATCTTTTCAGAGGTTTGCTGCACAAGCTCAGGACCAAACAATTGACGCTCCCCAACTTCAAACCAACAAATAGGCGTTCTGCACTTCCTGCCATACAATGCTTCATACGGCGCCATCCCGATGCTAGTCTGAAAATTGTTGTTGTAGGAAAACTCTACCAAGGGTAAATGCCTTTCCCAACTGCCTCCAAAGTCTAGTATACAACACCGAAGCATATCCTCAAGAATACGGTTGACTCTCTCGGTCTGTCCATCGGTTTGCGGATGAAAAACAGTGCTGAAATCCGTCTTGGTACCCAAAGCTGTCTGAAGACTCCTCCAGAAATGCGAAGTAAACTGCGCATCTCGATCAGACACAATAGTTGACAGAACACCATGAAGCCTGACGATCTTGCCAACATACAACTCAGCTAACTTGTCCATCGAAGCAGTGAGTTTCATCGCCAAGAAGTGAGCGGACTTGGTTAGTCAATCGACTATAACCCAAATCACATCATTGCCTTTAGGACTCTTGGGAAATCCCGTAATGAAATCCATACTGATGTTATCCCACTTCCATTGCGGAATAGGTAACGGTTGTAATAGACCTCCGGGTCTCTGATTCTCAGCTTTGACTTGCTGAAAAACCTCACATGTCGCCACAAATTCAGCCACATCCCGCTTCAAACCTGACCACCAGAAATGCTGTTTGATGTCTTTGTACATCTTAGTACTTCCAGGATGTACCGACAAAAGAGTAGCATGCGCCTCTTGAAGAATACTCTCTTTCAGGTCCGCCTGATTTGGAACACATAGTCTATCTCCGAACCACAGCACTCCATCCCTGATTTGAAATCCGGGCAACCTGCCAGCACCAACCTGCTCCTTCATCTCCAAGATATCAGCATCAACCTCTTGACTTGCAATGATCCTTACATTCAAAGTAGGCTGAAGCCTCAACTGAGCTAAAGATGCTCCCAATCCTTGTAAGACAATTTCAATACCTACTCGATCCAATTCCTCCATCAGATGCTTTTGAGTTGTAATCAAACTGGATAAACTGCTATTGCGACTAAGTGCATCAGCAACAACATTAGCTTTCCCAGTATGATACTTGATCTTAGGTCGCATGTCCTCAAGCACTTCCAACCATCTCCGCTGCCTCAGATTTAGATCCTTCTGTTGATATATGTACTTCAAACTCTTGTGGTCCGTGTACATATTCAATTTCTCACCGTACGCGTAGTGTCTCCATTGCTTCAGGGCAAAGATAATCGCAGCCAACTCCAGATCATGAGTCGGGTAATTCTTCTCATGCGGCCGTAGTTGCCTAGACCCATAAGCGATTACTCTTCCTTCTTGCATTAAGAAACAACCAAGCCCACGATGTGAAGCATCGCTGTAAACATCATACTCAACACCTGCTCTAGGCAAAGCTAAAATAGGTGCAGTAGTCAGCTTCTCTTTCAACTCCTGAAAGCTCACCTCACATTGCTCAGTCCAATTGAAGTTCACATTCTTCTTGGTCAAACTAGTAAGCGGCACAGCTAACTGAGCATAACCTTGAATGAATCTCCTGTAATATCCAGTCAATCCAAGAAAACTTCTGACTTCCTTCACTGTAGTAGGCCTAGCCCAATGTTTCACTGCCTCTATCTTCTGAGGGTCAGTTGCCACTCCCTCCTTAGAAAGGATGTGACCTAGGAATGCGACTTCAGATTTCCAGAAATCGCACTTGGACAGCTTGGCATACAACTCCTGCTCTTCCAGCTTCTTCAAAACTGCTGCCAGATGCTCGGTGTGCTCCTCTTCTGACTTGGAGTACACGAGGATATCATCGATAAACACCACGACGAAGGAATCAATGAACGGCCTCAGAACTCTGTTCATCAAATCCATGAAGATTGCGGGTGCATTCGTCACTCCAAATGGCATAACTAAGAATTCGTAATGCCCATGTCGAGTTCTAAATGCAGTTTTGTGCACATCTTCAGCTTTCACTCAAACTTGGTGATATCCTGATCGAAGATCTATTTTGGAGAAAATAGCAGCTCCTTGTAGACGATCGAACAAGTCATCAATTCGGGGAATAGGATACTTATTCTGAACAGTGACCTTATTCAGCTCTCGGTAATCGATGCACATTCTCATCGATCCATCCTTCTTCTTTACCAAAAGTACTGGTGCTCCCCAAGGTGACGCACTAGGTTGAATAAAGCCTTTCTCCAACAGTTCCTCAATCTGCCGTTTCACCTCATCCTGTTCTACTGGAGCCATCCTATACGGTGCCTTAGAAATGGGTGCACTTCCCGGTTGAAGGATGATGCTGAACTCTACATCACGTTGCGGGGGTAACCCCGGAAAATCATCCAAGAACACAGTCGGATAGTCCCGAACCACAGGAATCCTTTGCACTTTCACAGGAATCTCTTCCTTGCGGATAGCTGCCACCAGCCTAGAACACTTTCTCTTCCCTTGGAAAGTAACTTCAGGTCTACCTGGAGCCTTCACTGTTACTGTCTTGGTCTTACACTCGATGCTTGCACTGTACACCGACATCCAATCAATGCTAATGATAACATCGACTCCCAAGTTAGTCAGCTCGATTAGATCAATTCCGAAGATTCTGTTCCTAATCACAATCTTGCAATCTGCATAGTACCGATCAGTGGTTAAAGTATCCCCTGATGGAGTAGCTACTGCTAAGATCTTGCCTGAAAAAATCTTCGGTTCAACTCCCAACACTAGCAAATTTAGGAGACACAAAAGTATGAGATGATCTAGTATCGAACAAAACAACAACTTTCATTCCATTCAAATAAAGTTCTCCTGTTACATAATACATATCCATTACGTAATAGTTCACTAAATAAGCGGAAAAAAAAACAACAGTCTAACTCCTACGGTTCCTCTTCGCTTCACGAAGTTCTCCCCGTAGTTCATCAACTTCTTCCTTCAGCACATCGGTCATATTTTTCCTCTTCTCGAGTTCCCATACATGATGACTGAGAACCGCGAAATCATCCTTGCGCTTTGCCAACTGAGCCTTCAATAATCCGACTCTCTCCCGTAGTGTTTCTACCTGTCTCTGAAGAGATATCACAAGACTACTTGGAACTGGTTCTTCTTCTTCGTTAGAAGAGTCATCAGATGAATCCGGAGGTGGGGTGATCTCTCGGGATTCAGGCCATTCTTCTCCGTCAGAGTCAGCTTGCCCTGGGTAGTACTCTTCCTCGGAATCTGCTTGTCCAGGATAATAATCTTCCTCTATGATATGCCAATTGTCGTCTCCAGCAGGGTCGAAGTGATCAGCCATCTTAGAAATAGGGAGGAAGAAGCATAAATCATAGAGCAACACAAATGTAAGTAACTTACATTTAAATCTCTAGACTCAAACACACACTCTAATGTCCACTTCTAGGGTGTCATTCCTTATAAATTTATACTAGTGTGAAGCGTGGCTCTGATACCACTCTGTAACGCCCCGAATTCAAAAAATACACTGAATTCGAGATTCTATAGGATCTTTACACTTCTTTCGTATAATTTTACAAGAAATTTAAAACTTTTCACTTTACGTCAGAGTTACATGAAAACTTTACACTTTACATTTAACAGCGGAAGCAATTTTACAACATTTAAATAAAAGTACATAAACATTTGAATAATCTCTAAGCATCTGTTCTTCTTTAATCTTTATCATGTCATTTACCCTGCATACAAAACTGTGGGTACGTCAGTTTATTCAACCGACGAACATTATACACGGCCATCCTCTCTATGCTGGAAATAGTATAACTGATTTTCCATATTTAACAAACACAAACTTGTCACATATCAACTAAAGGGAATACCCTAATGATGTCGTGTTGTGATTGTGCACTTAGTCCTTAATGTAATTATTTATATTACATGACACTAATGCACACTTGTTCGGATTCTATGCATCCCATACTACATAGGTCCGAGGGCAAGCCTCTTAATCGTTCTTCATCTTGTAGGGTTCAATCCCTCGTCATGTCTTAATCTACTAGTGTAACTACGGTAAGTATCCTAGATGTTTTCTGACGTACAAACTCATGTCTAGGCGCCGTTGAGGGAATCCCAACGCACTGACACATGACTCATCATGCAGGCATCCTGTGGTAATTCAGCTCCTACCATAGACATGACACCACCCGCAGTCGTCAAACACCCCACGAGCATCGCCACCGGGACGGTACTCTGGAGCAGTATCCACGCCCTATCATGACTCATCATGGGACATCCTGGGATACTCTCTCGCCGCCAATCCAATGGCCCTCATACTCAATGTTTTTCTCTTACTTTCATCACATCTTCACTATGTAACTAATCCTTAGTTTAATTGAATCATGAATAAAATCAATCTCTTAGAGTTAGCCCTCTCACTACAACCGGTCTTATTTCTTTCATTTCACAATGACCCAAACTTAGCCTTTTCAATGTCAATAATCATATTTCATCACTTTTCACTTGCCGGTGTGAGGTTTGACTACACCCTAATTTTCAATTTCATTTCACAAATTCATATATTTGAGTTGTCATACTCAATAATATTTCTCTTTTTCAATCACATGATTTCCAAAATTATTCATGAGTCAATAACCATACATGGAGTTCAATTATACATCATGTATTTCATAACCAACCTTTGTTTCCACATTAAAATCATATCACCAAATATATCGTCAAAGTGAATATTCACAAACCCATTATTGTCACATTATTCTTTAACAAGAATAATTCATACAAACTTCACAATATATACTTTCTTTCTTTGTTATTTTTCTTTTCTAGCACTTATTTCAATTCTCTTGCAAAACACAATTTTTCACAAAAATATACAAATGTAGAACCATAGTTCTAACTACACTTTTGTTCCCAAAATATACTCTACTTCATTTCAATAACTCCCAATTTATTTTTCATAAGTCACACATAATTTTAGAATAATAATAGTATTCTTTTCATAATTTTTAGACATCAAAATCCATCAAAAAAAATCATTTTTCCACAAAGTTTAATTCTGGCCAAGACCAGGATTCGAACCAGCGACCAAGAAGAAGCAAGCCGCACGCTCTGGCCACTAGGCCAATCATGCTGTTCGGTATAAAGGGGATTTTAGAGAGTTATATACTCTCGGCTGAAGCTTGGTTTAATTTTTTAAATGCACAAAAAAATATGGTGTCATCAAGGATCGAACCATCGATCTGTGAGAACCCAACCGCACACACTGTAGTATTTAGAAGCCTCCCGACCACTTGCGCTATAAGCTCAAGTTGTCTTCAAAACAACTTACATTTTAGTTAAATCAATTCTCTGTTTAATCGAACATTTCGATGTTTCAAAAGCTCTCATTTGAGTTTTGCTTTTACTAAATTTACTGGAAATCTCCAGAATAATTATTCAAATAACAATTAATACTCCAGTAATTTAAAAAATAATTTTTCCAATAATTAAACACATATTTTTCATACACTTAGTTTAAATTGTATGCTACTACTACCACATTTCTTTTCGACATTTCTTATCCAACTTAACATCAATATTCCCTATATCAATTCTCTGTTTATATTCCTTTCACAAACCCACATATTATATTTTAAGTTATTCGTTACAACATTATCAAAAAAAGGTTCATTCAAGCACATAAAACAACATTTTCATCTACAAACATTTGCATTTAGTTTTTTATGCTAACAACGAATTTTACTTCAAGCAATCCATAGCTATAAATAATTCACACACAACTTAAGTTCGATGATGGAATCACATACAATCTATTTAGCAACATTCCAATCAACTAATAAGCCATTTTTTCCAATTAAATGTACTCTTATTAATCTTTTTCATGCATTATCATTTCAATTCAATTCTAGCATGCTATCTAATTAGAAATATGGAAAATAACCCACCTTATTTGGAGAGAATACAATTGCAATGCCTCCTAAACACAAGAGTCCTTGCCAAAAGAGTGTTCCTCCTCCTCCTTGATGCGCACAACCGACCTTCAAAGTGCATTCCGAGCCCTCCTTGATGCCGGCCTTCCTTTGGTGCAAACACACAACTCACACACAACTCTCAATCTTTTATCTCACTTACTACTAATAAATCACTACCAACAAATGTATTTTCTACTATAGGTTTTGGAGAAATGAAGAGTACAAAAATAACTAGGCTAGGGGGGGTATTTATACTAAAATTTGGAGCAAATGAAGGGTTAGGATCAATCTAGGAGTTAAAAATAAAAGGCTAGGATTCAAGGGGGAGTTGTAGTAACCAACCATGATCAAGAAACTACCACCCATAACTCCACTCTTTTTTTCTTTTTTCCTTCCAATCCAAAACCGGCCACTTTGTGTGCTTTTTGCACGTGTACGTGCAATGCACGTGCATTCGTTAGTTCTCCATTTAAAAAAGTTGTGCATTATATTTTCTATAACATTAATCTTATAAAGCTGTTCTACATTACAAGTTGTAATTAAAAGAGAAATAACTCATGGGCCTTAATTAATGGGCCAAATAATAGTTTTACAAAAGACAATTTAGATTTGGGCTAAAAATAAGGCTTATGTTTATTTGAAGAAAATGGGCTTTATAAAAAATAATTAAAGAAAACATTTACATATATATATATATATATATATATATATATATATATATATATATATATATATATCCACATTATCCATAATGAAAATAATTATAAGATTTCATACTACAAAAATTGCACGTGCACACTACGTGCAAAATTAATAATTTTCATAAATGAAAATCGGGGTATTACAACAACAGTTTATGGTTTTTTCAAAAAACTCATTTAATTTATTCTTAACACTGGAGATGGATTTAGACTTATTACTACTATTGTTCTTAGAGACATGATGTTTTTCAAGAAGCTTTTGAAAACCAGGTCCAAATCTCTTATTAGTTTGAACCTGATTTTGGAGAACTTCATTTAAATTCTCCTTTCCTTTGTTAAATTTAGATATATTCTTGGATATCTCTTCATAATTTTTTTTAAGTGATACAAGATCTATATCCAAATTAGAAATTCAAGAATTTAAAGACTTGATTTCAACATTTAAGTCAAGATTCTCTTGAGAAAGTGTTTGACTAACTTTCTCTAAGTTTTTAACTCTAATTTTCTTCTTCTTAAGTTCTTGAAAAATCTCATTAAAAGCATCTAATAAGTCATTTGAATCAAAGTTATACTTACTTCGTTTTGTGTAGCCATGAAGCATACATTCGCAACTTCGTTTGTCTCTTCATTCTCTTCTTCCGATGAAGAGTCGTTATCGTCCCAAGTTGCTTGATATGCCTTCTATTCTTCATATACTTGTTCTTTGTGTACTTGTCCTTTTTGAAGTTAGGAGCCTTTCCTTTGGACTTCGCATTTTCTAATGGGCAATTCTTCTTCATATGACCTGTTTTGTTACACTTGAAACAAGTGAGAAGTTCATTAGTATCTTTAAATTTGAAATTAAATTTACCTTTTCTTAGAAAATTCTTGAACTTTCTAGTGAACATGGCTATTTCTTCTTCATCTTCTTCTTCATCTTCGGAGTCTAACATGGCCTTGAAAGCGAGTGTCTTTTTCTTTGATTGCTGAGGTTCTAGATCCTTCTTGCGTTCTTCAAGTTGAACTTCATATGCTATAAGATTTTTCACAAGATTCTCAAGAGAGAGTTGTGTAAAATCGTTGGCCTCTTCTATGGCGGTGGTCTTCTTCTCCCATTCGGGGTTAAGGCACGAAGAACTTTCCTCACCATTTTGGCTTGAGTGTACGTCTTTCTAAAAGACACAAGAGAATTTGTAATATCCGTGAACCGTATGATCATATCTGACACATTCTCGTTCTCCTTCATGCGGAACATCTTGAACCTGTGAACAAGAATAGATATCTTAGATTCTTTAACTTTATTAGTACCTTCATGAGTTACCTTAAGTGTGTGCCAAATTTGATACGTCGTTGTTCCATTAGACACACGATTAACTCCTCTTTGGTAAAAGCACAGAATAGAGTATTCATTGCCCTTGCATTGTTCATTGTGTTGCTCTTCATTTCATCGTTGCATTGTGCATGAGGAATTATAGGAGCGGGGTACTCTGTTTCCGTCATGTTCCGAATCTCATAGTTGATGGATTGAAGGTAGATCTTCATTCTATACTTCCAATAGTTATAATTGGTTCCATCGAATAGGGTGGCCTTTGTGTGGATTGGCCTTCATGGTATTGGCTTGCATTAGAAGTAGTTGCCATTGCACTCAACCAGGCTCTAATACCAAGTGTTGGATCCTGTAAGCAAGGCAAATAACACTAGAGAGGGGGTGAATAGTGTTATTTAAAAATTAATAAAGAAATTAAACTTTTCGTTCTGTTAAGTTGACTGAAAAGAGATATCCAGTCGATAGAAGCGTCAACATAGAAGAGTATTTTACTGAGAGTTACGAGTCTGACCAGTCGACTTATATCTGAAACAAGTCGACTTGCCAGACAAGTTCTTGAACAAAAACTTAACAAAATTGAGATTGCAACTGAAGATAATACAACCACAGAGAAACTCAACCACAGAGAACATAACAATTTATCCTGGTTCGGTCCTCCCGACCTACATTCAGTTCCCAAGCAACCCACTTGAAATTTTCCACTATTCTTGAAAAAGTACAAGAATTTCCTACGACATTTGACAACAACTATGTCAAACCCGTAGACCTCTCTCACCACTAGAAAGAGCAAACCCACTCTACATCCTAGAGTGAAAAAACGACTCTACAACCAAGAGCCCTACTCTCCAACCGAGAGGACCACTCTCACAATCCGAGAGTGAAAAACAACAACAAAAAGAGTTACAATATCCTCTAGCCTTGTTTGTGATTTGTGATTTTATATAGTGGCTAATAGGTCAACTTCTGAAATCAGTCTAAAATGAATTCGATGTTATACTAGACTGATTTTCAGAGAACCATGACTTAGAGAGTATGTATACCTTTTAAAAAGCTTGTTCTTCTCAAAAACAAAAACTTGAAACTTAAGAGAATGCTTGGAACCTTTACCACGTGATTTTTACACTCTATTTATAGAGTTAGAATCACTAGATGTTGAGAAACAGTTGCACCAACTGTCAACCAACAGAAATATATATTTTGAATTTGAAAAACAAGTTTTAAAAACAGAAAACTATCGAAACGGCTTGAACAGTCGACTGGGTTGCCATAATAAGTCGACTGGTCAGAGCTTGTATGAGTTCAGACAGTTTCGTCCTAATACAGTCGATTGGTTCCGAAGAATGTTCGACTGGTACTCAACAGCTGATCTTATTCAAGCTTGTTTTGACCTTTTAACTTTTGTAAAACTCTCAATTATTAAAAGATATGTGTAAGTGTGTATGTGACAAGGCTATTACAACATTCTAAGACTCAAAGAATAAAAATTACAATTGTTACAAGACACTTAATACAAAACATTTGAAGCACTTGAGTCTTGTCTTGAACATGAGTCTTTGACTTGAGCTTGAGCCATTGTCTTTATGTCTTGAAGCTTGCTTGATCAAATGTGACTTGAACTTAGATCTTTGTAGTTTGATCAATTCTCTTGAAAGCTTCATTGGACCAACTTTGCCTTTGTGTATTTTACCATGGTATTGTCTTTGATACACCCTGCAATATATATAGGTGGTAGCACAACTTTGCATTGTGTTGTAGTCATCAAAACCAAGAATCAACATTTTTGGCACGGGCCGCATTGGTGAACATGTTGTTCGACATCGCTGAGGATTTTGCAGGCGAGGGACCTTGCTCCCAAGTGAGCTCCACGCATTGTCACGCCCTGCTTTTCAAAAACATGGAATACGAGCGCGTGACGAAGCTCAGCAAATGATTTTTGACATCATCCATAAGCTGTAGGATCGACTCAGCATCATAACCAGAATATAACAATATATATAGACAACCAAGCATGCATGAATAATTTATTAAACAAAAGAAAACAATTGAAAACAAATAATAATATCCAATAGTTTTCAAGTCTGGATCAAGTGTAAAACTCGGAAACATAAGTCCGTCACAAGTCTTAAGCAACAACAAATGAAATAACTCAATTACAAAACGAAATGATTAAAGAAAGCTTTTCCTAAGCAAGGCCTAGAATGTCTGCTCACCGATTCCAGCAGGTAGCACGTCTCCAAAGTCTGCTTAATAAATATAAGAAGGGAAAAGTAGAGAAAAACAAGAGACAATGCCCTTAGTGCAAGTTAGGGCCACAAATAGTAAAAGCGAGTAAAAGTAATGAGGAACAAGAATTGGAATCAAGAATGTAACAGGGATACAACAAGTAGTGGGAAAACCAAGAAATAGCTAGTAAGAAGGACAACTCGAGTAAACAGGTTGGATAACAAATACTAATAGTGGAGTAAGTGACAAGTGAACATGTAGGGGTATCTAACCTCAAGTGACAGGCATCAAGTACAAGTGTCAGGTAACGAGTCTCAAGGCTAGTGTCAAGTTGTCAGGTCTCAAGTATCAAGTTATAAATATCAAGTGTTATTATTCATGTATCAAGTCTCATGTAACAAGTCATCAAGCTTCAAGTATACATGTATCAAGTTCGAGTTTCATGTATCAGGTTTCATGTATCAAGTTTCATGTATCATGTAATCAAGTATCGAGTAAGTAGGTATCATGTTCAAGTCTTGTAGTTATTACTATCTAGGTAGCACTTCATGCATCCATCTTTTTACTACATGGTTGCTACAAACAAAACAATTTCGTTTAGGCCTAGTAATGGAGTCTATAGGGCGGCATATTCAGATATCAAGTATCAAGCAAGTGATCAACCATGGGCTCTAGAGGTGGCCCCCTGTCACCATGATGTGACACTTAGTTCTATATGGCACTTAGTTCTAAGTGATCTTAAATATATATTATGTAATCATGTAATGGGCTCTAGAGGTGGCCTCCGTCACCATGACGTGGCACTTAGTTCTACGTGGTACTTAATTCCATTTAACATAAAATTATGGGAAATACGAGTCTCCTTCCGAGTACACTTACCTATGTTGTTCACTACGATGGTCTTTCCCTTAAACCCCGGCTTGTTACTTTTATTAGTTTTTATCAAACAAGCACGCAAGTGTGTGAAACAAGACAAAAAATTATAGTCATGGACATGGTACAAGTTTAAGATATTTATATGGCATACTTGAGGGTCGACATGAATAAGAATAACACGAACAACGAAATTCTCAAATCCGGACAGCACGACGTTGCTGTACCAAAAGTGTGATTTCCGTTGCTACGAGATAGTAAATGTGGATCCGTCAGGAGATCTAGAAACTAGACTCCTACCCAGTTCCGAAGCATATAATTAAGGTACAAGAAAGTGGTGGGAACATGTGTCAAAACAGCGAATTACAGAGCTAAAGTGTTCAGGCAGAAATTGTGTATCTGAATTTATACATGTGAAATAGTGTTGAAAAGTTGTAAATTAATTCTAAGATAATTTGGGAAGGTTCTCTAAGGTGTCCAGCAACCGCATATAAAATTTCAATTCAAACGCTTACTGTTAACATAGTTAAATTAATTCGCAAAGTAAAGGTGTGCAGCAATTTTGCGAATCTGCGTCTACCGACACAGATGCAGTAAAACTGCAATAAATCCTAGACCATAACTTCGAATTTAAAAATTCCGGAGGCTATCGACATCTAGACATCTAGAGATACAATTACTATTCAGGGCTCGGGTTCGGATTCTAATGTTAAAGGGGTCAAAAGAGCATAACAAAATTCAGGACAACAACATGTGGGAGTATCTTACTAGTATATGTTACATGAAAATTGGTTATTAGGCATCTAGGTTAATGTGCGATATAAATACGGGGTAATGGTTGTCAAAACAGAAAGTAATATTTATTTTTCAACTCTAGTGGGTGCAAGTTCATTACATACAAGATATAGCATATGTCCACAAATCTATGGTTCCTTAATTTCATCTGTTCATGTGTTCAGGGGGTAAAATGAGTCCAAGTAGTTGTAATATAATACAATGAAAGTGTTGTGACTCTTAAGATTATGAAATTGATGATGATTAAATTTGATCAACAACGACAAGTCAAGGAGGAGTCATAACTACTAACCATTTGTGGTATTTTCAAATTAATGCTTGTACTAGAACAAAAATATGTACAAGATGAATACTTGCCTTGATTGACGACGAATAGATCCGTTAGTTGAAGAAAATGGGATCGAAAAACCCCGGGCACAATCTCCCAAAAGCACGTGTGAAAATCCAATAGTAGAGTGAATTTCCCCCCACACCGGATCCGCCAAAACAGCGGACAACAAACTTGAATCTGGCGCGGCAAAACAGCAAAACACCGAAATCCTCAAATCAGATCGCTCCTACGCAGCGGATCTGGGCCAGAACAGGAAACAGCAACTTCGGATCTGGTGTAGCAAAACAGCAAACAGCGATCAGATCGACCCTAAGTGGCACGAATCTTGGCGCGATCCAATGCCTGAGATCTAGTCCCGCCCAACCTACTTCTTCTTCTTTCTTTCGATCGGCAGCGAGCGGAGAGAGCGGGGGTGCGGCGCAGGCTGGCACGACGACAGTGTGTGGTCGGAGTTCGACTGAAGAGCAGTCTATGACGACGATGGGGTGGCGACGACAGAGCTTGCGATGAAAAATGGCGTGGCTCTGTTCGTGGTTCGAAACAGGGGAGAAGGAGAAAGGCTGGGTTCGGTGGTGTATGGCGATGCGACGGAGGATGAGAGGGTGAGGGCGATGCGGCGAGGAGATGACGAGGCGATGAGTTAATGGCGTCGAGGTGGCAAGGATGGTGGAGGTCGAGTAATGGCGAAAATGGGGTTGAATGGTTGGGAACGATGATGCGAGATGGGTTCGGGGTGTTGGCGATGCGAGGGGATTATGACTGAAGTGGGGACGATGGTGGAGACGACCGGAGGTGACAAAGGGAGCGGCGACGGCGAACGGAAATGGGTTTGGTGATGGAGAAGGAGAAGGGAGGAAGAAGAAGGGAGGGCGGCGGTACTGTTCTGGGTTAGCACAGTAATACTAGGGTTAGGGTTTATATATGGGGGTTTCGGGTTATAGGGTATTTGGGTATCGGACTTGAGCGGATCCAACTGGAGAATTGGTCAAAATGTATTAAAATGGGGAATAAACAGATGAACGACATAGAATATATAGCTCATTCTTCATGAAGAACGACACAAAAGAGCAGGACGGACATACAATTGGATTAGATAAAGGCACCAAAAAATTGAGTCGAAACAAATTAATGATTTTATTCGAACGGAAACAAAATGCAGGATCTTAAATTGAATACAAGAATACCAGAAATGAAAATACATTAGAAAAAAAATACAAATACAGGAAATAGGAGTTACAAATCCTACCCACCTTACACAAAAATTTTGTCCTCGAAATTTGCTTAGGCGGTACATAGGACAGGGCGAAACAACTTGGGAAAGGGCAACAAAACAGAGAATTAGTGGGGAAGGAACAAAGCAGAGGGCAACTCCAGAAAAAGGAGTGGATAACAACGAGGTCAAATGGAGGGCATGAAAGAGAATAAAAAGTATCAAAAGGAACGAAATAGCACAAGATAACAAATATGTAAAGAAGTAGGCAGAATTGGAATCGGAGAGAGAAAAGATAGGGAAGAATTGAATCAAATCATGAATGATGCATGATGGCAAAATGGAATGCAAGAAGAAAGTAACCGGTATAAAAAAATGAAGCAGGAACAACACTAGACTTGCAAGATAACAAGGTAAGGAGATGAAGAAATCGAAAGAGTTGGGATCGAGGATAGGATGGACAAGGAAGAGATGAACCCAGCAATGAGTCAACGGATGGGAACAAATGCAAGAGATAGGGGACATCAAATAATGCAAGGAAGGAGAAGCAACAATAGGATCCTGGAACCTGTGGGTTATGTGCCCACCACGCTTCCGCTATGCTACTCAGATGGTGACGTTCCAAGCTCCAGACATGTCGTTGTAGACCACAAGACACTAGGCGACGATCCGAGCAGGAAGAAAAGAATGAAACACCAAAATCGAAGAGAATATAGGTAAAAGAATATGGGTAGGGCTCGAGATAGATATAATAAATAATGCAAAATGAATATAAGGTTTGGGTTGAATTTAAATAATCAAAAGATATAATATAGATCAAAACTAATGGCTTTAACAGAAATAATAACAGCAACAAATATCAATAATAATAATATCAATAGTAATATAATAATAATAACAACAATGAAAGCTAGTAATGACAATGATAATAATAAAAAATAGTAACAATAATAACAAAATAATAATAACAACAATAATAATAACAATAATCAAAATTATCATAATCATACAAGTAATAATAATAATATAATAAAATAAAAAAAATATCAAAAATAATGACAATACATACATGACAGTGTTGGATTTAACATATTCATGAGAAATAATGCAGTAATAATAGAAATAATAGTAGTATTAAACATAATAACAATAATAATAAAATAATAGCAATAATAGTGATAATATCAACTATAATAAAATAACAGTAACAATAATAGCAAAAGTAATAACAACAATAATAATAACTATAATAATAACAACACCAATAATGATAATAACGAACACAATAGCAACAATAATAATAATAGTATCAGTATTAATAAAATGACAGTAACAATAATAGAAGTAATAAAAATAAAGATAATGAACACAATAATAATAACAGCAATAGAAATAATAATAATGATAACAATACCAAAAATAATAACGAAAACAATAGAAATAATAATAATAGCAATAATAATCTTATACACAAAATAGAGTAAAATCAACTATACGAGTTCAAATTGTATGGAAATATAAGATGTAACAGTATAAATAAGATGTCATAAAGGAAATATTTCTTTACCTTTAGTTTCATTATATAAGTAAAAATTGTCTTGAAATATCAATTAGCAATAGGTAGAAAATCTTACCTCCTTAACATCAAGTTGCATGTTTGCCTTCACGACATCAGGTTGCAGGTTGCCGTCTGGATATACGGTTGCACATCTTGCCTCCCCGATATCCAGTTGCAATTTGCCTCCATTGACATCGAGTTGCATATTTGCCATCTCGACATTAGGTTGCACCGAAATGGTGAAATGTATATAAAATTGAGCATGTTCGGGCTCAAAACAAATTAATAATAATAATAATAGTAACGATAAAAATAATAATACCAATAACAATAATAATAACAAAAATATCGGTACTAATAACAATAAGAATAACAATGATAATAACAATGATCATAACAATAATAATAACAGTAATCGCAAAAAGAGCGATAACAATAATAATTGAAATATATAAAGTATTCAAAAAAATAATTATAAAGAGAAAAATAGGTAGGAGAAAAACGAAGCTACACCCAATAAAGAGTTAAAGAGAAGGATGACTAGAAGGGTCAAAAGGAAATTAAGGAATTGAATACGAAGGAAGAAGGATGAGGGGGCAAAATCGGAATTGAAGAGAATATAGCAGGGAAGAAATAACCAACATGATGCTCAATATGAATCAACAAATAACAATGAATGCAAGGCAGGGAAAGCAATGAACGACACACAAGTTGGAATAAGAAGAGATCAACGAGACAAGCAGAAAATAAGAGATTGCCTGCATCGGAATCAAAAGAATATGGATACGGAAAGAATAAATCGTACCTAATAAGGAATCAACAAATCAGGACGACTGTAAGAGATGAAAGGAAGCAATGAATCAAGAATTGAATATGAAGGGACCAAAATGAATGGGATAAGACTTGTGTCCAGATCGAGTTAATTATCAAATTATTCATGTGGTTGCATGGCCTGTTTAATGTTGAGTTAATCCTGACTGAGTCAAGTCTGTCTAATGTATTAGTCAAACTAACACATTAGCTAAACCTGGCTCTGATACCACTAAAAACCTTGTCACGCCCTGCTTCCCAAAAACATGGAATACGAGCGCGTGACGAAGCCCAGCGAATGATTTTTGACATCATCCATAAGGTATAAGAAAGTGGTGGGAACATATGTCAAAACAGCGAATTACACAGCTAAAGTGTTCAGGCAGAAATTGTGTATCTGAATTTATACATGTGAAATAGTATTGAAAAGTTTTAAATTAATTCTAAGAAAATTTGGAAAGGTTCTCTAGGGTGTCCAGCAACCGCATATAAAATTTTAAGTCAAACGCTTGCTGTTAACATGGTTAAATTAATTCGCAAAGTAAAGGTGTGTAGCAGTTTTACGAATCTCCGTCTACCTGAAGTAAAAGTGCAATAACTCCTAGACCGTAACTCTGAATTTGAAAATTCCGGAGGCTATCGACATCTAGACATCTAGAGATACAATTACTATTCAGGGCTCGGGTTCGGATTCTAATGTTAAAGGGGTCAAAACAGCATAACAAGATTTAGGACAACAACATGTGGGAGTATCTTACCAGTATAGGTTACATGAAAATTGGTTATTAGACGTCTAGGTTAATGTGCAATATAAATACGGGGTAATGGTTGTCAAAACAGCAAGTAATATTTATTTTTCAACTCTAGTGGGTGCAATTTCATCACATACAAGATATAACATATGTCCACAAATCTAGGGTTCCTTAATTTCATGTGTTCATGTGTTCAGGGGGTAAAATGAGTCCATGTAGTTGTAATATAATACAATATAATTGTTGTGACTCTTAAGATTATAGATCCGTTAGTTGAAGAAAATGGGATCGAAAAACCCCGGGCACAATCTCCCAAAAGCACGTGTGAAAATCCAACAGTAGAGTGAATTTTCCCCTACACCGGATCCGCCAAAACAGCGGACAGCAAACTTGGATCTGGCACAGCAAAACAGCAAAACACCGAAACCCTCCAATCAGATCGCTCCTACGCAGCGGATCTAGGCCAGAACAGGAAACAGCAACTTTGGATCCGCTGTGGCAAAACATCGAACAACGATCAGATCGACCCTGAGTGGCACGAATCTTGGCGCAATCCAATGCCTGAGATCCAATCCCGCCCAACTTGCTTCTTCTTCCGTCTTTCGATCGGTAGCGAGCAGAGTGAGAGCGGGGGTGCGGCGCAGGCTGGCGCGACGACGGTGCATGATCGGAGTTCGACTGAGGAGTAGTCGACGACGGCGATGGGGTGGCGACGGCGGAGCTTGCGACGAAAAATGGCGTGGCTCTGTTCGTGGTTCGAAACAGGGGAGAAGGAGAAAGGCTGGGTTCGGTGGTGTGTGGCGATGCGACGGAGGATGAGAGGGTGAGGGCGATGCGGCGAGGAGATGACGAGGCGATGGGTTAGTGGCGTCGAGGTGGCGAGGATGGTGGAGGTCGAGTAATGGCGAAAATAGGGTTGAATGGTTGGGAACGATGATGCGAGATGGGTTCGGGGTGTTGGCGACGTGAGGGGATTATGACTGAGGTGGGGACTGATATGGCTAAAAATGGGGTTAAATCGGAACCATCCAAATTTGGCGCGAATCTTAAAGCCTGAGGGTAAAAAGGTAATTTCATCTACAAATGGGTCTGAAGCGGGTACTGGGTCTTCTCTCCTAAGACCCATCAACCCGCAAATGGATCCATCTCAACTGGGTGCGGGTTCCAACCCGTAATGAACCTAGTCCATCAGGATAGAATTAGGGTTTCTGATTGCGTTCAATCAACGGTCCTGATTCACTCTATCATTTCACTGGGAATTAGGGATTACATTCCTAATCTGATCCCAACGGCGACTATAAATATCTCCCATCCACCACCATTAAGAGGTAATCAATCTTTTGCCAATTTACGCTCTCTCATAATCTTCCTGATTACTGACTTGCGCGTCGGAGGGTGCGTCCCCGGGATCAACCCCAGTGTTTCGCACTTTTTGCAGGTGAACGGCGGGAGTCAGCGGTCAAACTCCGGTGGAAGAAGTTAAGGTTTGACTATTCAGTTTCCCCAAGAATCCACAAATACTATCTGTTTGCCCCCACACCAGATTTAGCGGTAACAGATTGGCACCATCTGTGGGAACAACAAATAGCAACCCTTCCTCTCCCCGTCGGTCAGATCTACCCAGCCATGCCTCTCCGAAAGCTAAGATCCAGAGGGTCCAACCGTGGACCCACTCCTCCTCAACCATAACAGGAGATCCCCGTCCAAACCGTCCAGCAGGCGGGACTTCCTTCTCAACCTGATCAGGCCCCGCAGCAGGACCAACCTCCTCATCAGAACCTCCAACCCCCTCGGGGTTAGACCGGGCCTCAGAATGCTGGTGCGGGGGGCTCCCGTCCCAATCCTCCGAAACAACCTCTCCAACATGACCACATCTCCGTGCACAACCCCTCTACCGACTCCATGGCATCCCACAATCCCTGGGCCTCTGATGACCTCCGCAACAACCTTAACAATCGGCATAAAGAAGAGGATATTCGCTGCCGTTTGGATGAAAGGCGGACCCGAGAGGGAGTCTCCCGTCAACAACGTCCAAATGAGCGATCTCCTCATCACCGAGAACATAGAAGGTCTCTGCCTCACCAAAGATGGAGAGAGTCCCCTGAGCACTATAGAATAAGGCCTCGCTCACTGAGGAATGATAATGCTCCTATCACCCGTGCTGAATTCCAGCAATTCCAGGTAACCATCTTGCAAGCCTTCCATCTCCGACCCAACAATAACAATGCTAGGAGGGTCCCCACTCCTCCTCCGGTCCAATGTCCTCGCCGATGGTCCTTAACTCCTCTCCCAGCTCCTAGTAACCCCCAGCACATTCCTAGTCCTCGCCACTCTCGGAGCTACAGTCGTCGTAGCCCCTGCTCTCCCTCGTACGAAAACGAGTCCAGAGGCTCGTTTGATTACCGTCGAAGGGATGACACTTTCTACCGTCGTCTCCATGAAATGGAGAGGTGCCTGGGTCAGCTAGACCGAGAAGAAGAACTTAAAGGAGGAACTTAGAGAAATGGACACTGTCGAACCATCATGGAGGCACCCGTTCTAATAGGCTTCAAGCCTCCCCAGTTCGAGACTTATTCTGGAGAGTCTGACCCCGTCGATCACATTGAAAGCTTTAAGACCCTCATGCTAATCCACCAAGCTTCCGATGCTCTGCTGTGCAAGACCTTCCCCGCTACTCTCAAGGGTCCGGCCCGAGAATGGTACTATCGCCTTGCCCCATCCTCAATATTCTCCTTCGAGCAATTCGAGACCCTCTCGTCACCCACTTCGTGAGTAGCCGCCGAACTGAGAAGACCAGCATTTCGCTACTCTACCTTAACCAGAAGAAGGGTGAGAAGCTGAGAGACTATGTGAAAAGGTTCACCGCGGAAGCCAGGTCCATCGCTTCCCCCGACCAGTCGGTCGATGCAGCAGCGTTCCAATCAAATGTCCTTAACTCTAGCCTTCGGTCCTCCCTCGCCAAGAAACCCCCGCGGAACTTCTCCGACCTCCTTCTCCAAAGCGAGAAGTATATCCGGGCTGAGGAAGCTGTGCATCGCCCCACCTTTGAGGGGCCTTCCACCGGAACCAAAAGAAAGGCAGGTGAAGAAGAGGGAGTCAAGAAGCTCCAGAAGGACAATGGCGGTCAGCGCTGCCCACCCTCTAGATTCGAAAAATTTACTCCTCTTAATGCCAACATTTCCACTATTCTCATGGAAGTTGAGAAGGAAGGGGTGATACCTCCTGCCCTGAAGATGAACACCCCTGGTAAGAAGAGGGACAGAGAGAAGTGGTGCCGTTATCACCGGGATCATGGCCACGACACCAATGATTGTCGGGCCTTGAAGAACGAGATTGAGGCTCTCATCCAGAGGGGGCAGCTGGCCAAATTTGTGAGAAAGAACCAAACCGATCTTCCTCCTCCTCCTCGTGGGGCTAACAAGCATCCTGAACGACGCGATGAGACACCCAATTTCGAAGAGGAGCGTATCCTACATCTTATCCATGGGGGCCCCATGGGAGGCACCTCAAACTCCTCTAGACAGGCTTTCATAAGGGAAGTCAACTCAGTACATGGCATGCCACCTCCCAAAGGCCCTAGTGTACCGGTCACTTGTTCAGATGAAGACCTCGAGGGTGTCCGAACCCCCCATTGTGATGCACTAGTCATTAACCTCCATATGGCGAATTTTAAAGTGGAAAGGATACTGGTGGATAATGGCAGCTCCGTTAACATCCTCTTCCTCGCCGCTTTCAAAGGGCTCAAACTGTCCCGAGACAGACTTAAGCCCGCTGGCTACACACTCCACGGGTTCATGGGAGTGCCAGTGACTATCGAAGCGGTGATCACCCTCGACGTAACCACTGGCAAAACTCCTACTACCCGAACGGAGCCGATGGACTTCATGGTCGTCGATGTTCCCGTTGCTTATAATGTGATCCTAGGCCGACCTGGCCTAGCTGGTCTCGAAGCTGTCCCTCCGCTTATCACCTCAAGATGAAGTTCCTCACCCGGGGAGGAGTAGGGGAAGTAAGAGGCAGTCAGGAAATGGCCCGCAAACCTCTATTGGGGTCCAGTCCTCTCCCTCGAAACTCTTGAAATCCCCCAAGACAGGGTCCGACCAACGTCCGAGCCGGTGGATGAATTGGAGGAAGTGCTCTTCTCTGAGCAAGATCCAAACCGCATGTTTTTTATCAGCAAGACCCTCCCATCCGTCCTATGCTCCGACATAGTCCAATGCATTAGAAAGAACCGTGACCTCTTCGCATGGTCGATTGCCGACATGCCAGGAATCTCTGAGGAGCTCCTCGTCCACCACTTGAGAGTTTTACCGGGGTCCAAACCGGTTCAACAGAAGAGGCGCAAATTTGCTCCCGAGCACAAACAAGCTATAAAAGAAGAGGTGGACAAGCTCCTTAAGGCCCGGTTTATACAGGAGGTCAGTTATCCCGAATGGCTCTCAAATATTGTGATGGTAAAGAAGGCCAACGGGAGCTGGAGAATCTGCATCGATTTTACCGACCTGAATAAAGCATGCCCCAAAGACCCATTTCCTCTTCCAAGCAGCGACACCCTGATTGACGCCACTTCGGGCCATGAGCTTCTCAGCTTCATAGACGCTTTCTCCGGGTACAATCAAATCCGCATGTTCTCCCTGGATATCCCGAAGACTTCCTTTGTTACCGATTAGGGCCTCTACTGCTGCAGGGTGATGCCTTTCGGGATGAAGAATGCAGGCGCCACCTATCAACGCCTCGTTAACAAAGTCTTCCATAATCAGATCTGCCGCAACATGGAGGTGTATGTCGATGATATGCTTGTGAAGAGCATCCATGGGGCCGACCACGTCACCGATCTACAAGAGGCGTTCGATGTACTCTGGAAGCATGATATGAGGCTCAATCCGAACAAGTGTGCGTTCAGAGTCTCGTCAGGGAAATTCCTAGGTTTCATGGTCAGCCAAAGAGGGATCGAAGCCAACCCCGAGAAGATCAAAGCCATATTGAACATGGCTCCTCCCAAAAATGTGAAAGAGGTTCAGAAGCTAACCGGGCGCCTTGCAACTATAGGGCGCTTCATTTCCAAGTCAGTGAAGAAGTGTCTTCCCTTATTCAAGGCTCTCAGGGGGGCTAAGGGCTTCAAATGGGGTCAACAACAGTAGGAATCGTTCGATTAGCTTAAAGCCTATCTGGTCAACCCCCCTCTCCTCAGCAAACCTATCCCTGGGGAAACACTCTACCTCTACTTAGCTGCCTCCGAACAAACCCTCAGTACTGTCTTAGTGAGGGAAGAAGACAAGGCTCAAAAGCCCATCTATTATGTAAGCAAGGTACTTCGGGATGCCGAGCTTCGTTATCCAAGGCTAGAAAAGATGGCATACGCCTTGGTCATGGCAGCTAGGAAGCTTCGCCCATATTTCCAGTCCCACTCGGTGGTCGTTCATACCGACCAGCCGCTGAAGCAAGTCCTGCATAAGCTGGAGACCTCTGGCCGTCTCATGAAGTGGTCGATCGAGGTGAGCCAGCATGATATATCATACCAGCCCCGGACCGCGATCAAGGCTCAGGCCTTGGCTGAATTCATTGTTGAGAACACTATCCCCGAGGTCAGTCGAGCAGCAAACGAGCCTCCTATCTGGTCTGTATATGTGGACGGGTCCTCTTGCACCGAGGGAAGCGGAGCCGGGGTCATCCTGGCTGGCCCAGATGACTTTGTTCTCCAATACTCCCTCCGCATAAACTTCAAGGCCTCCAACAATGAAGCGGAGTATGAAGCCCTTATAGCCGGTCTCGGAATGGCCCGCAAAGCAGGGGCACAACGTCTCCGGATATTTAGTGACTCTCAACTAGTCGTAAATCAAGTCATAGGCGAGTACGAAGCACGAGATGACCGAATGGCTAAGTATCTAGCCAAGGTCCAAAATCTCATGGCTCTATTTGAAGAGGCACTTATTCAGCGAATCCCCAGAGAGGAAAATTCCCAAGCAGATGCCCTCTCCAAGTTAACCTCTTCTGCCCTCCAAGGTCTCGAGCAGACTGTCCTGATTGAGGTACTCCTAAGGCCGAGCATAGAAGAAGAAACTTCTGACTCGATGGAGTCGCTGCCTGTTCAACTTTAGGATAATTGGATGAAACCCCTAATAGAATTCCTGAGGGATGGGCTCCTCTCCGGAGACCCAAAGGAAGCTCGTCGAGTCAGAACCAGAGCGGAGCAGTACACTCTTGTTGAGGGGATCCTGTACAAATGCTCCTTCACTCAAATAGACGGCAGACCCTACCTGAAGTGCCTTTCCCCGGAACAAGTCACATATGCCTTACAAGAGCTTCACGAAGGCATAGGCGGGGCACATTCGGGGTCCAGATCACTCGCCAAGAAGGTGTTGAATTATGGATACTTCTGGCCTACCCTCCTCCAAGACGCCGAACGACACGTAATGCAGCTCTTGTCAAAAGTATTCCAACATTTGTTGCCTACCCCACGCTCAGCTCACCTCCCTATCAAGTTTGATCCCTTTCGTAATGTGGGGGATGGATTTACTGGGGCCGTTTCCTCCAGCATCCGGCTAGCTCAAATTCTTAATCGTGGCAATCGACTACTTTTCAAAGTGGATAGAGACCGAGCCCTTGGCTACAATCACCAAGAACAAAGTACTCCGCAAGCCCAGCATCGAACTCCCCGAAGCTTCTTGCCTCAACACCGATCTCCAACCCGACAACTGGACGACGCCCATCTTAAGGTTCCTTTCGGAGGGCGAACTCCCTTATGATCGGTCCGAGGCAAGAAGGGTCAGAGTCCGATCCGAGAGATTCACTTTGATCAACGGAATGCTCTTCAAGCGCTCGACCACGGTGGCTGACGGCAGACCCTACCTCCGTGCCTGGCACCTGACGAGGCCAAGTATGCCCTGAAGGAATTGCACGAAAGGATCGGCGGATGCCACATGGAGAGCAGGTTGCTCGCCCGAAAGGCCCTGAATCATAGATACTACTGACCGACCATGTTGCAGGATGCACAAGTCCTCATCAAAAAGTGTGGCCCTTGTCAAAGGTTTTCTTCAGTAAAGAGACTCCCGCAGGCCAACCTCTGATCCATGGCCATCCCGACCCCCTTTGCCATGTGGGGGATGGACCTTGTCGGCCCCTTCCCTCAAGCCACGGGTCAAAGGAAGTTCCTGGTGGAGGCCATCGACTACTTCACCAAGTGGATCGAGGCTGAACCACTGGCCTCGATCACCGAGCATCAAACTTAGCAATTCTTTTGGAAACACATCATATGTTGGTTCGGGATCCCTCAAGTGCTCATCACCGACAACGGGGCCCAGTTCGCCGGTAAGAATTTACAAAAGTTCTGCGAAGATATCGGTGTCCAGCAGTGCTTCTCGGCCATATGCCACCCTCAATCAAACAGCCAAGCTGAAAATGCTAACTGCCAAATCCTTGATGGCCTCAAAAAGTGATTGGACAATTCTCCCAAGGGACTTTGGGTCGACGAACTTCTGAGCGTGGTCTGGGCGCACTGGACGACGAAGAGGATACCGACGGGTGAGTCGCCCATTAACCTAACCTACGGTATCGAAGCAGTTATCCCCTTGGAGATCGGCCTACCTTCGCCCAGAATAATGGCCTTCGACGAAGAAAGCAACTCGGCATGTCTTAGGGCCAACTTGACCTAGACGACGAAATCAGGAAAAAATTCTCCATCCGGAGGAGCATCTACCAGCAGCGGGTCAAGAAATTCTATAACCAGAAGGTCCGAACCACTAACATCCAAAGGGGAGACCTCGTCATCAGGAAACTAGCACTCTCAGACCCCGGCAAGAAGAGAAAGTTGGCCCCTAATTGGGAGGGACCTTATAGGGTCGCCGAAGTAGTGCGCCCCGGTACCTACCGACTGACCGAAATGGGAGGCACCCCTATCAAAAGGTCTCGGAACGCGGAGCACCACATCAAGTACCTCAAGAGAGAGGACTGAAGTCATTATGTAACTGAACATTTGTAATAGGCTTTTTGTATAAGTGTATTTGTTCTTTTTCCAAAGTTTGTTAGCTCAGATTTGGTGTAAACCCCCTATGTAACCACGCCAAGCCTCGACGCTGTATGGCGAACTCGAGCACAAGGGTAGCTTTCTCAAGCTAAGGCAATGGAGCTCAGCGCTCTCCGCCGATCCCCAAGCCTCGATGCTGTATGGCAAACTCAAGCACAAGGGTAGCTTTCTCAAGCTTAGGCAATGGAACTCAGCGCTCTCTGCCGACCCCCAACCTTCGATGCCGTATAGCAAACTCGAGCACAAGGGTAGCTTTCTCAAGCCTAGGCAACGAAGCTCAGCGCTCTCGACCGACCCTTAAGCCTCGATGCCGTACAGCGAACTCGAGCACAAGGATAGCTTTCTCAAGCCTAGGCAACGGAGATCAGCGCTCTCGACCGATCCCTAAGCCTCGATGCCGTACAGCGAACTCGAGCACAAGGGTAGCTTTCTCAAGCCTAAGCAACGGAGCTCAGCGCTCTCCACCAACCCTCAAGGCTTGATGCCGTACGGTGAACTAGAGCATAAGGGTAGCTTTCTCAAGCTAAGGCAATGTAGCTCAGTGCTCTCCACTGACCCCCAAGCCACAACTCCGTATGGCGAACTTGAGAACAAGGGTAGCTTTCTCAAGCTTAGGCAATGGAGCTCCGTGCTCTCTGTCGACCCCCAAGCCGCGACGTCGTACGGTGAACTCGAGCACAAGGATAGCTTTCTCAAGCCTAGGCAATGGAGCTCAGCGCTCTCTACCGACCCTCAAGCCACGACGCCATATGGCGAACACAAGCACAAGGGTAGCTTTCTCAAGCTAAGGCAATGGAGCTCAGCGCTCTCCGCCGACCCCCAAGCCTCGACGCCGTCAGGCGAAATCGAGCACAAGGGTAGCTTTCACAAGCCTAGGCAATAGAGCTCAGCGCTCTCCGCCGACCCCCAAGCCTCGACGCCATATGAGGAACTCGAGCACAAGGGTAGCATTCTCAAGCTAAGGCAATAGAGCTCAGCATACTCCGTCGACCCCCAAGCCTCGATGCCGTACGGTGAACTCGAGCACAAGGGTAGCTTTCTCAAGCCTAGGCAATGGAGCTCGGCGCTCTCTACCGACCCCTAAGCCATGATGCCATATGCTGAACTCAAGCACAAGGGTAGCTTTCTCAAGCTAAGGCAATGGAGCTCAGCGCTCTCCACTGACCCCCAAGCCTCGACGCCGTCAGGCAAAATCGAGCACAAGGGTAGCTTTCACAAGCCTAGGCAATGGAGCTCAGCGCTCTCCGTCGACCCGCAAGCCTCGACTCCTTACGGCGAACTCGAGCACAAGGGTAGCTTTCTCAAGCTAAGGCAATGGAGCTCAGCGCTCTCCGACGACCCCCAAGCCTCGACACCGTATGGCAAACTCAAGCTCAAGGGTAGCTTCCTCAAGCCTAGGCAATGGAGCTCAGCGCTCTCTGCCGACCTCCAAGCCTCGATGCCGTATGGCAAACTCAAGCACAAGGGTAGCTTTCTCAAGCTATGGCAATGGAGCTCAGCGCTCTGCGTCGACCCCTAAGCCTCGATGCCGTATGGTGAACTCGAGCACAAGGATAGCTTTCTCAAGCTAATGCAATGGGGCTCAGCGCTCTCCACCGACACTCAAGCCTCAATGCCGTATGGCGAACTCGAGCACAAGGGTAGCTTTCCGAAGCTAAGGCAATGGGGCTCAACGCTTTCCGCCGACCCTCATGCCTCGACGCCGTTTAGCGAACTCGAGCACAAGGGTACCTTTCTCAAGCTAGGGCAATGGGGCTCAGCGCTCTCGGTCGACCCTTAAGCTTCGACGCCGTATGGTGAACTTGAGCAAAAGGGTAGCTTTCTCAAGCTAAGGCAATAGAGCTCAGCGCTCTCCGCCAACCCCTAAGCCTCGACGCCGTATGGCGAACTCGAGCACAAGGGTAGCTTTCTCAAGCTAAGGCAATGGAGCTCAGCGCTCTCCGCCGACCCCCAAGCCTCGATGCCGTAAGGTAAAATTGAACACAAGGGTAGCTTTCTCAAGGTAAGGCAATGGAGCTCAGCGCTCTCCGCCGAACCCCAATCCTCGATGCCGTATGGCGAACTTGAGCACAAGGGTAGCTTTCTCAAGCTAAGGCAATGAAGCTCATCGCTCTCCGCCGATGCCCAAGCCTCGACGCCGTATGGCGAACTCAAGCACAAGGGTAGCTTTCTCAAGCTTAGACAATGGAGCTCCGCGCTCTCTGCCAACCCCCAAGCCTCGACACCGTACGGTGAACACGAGCACACGGGTAGCTTTCTCAAGCCTAGGCTATGGAGCTCAGCACTCTCTGCCGAGCCCTAAGCCTCGACGCCGTACGGTAAACTCGAGTACAAGGGTAGCTTTCTCAAGCTAAGGCAATGGAGCACAGTGCTCTCCGCCGAAAGCCAAGCCTCGACGCCGTATGGCTTACTCGAGCATAAGGGTAGCTTTCTCAAGCTTAGGCAATGGAGCTCAGCGCTCGCTACTGACCCCCATGCCTCGACGCCGTACGGTGAACTTGAGCACAAGGGTAGCTTTCTCAAGCCTAGGCAATAGAGCACAGCGCTCACCGCCGACCCCCAAGCCTCGATAACGTATGGCGAACTCGAACACAAGGGTAGCTTTCTTAATCTAAGCAATGGAGCTCAGCACTCTCTGCCGACCACCAAGCCTCGATGCCGTAAGGCGAAATCGAGCACAAGGGTAGCTTTCTCAAGCTTAGGCAATGGAGCTCAGCGCTCTCTGCCGACCCCCAAGCCTCGATGGCGTTCGGCGAACTCGAGCACATAGGTAGCTTTCTCAAGCAAAGCCAATGGAGCTCAGCGCTCTCCGCCGACCCCAAAATCCTGACGCCGTACGGCGAAATCGAGCACAAGGGTAACTTTTTCAAGCTAAGGCAATGTAGCTCAGCGCTCTCCGCCGATCCCCAAGCCTCAACACCGTATGGCGAACTCAAGCACAAGGGTAGCTTTCTCAAGCTTGGGCAATGGAGTTCAGCATTCTCCCCCGACCTCCAAGCCTCGACGCCGTATGGCAAACTCGAGCACAAGGGTAGCTTTCTCAAGCTATGGCAATGGAACTCAGCGCTCTCCGCCGACTCCCAAGCCTCAACGTCATATGGCGAACTCGAGCACAAGGGTAGCTTTCTCATGCTAAGGCAATGGGGCTCAATGCTCTCCGCCAACGCCAAGCCTCGATGTCGTATGGCGAACTCGAGCATAAGAGTAGCTTTCTCAAGCTAAGGCAATGGAGCTCAGTGCTTTCTGCCGACTCCAATGCCTCGATGCCGTAAGGCGAACTTGAGCACAAGGGTAGCTTTCTCAAGCTAAGTCAATGGAGCTCAGCGCTCTCCGCCAACCACCAAGACTTGATGCCGTATGGCTAACTCGAGCACAAGGGTAACTTTCTCAAGCAAGGCAATAGAGCTCAGTACTCTCCGCCGACCCCCAAGCCTCGATGCCGTATGGCGAATTCAAGTACAAGGGTAGCTTTCTCAAGCGAAGGCAATGAAGCTCAGCGCTCTTTGCCGACCCCCAAGCCTTGACTCCGTAAGGCGAACTCGAGCACAAAGGTAGCTTCCTCAAGCTAAGGCAATCGAGCTCAGTGCTCTTTGTCAACCCCTAAGCCTCGACGCCGTATGGCGAACTTGAGCACATGGGTAGCTTTCTCAAGCTAAGAAATGGGGCTCAGCGCTCTCCGCCATCCCCCAAGCCTCGACGTCCTATGGTAAATTCAAGCACAAGGGTAGCTTTCTCAAGCTAAGGCAATGGAGCTCAGTGCTCTTCGCCGACCCCCAAGCCTCGATGCCGTAAGGCGAACTCGAGCACAAGGATAGCTTTCTCAAGCTAAGGCAATAGAGCTCAGTGCTCTCTGCCAACCCCCATGCCTTGACACCGTATGGCTAACTCGGCTAACTCGAGCACAAGGGTAGCTTTCTCAAGCTAAGGCAATGGAGCTCAGCACTCTCCGCTGACCCCCAAGCCTCGACGCCGTATGGCGAATTCAAGCACAAGGGTAGCTTTCTCAAGCCAAGGCAATGGAGCTCAGCGCTCTTCGCCGACCCTCAAGCCTCGACACCTTAAGGCAAACTCGAGCACAAGGATAGCTTTCTCAAGCTAAGGCAATCGATCTCGGCGCTCTCCGTCGGCCCCCAGGCCTCGACGCTGTATGGCGAACTTGAGCACAAGGGTAGCTTTCTCAAGCTAAGGCAACGGAGCTCAGCGCTCTCTGCCGAACTTCAAGCCTCGATGCCGTATGGCGAACTCGAGCACAAGGGTAGTTTTCTCAAGCTAAGGTAACGGAGCTCAGTGCTCTCCGCCGACCCCCCAAGCCTCAACGCCATATGACGAACTCGAGCAGAAGGGTAGCTTTCTCAAGCTAAGGCAACGGAGCTCTGCGCTCTCCGCCGACCCCCAAGCTTCGACGCCGTATGGGGAAATCAAGCACAATGGTAGCTTTCTCAAGCTAAGGCAATGGAGCTCAGCACTCTCCACCGTCCCCCAAGCCTCAACGCCATATGGCGAACTCGAGCACAAGGGTAGCTTTCTCAAGCTAAGGCAATGGAGCTTTGCGCTCTCCACCAACGCCCAAGCCTTGACGCCGTATGGCGAACTCGAGCACAAGGGTAGCTTTCTCAATCTAAGGCAACGAAGCTCAGTGCTCTCTGCTAACCCCCAAGCCTAGATGCCGTATGGCGAACTCGAGCACAAGGGTAGCTTTCTCAAGCTAAGGCAACGGAGCTCAGCGCTCTCCGCCAACCCCCAAGCCTCGACGCCGTATGGCAAACTCGAGCACAAGGATATCTTTCTCAAGCTAAGGCAACGGAGCTCAGTGCTTTCCGCCGACCCCCAAGCCTCGATGCCGTATGGCGAACTCGAGCACAAGGGTAGCTTTCTCAAGCTAAGGCAACGGAACTCTGCGCTCTCCACCGATCCCCAAGCCTCGATGCCGTATGGCAAATTCGAGCACCAGGGTAGCTTTCTCAAGCTAAGGCAACAGAGCTTAGCGCTCTCCGCCGACCCCAAGTCTCGAGGCCGTATGGTGAACTCGAGCACAAGGGTAGCTTTCACAAGCTAAGGCAATAGAGCTCAGCGCTCTCCGCCGACCCCCAAGCCTCGACGCCGTATGGCGAACTCAAGCACAAGGGTAGCTTTCTCAAGTCATGGGGGTTCGGCGCTCTCCGCCGATCCCCGAACCCCGAACCCCGAACCCCGAACCCCGAACCCCGACCTCCCGTTAGGAATTCAGCTAACCACCCTACTCAATTTTTTTTTTAAAGATTTAGGGCGCTCGCCCTCAGGAAAACGCCCCGGGCCCCGGATCTTTGGTCGACCCACCTCTCACCTACGAGCAACCCGGGGTTAACGACCCTTAGGGCCGAAACCTCGAATTGTTCGAGGGCGGCAGGGGAGCCACCAACCCGGGACCTTCGCCCAAAAGACTCCCCGAGCTCCCGGACCTTGGTCGGCACACCACTCATACTCTAGCCATTTGGGCAGACTTTCCTCTGGGCTGTCTACCCAAAAATGCTAGAGTATGGCAGGAGAGCTACCGATCCGGCACTTTTGGCCAAAAAATTCTGTGGTAGGACGCCCGCCTTCGGCAAGCACCCAAAGTTTTTCTCTGATATATTTCTGATAAGGGGGTGGGGGTTATATAGCCCCCCTGAGCGGCTCATTAATGGCATCGGAAGGTGAAACGGCAGAAGTGAAAGCATCCCACCATAAATGACGTGGGAAGGCGAAACGTCACCCCATTAATGACGTTGGAAGGCGAAACGTCGCCACATACTACTGAACCCTCAGGACTCCTCTCCCTCGCCGTCTCCATGCTCGGAGGCGACCACCGCCTCCGCCAGAGAGGCCATTTCTCGGAGTCGGCAGAATCCACAACAAGCTCCTAACCTTCTGCTCGGCCCCAATGCCAAACAAACGCCCTAACTCTAATCTTCAACGCGTTCTCAACAACAAGTTAAGGAGGGTTGGAAAGTTTATTCTTTATTATAACACCCCAGGGGGGCACAATATGGAAAGATTCATTCTTTATTAAAATCAAAGCCTCGTCCTAAACTATCCTCAATCCCTCTCCATGCTCAGACGGGTCAACTCGAACCCTGCCGAGCGACTCAATCCCGCAGCATGCTTTGCCAAGCCCCTGGGATCGGCCATCGAGGACACACCGACCACGCAACTCTAAGCATCGCCCGGCCTCACGTACTCCAATCGCAGAATTGGGGACGGTTCGTGCCCCGAGGAAACTCCGATCACCGAAGGGACCGACCTTCCCAACATCATTTTGTAACGTTGAATCTCGATCTTTTTCTCCACAATGACTTCATGGAGGAACAACTCTGATATAGGCCTCTGTACCGAAGCACTCGACATGGAAAATCTGAGTCCCACAACCCCGAGGTCTCGGTTGGCTATCGGCTTTTTCAACTGAGCCGACTCCACGCTCAGCTCCTTCGACTTATTCCGAAAATAATGGAAAGCAGCGTCGTGATCGCGAGCTTCCCTCCGATACCGATCGAGGGTAGACTCCAATACCTTGATCTTTCTCCGAAGCCACGTCAACTCGGACCTTCGAGGATCAGCCTCGGCGAGAATAGGCAACATATTATGGAAGCAAAATAAATCGAAAAATTACACAAGTCTAGGAGGCTCGGACAAACTCCGACAGCCGACCCAAAAGTCAAGAATAAAACAGTTGGCCCGCCAAAAATTCTTTGTTATAAATTCTCAATACTTGTACAAAATATTGCGGTGGCCAGTCCGCTGTCAGCAAAATACATTCAAAAAGACAAAAAAGAAAAGAAAAACAGCTGCAACTACGAGCCCACCTCTCCCTCGGCTCCGATGACAGCCGTGGGGTCGACCACCAGATTGGCACTCGCTCTTCCGACTCCTCCATCCCCTTCGCCCTGCACGTCACCCCTGGGGGTCTTCGGCGGCCCCTCGATCTCCATGTCGTAGTCGAAGTACGACAGGTCCAAGGTCGGGTAGAAGTGCCTCACATGGCCCATTGCCTTGGCGTACACTTCATTCTGCGCCTCGATGACCATGTCCTGGGCCTTCAAGGTCAGTGCCCCCTTCTCGGCCTCGAACGCCTTCTTCAGTGCCGCCTCCCTCTTCACCCCGTCATCGGCCATCAAGGCCAGGTCGGCCTTCAGAGCCTGCTCCCATTTCATCGAAGCTTCTAGGGAGATCTTCAAATCCACCATCTCGCGCTTGTAGCGGTTGGTATGGTTCTACTTGTACTTTAGCTCCTTCTCGTGCAGCCGCTTCACCTGGTTTCCAGACATGCAGGCCTACAGCCGAGGTTAAAGCACTTGAGTGAAAATAAAGTTCTGAGAAATCAATACAAGAGAAATAAAACCGAAGGCCTCGGAAATTACCTGCACGCTGGCCTGAGCCCACCTCATGTAGGATGACTCGGAGGTGTCGGCCCCCATACTCTGTCGATCCCGGTGCGTGGCCATCTTGTCCATGAACTCCACGGAGACGGGACCCTCGGTTAGGGTATCCCCCTGGCAGATGGCCCAGTCCGGGGCCCAAGGCTGTAGTCCCTCCCCCCCGACCATGGCCTGGGCATCGGCACGAAGGGGAGGAAGGCGACCCTGCGAGACCTCGGACGCCTTCGAAGCCCCTTTGCTCGATGCGAGGGCAACCTCCCTCGACTGACTCATCTTCTACTTCTTCGACTTTGGCTAGGACAGAGCCTCGGAGGCTGTTCGGGATGGGGCCGCCGCTTGCTTCCCCTTTTTGGATAGCTCCGCCTTCTCCTTCTAAATGGAAAGCCTCCTCGCCTTGATCGCCTTGGGGTCCATCTCTGCAAAAAATCCCATTAACAAACGATGAGTACAAAAGAGAAATACGGAAAGAAAAATGAAAGAAAAACATACGGGGCGGGGTGGGGCTTAGTCCGGCTCGGATCATATGGCTCTCCGTCACTTTTGGCCAACTTATACTATGGATTTTCCGAAGGCGCTCCGCGAAAGCCTACTCCTCGGTCGAAAGATCGCCCTTCTTCGCCCCCTTGATGTTCCGCTTATAAAAATTCCATCTCGTCGGAATATCCCACTGCTCTCCATTCTGGACGACGAAATATTTTCTCTTCCACTCCTTTATTGAGTTGGGGTGTCCGTGCACGACCTTACACCCGCTCCGAGGCGATACGTAGTAGATCCCTTCGAACTCTCCGGACGAGCTGACCCCCAATATGGCTCAGAAGATACTCAATTTCAGCGGTACCTTCCTCTCCGTGCACAACAATATGAAGCTGACCATCTGCTTCCAGGAGTTTGGCCCAAACTGCATCGGACACAGCAAGGACCAGTTAAGAACCTCCCAGATGAAAGGGTGGATAGGTAGCCTCAGCCCCGAGCAGAATGCATTGGCGGGGAAGATGTAGTACCACGGTGCCAAAGGATCGGTCGGCCGAAGACCAGCACTCGGGACCATCAGCTCGTACTCCTTCTCGATGAAGTAACTCACGTGGATGACCGAGAGGTCCTCCCCCTTCAAGACCGTGGGAGTACTGTCTATCTTAATCTTCACCAGGCTCGGCAATGAGGGCTGCACCCCGTAGAGGACCTTATCCCCGACGTCATCTGGGTAGTTCCTGATCGACCGAGGTTGTGGTAGAAAGGGGACTGCTAATCGCCGAGGTGCAATTGTCCTATCAGAGATGCTTGGCCTCTTCTTCTGAACCTTCACCCTCTTCTTCTAAACCTTACGGGCCTTCTCGAGCGACGGGGTCGCCAACGGCTCGAGGGGGAGGCCCTCTGGGGGGAGTCCATCCCCCCGACCTGACCACCCTCGGTCTCAACCTCCTCGTCAGGTGGTCCCCCCTCGTCTTTCCCTTCCTCTTCGTCCTCCCCTCCTTCACCCTCCTCTTCATCCTCGTCCTCGATACCTTCCTCATCCGAACTACTACTCTCCCCCACAAATGGTTTGCGAGTCCGCAGAGGCTCCACGACTAACACCTCGTCCGCCGTGTCCCATGAAGTCGAAGCTTCCGGGGCATCCGAAGAGGGGGTAGAATCTGATAGCCCTGTGTGAACATAGCTGTCAGAGGTAGAGGCAAAGGAACCGGATTGAGCCCTAGACATGACAAAGAAAACTAACCTGTGACTTGATCGAAAAGGTGGTCGGAAAACTAGTCGACGAAGACGGAAAGCCCTAGAGAGAGAAGCTCTGAGTTCTAGTGAGAGAAAGCAAAAGTAAGAAATGAGAAAGAAGGAGAGGAATGAGTATATAAAGAGGAGTAAACTCCTCGGTTTTCGTGAGAGTCAGTTACAGTAACTACCTTGATTCGTGTGAAAACAGTTACTGTGACTCATCGATTCTCACGAAAAACGGTTCACATAACGGCTATTGGAATCTCCGAGTCACCTGGCTTCGCTCGACCTCCCGATCCCCTCAAGCCTCGACGGTCGACCTACATCTCGAGTACAGGGGTAGCTTCAACAGGCCAAGTCACTTGGCCTCGCTCGTCCTGCCGACCCCCTCTAGCCTCGATGGTCGACCTACATCTCGACCACAAGAGTAGCTTCAATAGGCGAAGTCACTTGGCCTCGCTCATCCTTCTGACCCCAGGAAGCCTCGAAGGTCGACTTACATCTCGAGCACAGGGGTAGCTTCAATAGGCCAAGTCACTTGGCCGCGCTCGTCCTTCCGAGCCCCTAAAGCCTCGACGGTCGACCTCTACCTCGAGCACAGGGGTAGCTTCAACAGGCCAACTCACTTGGCCTCGCTCGTCCTGCCGATCCCCTCCAGCCTCGATGGTCGACCTACATCTCGAGCACAGGGGTAGCTTCAACAAGCTAAGTCACTTGGCCTCGCTCGTCCTGCCGACCCCCAAAAGCCTCGACGGTTGACCTATATCTCGAGCATGGGGATAGCTTCAACAGGCCAAGTCACTTGGCCTCGCTTGCCCTGTCGACCCCCTCCAGCCTCGACGGTCGACCTACATCTCGAGCACAGGGGTAGCTTCAACAGGCCAACTCACTTGGCCTCGCTCGTCCAGCCGACCCCCCTCTAGCCTCGATGGTCGACCTACATCTCGAGCACAGGGGTAGCTTTAACAGGCCAAGTCACTTGGCCTCGCTCGTTCTACCACCCCCCTCCAGCCTCGACGGTCGACCTACATCTCGAGCACAGGGGTAGCTTCAACAGACCAACTTACTTGACCTCGCTCATCCAACCGACCCCCCTCTAGCCTCGATGGTCGACCTACATCTCGAGCACAGGACTAGTTTCAACAGGCCAAATCACTTGGCCTTGCTCGTTCTGCCAATCCTTTTCAGCCTCGACGGTTGACCTACATCTCGAGGACAGGGGTAGCTTCAACAGGCCAAGTCACTTGGCCTCGCTCGTCCTTCCGACTCCCTCAAGCCTCGACGGTCGACCTCTATCTCGGGCACAGAGACAGCTTCAACAGACCAAGTCACATGGCCTCGCTCTTCCTTTCGACTCCCTCAAGCCTCGACGGTCCGAGACAAACTCCGCCTATCATTTTGTTCAAAAGGGAATCCCCACGACCTGCTCGGCAGCCGACCCCTATGCTCGGCCTCTGGTTCCCTCGTGCTCGGTAATGTGGGCCCTGAAACCAGCCCAACGCCATCTCCAAACCAACCCTAGTTACAGGAATTCTCTACTCACTCTCCGTCATAAAACTCGACTACTCCTCCACGAGATTGTGGTTTTCATTTCATTTTCATTTCTTTGGTCATCGTCTCGACATGTCTATTACTTATGTTTCAACCCAATACTGATTGCATTATATTGTGATGGGAAAGCTCATCAGCGCTGATTTGATAATTGAAGCATCCGAAATGGAAATCAGGGGTTAAACCGAGCAAGTTGCGTCCATACCAAATTGAAGATGAGGTTATGAAGATCAGAGTAGTCTCAAATTGAATTGAAGGATGATGACATATATAACTAGTTAACGTCATGCGCGCATGTTCCAATATTTTGCCCATTTACATTGTGCATTTTTTCATTGTAAAGCTGAAGGATATGAATATTTTTCTTATTTTTTATTCGACCATAGCCTTTTGCATGAAAGTAGGGCCGGCCTTACATAAACTGATTGCTGGCGACGATATTTCCTGTTGGCGCCGATACATTCACTTAGCATACAATTTGAGCATCAGCAATATTTTCCTTCTTCTTTTTTGTTTGATAAAAGGGAAGAGGTCAGAAGACCTCAGCTGACAAATAAAATCATAACTAATTAATTAATCAGAACAAATGAGAGCACGAAACTAACAAGATTTCCTTACAAAAAAGTTCTTCAATTTCTTTGGCATTTTCCTTTGGCTAAATTTAAAATAATTCCACTGAACTTTGGATCATTTTAAAAAAACTGTACTAAGTTTTTTATATAAAAAAAACCGCACAAAATATTAAAAAAATACACACTGACGGAGTTAGGGTTGGGGTTAGGGTTAGTTCAGGAGAGGTTATTTAAACATCTGATTAGTTAAGTGATGTTATTTTAAATACAAATGAAAGATAAAAGTGGGTTTTTTTAAAATTTACCATAACGGAAAGCTAACTCTGTTAAAATGAGTTTTTTAAAACTAAAAGTTCTGTGCGGTTTTAAAAATAAAATAAAAAATTTAGTACTGTTTTTTAAAAATAACCCAAAGTACAGTGAGGTTTTTTTAAATATAGCCTTTTCCTTTTCCTTACGATTTACTCTTGCTTGCTTTCGTCCTCTACATTTTGATAGAAAAGATGCATATATGATGAATTAGCTAATTAACAATTAATTTACTTTTTCACCTATAAAAAAAACAATTAATTTACTTTTGCTAAATTTGTTCTATAACATATCTAGATTGTGACTTACTAGCGAAAAAAATCTAGCTCGTCCCTCGGTGAGATAGCTGGTAAAACTTTGACAAGTCAAAACTGATCGCGAGCTAAGTCAAAACTGATTGTGACTTACTAGTTTGTGACTTACTAGTGAAGAAATCTAGATTATCCCTCGGTGAGATCACTGGTAAACCTACGTTGACAAGTCAAAACTTATCACGAGTAACAAACGAAATTTCAAACCATGTTTCACATATTAAATCATGACAATTTCCATAAACATGAACTAATTAAACAGTAAAATATATAATTTTTTTTTTTGAGAGAAAAGAACTAGAAATATATAACAAACAGCAAAAAACAATTAATTTGTTCTGCACATTCCTCTCCATCTCCAAACATTAATTGCTATCAACACCCATGACTTATTTTCCATATATATTCCATATTATAAATATCAAATACGGGGAAATTATTGAATACTCCATACATATTCCATATTATAAATATCAAATACGAGGAAATTATTGAATACTCCATATGATAACTAGGGCTGCAAACGATCCGAGCTACTCGCGAGCTATTCGGCTCGAGCTCGGTCAAAGCTCGGTCAAAGCTCGAGCCGAGCTCGAGCACGAAAATCGAGCTCGACAGCTTAACGAGCCGAGCTCGAGCTTGGGCGTTCTGTAATTATTAGGCTAAACTCGCGAGTACTCGGCTCGAACTCGGTCAAAGCTCGGTCAAAGCTCGGCTCGACTAGAGCTCGAGCTGAGCTCGAGCTTGAAACCGAGCTCGATTGATTAACGAGCCGAGCTCGAGCCTCATGAAACTCGGCTCGACTCGGCTCGTTTGCAGCCCTAATGATAACTAAACTACTTTGTAGAAACATAGTCAGCAAGCAATGAACAAGAAAAATTTCCCAGAATTCTACTTTATTAAGTATGGCCTCAACACCAAGCTTAGACTAAGATTTTGAAGGAAAACAATTACAACAAGTTACGGTTAACATCGCGGCCTAAACATTTATGTTTTTTAAAGTAAATTAAAGAAAAGTGTTTTCGAGTGTGCAGATCCTTATTTGACACGTTTAATATTCTATCCTCTCTGCATGAGAGGTTTTTGTGATTGTACTCCAAGAACACTTACCTCTAATCCTTTGTCATTAAGGAAAATTTTCTACATTTCTTTGGTAATAGTCTGCAGATTATTATTTGACACGTAAATTATGTATTTCTTTTACACCTTTAATTTATCAAACAAGAAAAAAAGATTCTGAATCTCTGATAACATCCACTTTCTTTCCCCACATTGACGTTTTAATTAGTATCGTCGACAAAGACCTTTGAAGACAATAAATCATTTGAGTGGTACCAGATTAGAATCCTTATTAAAATGAATTATTGGTCCACAAACAGGTCCAGATATTATTTAGGGCTAATAGAAAATTTTATATTATATTATTATTAAAAAAAAAATTGAAGAAGAAAATATGGCCACCTTATTTCGTTAATAAAAAAATAACAAAACAAATCTCAGAAAACTGAGTAATAGCAATAATCCAACATAGGACTTATAATCGAGTAAGCAATAACGAAAATTTCACATTTGCTTTGTCACTATTTTTGCTGATTCATAACTGAGCTCAACTCTTTGATATACATAAATGGAGGAGAAGGATCAAATAGATACAATTAGTATTTGTAAGCACGTTTTGTGCACACCAAACTAGGAGTCAACAATCTTTCCCTTTTGGTGTAACAAAACAAGCCTTTGAATGTTGAAAATAAAAAATAAAGTATATAGATACTCTCCTTTAATTCAATACTTTCTGTATCAAAGATTTTTATAGATGAAGAGTATTTAAGAAAGATTTTCATTTATTTTTAGTAAAAACATTCAAAAAAAAAATTCTTCCCCTTTTTGGAATACACCAAGAGGGGGCGAAAAAAAATTAGTATAAACAAAGTGTATAACATACTCCCCCTAAATTCATGCATGAAAAAAGATAAATGAACATACATTAAGCAAAACAAGAGAATATTTTGGGGAATATAATATTTCTGAAAACATAAGGAAAATCTACTTATATGATACCGTTAATCGAGAGACTCTTTGATATACAGTGAGAGCTCTTCATGATATCATAGATTTGAGATTTCCCCAATACATACATGTGACATAGAGCAAAAGATGAAGAAGAATGAATTTCAAGAAATCCGAAATCATAGAAGACCATAAATAGATTTCTCTTAAAACAAACAAATAAAAAAACGAACAAACAGTGAAAGAACGGTCGACCGAACAGCCGACCGAAAACCAATTGAATTCACAGTTAAAAAAAAAACAACCCGAGAGCGAACCGGTCAATCACACGGTCGACCACAAATCCTGTAAACGCAATTTTGATGCCAAACGAAAAACCGAAAGCGAACCGGTCGACTGCAAATACTGAACCCAATTTTTTGATAAACGAGATTTGTCTTACACATAAAAAAAAACAAGTCAGATTCCAAAGGACCAGAGGTGTGACCTGTCGACTGAAATACTGATACAACATAAAAACGAATAGCTAGATATGTAAGTATTTTGCAAGTATGTTAAAAGTGATTCCTGAATAGCATGTTAAAAGTGATTACATAGCAACAGGGAGCATACATGAGACTATTGGTTCATATTACAGTTGATCATTACAATCTAAGCACCAAGGATCTATTCCTCATCATCACCCTCACTATCATCATCTTCGTCTTCATTGTCTTCATCATCGTCATCATCATTTTCCTCATCATTAGGAGGAGGAAGAAGTTCCTAATCATCTCTGCCTTATAAGTATTCAACAGTGTTGACTTAGTAACAATATACTTGTATTTGATGAGTGGCAAATTGCTCATAAGTCACGAACGAAGATGAGGAAGAGGGAGTAGTGTTCTTGCGACGAGAGGAGGAAGGGGCTTGTAGGTCTTGTTCGTCTTGGCACTCTTGTTGAGCTTGACGACGATGAGTCCGTTGTGTAAACGGAACATCAATGCCCATTTGTTGAGAAAGGATGGGCATAGGGTTTTTGCTCAAAAGGAAATTCCCAACATCAATACGGGAGTCAATAGCAAGATTGTAAATGAGAGAACTGTAGGGAAGGCCACAATTTCTAGAAGTTGCATAATTCATTGCGAGAACGACAAATGTGGCTAGATCAAATTTATATTCTCCAAGAATAAGAAAGATGATGAACAATTGATCGACCCAAATTTCAGACTTGTCATTCTTTTTGGGCCAAATATTTGCATTTACGATTTTGTTTAAAACACGGGTAGAATCAGTAAAATTTATGGGAACGGGACGAGGAAAACGAGAAAATTCAGTTTGAACAATCATGGATTTGATGTTATCTTTGTCATGGCCGGGTTTATATTCAAGCGTTTTGAAATAAAGATGATAAGCATCAAATACTCCTTCGGAAAAATCATATCTCCTACGAAGATATTCAGGAGTAATTTTGAATCTATTTCCAAGAATAATAGAAGAGAGAGTGAGATCATTGTCTTGCAAGCCTTCAAGATTTGCATAAAATTGATGAGTCAATGACTCGGAGTGGGTGCTAGGTGTAGCAAGATAATTCTCCTACCCAAAATCTCTAAGAATCCTAACCATAACAGAGAATTTTCCACCTAAGGATGCTAAGTTTATCTCACGATTGGAAACAATCAGAGCATTCCAAAGTGCAGAAAGATAGAGATCAGCGCAATTAGAATTTCGAAATGTAATACCATCTCTAGTAACAGATTTTGAAGCAATAGCTTTCTTACCCTTTGATTTGTGAGAGGAGGAAGCCATGGATCAAGGAAGAAGAAAGCACTCAAAATTTTGAAGAAAATAGCAAGTGATATGAAGTTTATTTGATGGGTTGGAGTAGGGAGGCTAGGGTTTACCTTGAAGATTGAGAGAAAGAAGATAGAAGAGTATTTATACTAGATGTGTGGACCCCGAAGAGATCTAAGCAGCCGATCGAATCGGTCGACCGGTTCAAATGAACGGTCGACCGCTCCTCAAGAGTAGAAGAGTTTTTGACTCAATAATACTGGTAGAGAGGGGGACGGGCGACCGTGCGGTCAATCGATCCACTTTCAACTGAAAATAATTTTTATGTATAATGCAGTCGACCGGTCGGTTGACCAAATCTGCAATGACAAACAATTATTTAGTTTATGAAAGGCGGTTTTCAACATATTGGTTTTAGAGCATGTCAGGGAAGGTTGTTATATGTTGTAGGAACAAAAAACATGCATTTCTTAGATAGATAACTGATGTTTTAAATATTTAACTTTGGAAATAAGTCATCTTAATATAAATCAATGTTGAGTTAGATTTTACCCAGTACTGTACTTATCTGAAGAACTAAGGTCCTTCTCCTTCTTCCTTGATAGAGATGCAAGGTACCTACTAGTCATATTGTTTGAACATCCGCTATCAAGGTATCACTGATTTTTTAGTCTTTGTACGTTGGGGTACCTACAACAGGATTAGTAGGTATAATTTTGGATGCCTAAGTTTGTTTTGAACCTGCATTTACATTCTTTCTTACCAAAACAAAATTAGTATTTCTTTTTAAGAAACAATTATAAGAGATATGTCATATTTTACAATAATAGTGACATGTGATACATTTATACCTAGGGTCATGCACACTTGCAGAGTTTTGAGTTGATTTGTGATTATGTTGGTGACTGTGCATGTGTGTATGACATGATGACTCGAATTATCATGATAAGATCTTGAATTCTTTGTAATAAGGTAACTGAGCCCTTCATATTTTTCAACAATTTTCTCCAGCTCAGTTACTGTTTTACAAAGTCTTTTCCTAGTCATCTCATCGTCTTTTGTATTCCAACGAAGAGTGTCTAGTGCAGCATCAAGTATTCTATTTTGTTCAAGATCTTTATTACAACTTTCCATTACCTCATCAAATTTTCTTTTGCATTCTTTTAAATCATCAGCGAGTATAGCAATAAAAACAGATTTCTCATGAATTTCTCTTAGGTTTTCATCATGTGTTGCTAAGAATTCTTGAATTTGTTGTTTTAAATGTTCATTTTCCTCTATCAACACATCATGGTCTTTTCTAAATGACTCAAATTTTTCCATAATCAAAGAATTTTTATTTTTCAGTTTTTAATTTTTAGCAATGCAAGAGTCATGTGATTCATTTGAAATTTGTTTATATTGTCCTAATTTACGAGTCAATTTTATAACATAATCTTTTAATCCATTACACATGTCTACTAAATCATCGTAAGTGGGTTCTTCGATTACCTCTTCTTGAGATGGTGATTGCACCTCACCATTTCCAAGAGCCATGAAACCAACATTGTTGTGTTCCAACTCATCCTCGCTTGAATCTGAGTCTAGACATGTTGCCTTCAACGTCTTCCTTCTCAATCCTGGATTGGAGTGGTAGTAGTCCCTATTCCTATCCTATGAGACAGGACAGTTTGCACGAATGTGTCCAGGCTTCTTGCATTTGCAGCATATGTCGTCTTTGTCCTTATCTCTTTCTCCTTGGTACATGCCATATTTTTTTATGTTTAAGGTACTTACGAAATTGCTTAGTCAGCAAGGCGATGTCTTCGTCTGATTCCTCACAATCTGACTCTGCTTTTGATCGAGATTTTTCTGCTTTCAAGGTGATGGTCCTCTCTTCGGTTTTTAGTTCAATCCCGATGTTCTGTCTGTATCTTTTGGTTTTGGTCATCTCAATCTCGTATGTCTTCAGTTTTTCTTGGAAGGTGTAGTAATCGAATCCCTTTTCCTCAAGGGTCTCCCTCATTGTAGCAGCTTTTACATCCCATTCCGGCGTGAGTTAACTTATGAGTTTTCCGACTTTTCGGTCATCATCCAATCCCTTACCTAAGCTCTCAAGCTCGTGTGCAATAATATCAAAACGGGCAAGCATTTGATCTACGTTCTTTCCTACCAGCTTACGAAAAACATCAAACTTATAAAAACATAAATTTACTTTAACTTTTACCTCAGAAGCGGTTCCCTCATGGCGTTGTAGCATGTTGTTCCAAATCTCGTATGCCGTCTTGCAATTTCACCTGCATCACATTAATTCTTCATTTTTCAATTCTACATAAAGAGCCATCATAGCTTTGGAGTTTGCTGTTTTTAGTTCTAGCTCTGCTTTTGAGAAAGTCTTCTTTCCATTGCTGACCGGAATATCTGTTTTGTTTACACACACTGTTGCTGCTGATTTAGTGTGGGAGCAAACAGATGAATTTGTGGATTCTTCAAGGAAACAAATAAGCAAACCTGTTGACTTTCACCGATATTTGATTGGTTTCTCACCGCTGCTGTGAACCTGCAAAAATTTCGATACACCGGGATGGATTCCGGCGACGAACCCTCTGACGCTCTAGTCAGTAATCAAGAAGATTATGAAAAAGCTTGGAAAAAGATTGATTACCTTGTTACGGTGGGGGGAGAGGGGTATTTATAGTCGCTTTAGGAACCAGTTTCGAGATAAGGATAAATTTTTACTTCCCGATGTTTATGGATAAGAGAGTTTGACTGGTTTCGTGATAAGAGGGACTGTTTAAACTGTCTCTTAAGGATAACCACGAATTTGAATTACTCTTTATCCATCTGGGTTGATTTGTAACGGGTTGCTACCCATACCGAGTAGGACAGAACTGTTTTTGGGCTATAGGGCTTCGAAGAAAGACCCAGTTCCCAATTCGGACCCGTTTGTAGGTGAAATTTCTGTTTTACTCCTAAGAGCTTTAAGATTCGTGCTTGATTTCAACGGTTCCGATTTAATCCTATTTTTAGCCATATCACGAGCCCCCCACTCCCAAATACTGAGTTTAATAGCCTTTAAGGAGTAGTTTTATTGTTTCAATGGCGTACGAGATTTTATCGGAGTTCCTCACGGGGTTTGGATTTGGCTCGAGGTGTAACAGTGCTAATTTAAGCTTGCATTTTTTAATTATTTTTTGAATTATTTATTCAATTTTGCGAATTAACAATCTATTTTCAAAAAGTATTAATCAATCCTTCCAATTAATAATTATTAATCCAGGAGCTCCGAAATATTTTTCCTGAATTCATAATCATTTTTTAGAATTTTCAATTAATTTTCTTCAATTTTTAATTAGTTTTCAAATTTTTTTAAATAATTAATTTGAATTAATAAATGAAAAAGAAGAATTAATCAAGTGAATATTCGCATGGCACGATCTGGAGTGTTGATCGAGCTCTGAAGTGGTTTTCGAAGTGATCAGACGGCTAATCAGAGATTCATGTTTTCCTGTATTTCGTTCGAAAAAGCATCTGTTCGGCGCGTAGCAGCGCACGTGGCGAACGAGGCATCGAACGACAGGCGAGCGACACAAGGCTCTTAGGTCGTTGACTGGTTAACAACATTTGCACATTTTTCGTTCAGAACACTGTTTGTTCGACGCGTAGCGGTGAACGTGGCAAACGATATATCGAATGACAGGTGAGCGACACGTGACTTTTAAGCCGTTGACTAGTCAACGCCACTTTGCCTGTTTTTTGTTTGGAACATTGTCTGTTCAGCGCGTAGCGGCGAATCGTGGCGAACGATGCGTCAAACGACAGGCAAGCGACACATGGCTCTTAGGCCGTTAACTGGTCAACAACATTTCGCCTATTTTTCATTTGGAACGTCTGTTCGACACATAGTGGCGAGCGCGACGAGCGGTGCATCGAACAACAGGAGAGCGACACGTTGCTCTTATGTCGTTGACTGGTCAACAGCTTTTTGCCTGTTTTTCGTTTGGAACATCGTTTGTTCGACACGTTGCGGCGAGCGTGGTGAACGATGCATCGAACGACAGGTGAGCGACACGTGGCTTTTAAGCCGTTGACTGGTCAATGCCATTTTGCCTGTTTTTTGTTGAACATTGTCTGTTCAGCGAGTAGCAGTGAATCGTGGGGAACGATGCGTCGAACGAAAGACGAGCGACACGTGGCTTTTATGTCATTGACTGGTCAACGCCATTTTTCCTGTTTTTCGTTCGGAACATCGTCTGTTCGACACGTTGCAGCGATCGTGGCGAGCAATGCGTCGAATGACAGGCAATCGACATGTGGATTTTAAGTCATTGACTGGGCAATGCCATTTTGCCTGTTTTTCATTCAAAGCATCATCTATTCGACATGTTGCACCGAGCGTGGTGAGCGATGCGTCGAACGACAGGTGAGCGACACCTGGCTCGAGGCCTGCTGTGCAAGCGTCAGATATGTTTTTGACAGTTTGACTTCTTGGACGGTTTGACTTCTGTCGTTTTGCATTCTGGTCACTTAGGATTCTGCACCTTTTGGGCTTCCTAAGGGCCCATTACGCTTTCGGCCCAATCCCCCCAAGCTTGGCTATAAATCCCTCCCCCTATCTCTCATTTCACATCACTCTCTTACTTTCACCTCATCTGAAAATTTCTCACTTCGGCGCTTGAGCGAGATTCCGGTGACCTTTTTCGTTCTCCGGCAAAGTCTCCGACCATGTGTATCACATCAGAAGGTAATTTATTTTTATTTCAAGAGATGTCTAGGGTGACGTCCGGTGAAGGGACCTCCTCGGGTCGGGACGAAGTGCCGCCTCCGACTGCTTCTTCTAGGGTCGACAAGGGGAAGGCGTAGTGGTTCAGCCTTCGCCGGTAGTGGAGACAGTCATGGAAAGAAAGTGGAGGATGGGCGAGTTCAGAAGGAATTCGATTGCCGTGTCTCATTTGGGAGGGGTTTGCCAATACAATGCCGAAGAACTGAGGCGTGGCAAGCATGGCATGGAACGGTACTATGAGGAGAACGAACCACGAGAGCGCACTGAGGTGAATGATATTGTCTCCGTACTTACGGAGGTGTACCTTCGCATTATCAGGAGGTGCTTCATGATTCCTTCGGAGTTCGAACTCCTTCTTCCTGGCCCCGGGGTTAGATCCTGCTCTTCTTTCTCCCCCGATCTATGTGTGTTTCCCTTTGATGCTTTAAACGCGGGTCTCCACCTCCCTCTTCATCCGTTCGTAAGGAAAGTGTTGCGATGTTATGGTGTTGGCCCGATCCAGCTTATGCTAAACATGTGGAGACACGTTACGGGGTTCGTGCTTCACTGCCAGGCTATGAGGATCGAGCCTTTTCTCAATGTTCTCCGTAGGTTATATAAGATTCATCAGAAGACGCGGACGGGGTACCGATTCTATCTCACCGCTCGGAAGGGCGTCAAGTTGGTCGACATCCCCGACTCGGTGAAGTTTTGGAGGGATAAGTTTTGTTTGATTCGAATTAAGGAGCCGTGGGACATCCCAATGGTTTGGAGGGAGGACATGCCAAAGAGGGCAAAGGTGGAGCCGTCTCTTAGCCCCGAAGAAGATAGGATGGTCGGAATTCTTTTGGATCGACCGACATTGCACTGGAAAGAGATCTTAGAAGATAGCCTCTTGGGGGGGGGGGGGGTCTAAGTCTGATGAACCCTAGCATGAATTTTCTTTTTGTTTATCGTCATCCCTTAGTTTGCACAAAGTTCTTCTAATTTTTCAACACTTCTTATCTCTTTCTTGTAGGAGACTCAAGCATGGACTTTGACGACATCATGAATAGACGTTCGGCCCTGAGCGGTAGGCAGGTCGATGAGAAGTAGAGGAAGTGCATAGTCGTTCGACCGTCGCCATCAAAGGGGACCAGGGGCAAGAGCGGTGCTAGTCTCGTTGTGGATTTAGAGTCCACGCCTGTTGCTCCGAATGTTTCATCAGTTGGAGATCTCCTCCTTTCGGCGACGCTTGCTCTTGAAGCTCCTCCTCTTACAGCGGCGACCGAAGCGATCCTGGCCAACAAGTTAAAGAGGATCTTCGTCCTCGATTGGCAAGTGCGGAGGTACGATGGTTTCCTCGGGGACTCGACGAGCTGCATGGACGCTGTTCGTCACTTGGCCATGCCTAAGGACAAGGCCTCCATGGAGCACGGGACTATGGGCGACTCGGCCTTGGAGATTGCAAAGGCGCAAATGACCGTAAGTTTTTGATGTTTTGCTTAGTTATAGGCCTTATTTTGTAAACTTTTCTTAGTCGTTTGCACGAGATTTTCATTCCTCTTGTTCTTAACCTTTGGTTCTCATTTTTTCGCAAGCGATCTGCCACTTTAGTTACCTGCTGAGGCAAATGGCGGAGCAGGAGCGAGAGTTGAAGGCCATGCAAAACCGGGAGAAGGTCGAGTAGTCGAGGATGAAGAAAGATTCTGAAGCAGCCGCTCTCTTGGCAGAGTCTCAAGTTTCTTAGATTACTCTGCTGGAGGTGGCGCTGGCGAAGGCGAAGGAGAGCACTGAATTGGAGAGGGAGGAGGTCGCTCGAGAGAGTGCTGCAGAAAGGGAGAAAATGGCTCGGGAGAAAGATGCCGCTGGGCAAGAGGCCGAGGCCGCAGCCGAGAAGAAGGCTATCGGATACCCTGAGAAGAACATGCGGAAATCATATTCTAAGGCCTTGAGCGACATTTGTGAGCACATCTCCAGCTTTGATCGCTCGAGGTATCACTTGTTTCTTGACGAGGAGGGGGAGGAAGTGGATGTCGAGGGGGGAGGTGAGGCAGACGGCAAGGAGGGAGATGAAGAGGAAAACGCTGTGGCGGACCTCCAGACGGTTATAGTGATAGTGCCGAAGGCGGCTAAGGGGAGCGGCCACGAACTAACACCCCTCGTGGATTCGTCTGCCGAGGTGGACACTTGACCTCCTTCGTAGCTTCTTTTCTTTTATTTTTAGTCGTAGATTTCTCTTTTGGGTCTGGTTGTAGTGATGCCTAATAGCGGAATGGCCACGGCTTTTGTATCCCTACTAAGTAATGCAAACTATTTTTTGTGCGGGAACACTTGTGACTTTTATTCAACATAGAACTATTTTGTAGCCCTAGTTGGATATAGAGTCATTTTTTTAGATTTGTCTCGATCTAAGAGATTTTTGTCTCCCTTTTGTTGAATTTTTCAGGATAGCGAGGTGCCATATCTCCGTTCTGAGCTCGGCGTTCTCAAGTTGGGGCTAGCTCGGCCTCGAGAGATGCTTTATAAAGCAGAGCGGGAGGCAGGTTATTTAAGGGTGACCCTGGCTCGTCGAGACATTGAGATGAGGCACCTTGAGGAGAGGACTCGTGAAGTGCCACCCGAAGGTGAGGAGTCCTGTCCCTCGATGGCCGTCAGCCAAGGATTGAGACTCAAGTTCCTTCGTCACTCTCTATTCGAGGCGAGATCCGAGAGGGACGAGTTGAAGAACGTGGTGCTTGAGAAAAATCCGAAGGCGGCGCATCTTCAAAGGACTATCTTCGATGTTTCGCGTGGGGGCAATTTAGGCTGATTGCCTTGCTTGAAGATCAGAGTGACAGATGACTCACTCAAGGAGCGTGTCGTCGAGCTAGAGGCGGAGAATCTACGTCTACAACGGCTTTCCGAGGGGAGCAATGTTAGAAGCACTTCCTGCCCTCATGATGAGTACGCTCAGGGAAGGTCATTCCACGAGTTGGCGCTTCGTTTGCCTCCCATCTTGCAAAATCCCAGGGACGCGCAAAGTGGAGTGGCTGGCTCATCGAGCGGAGCATCTGTCGGGGCAACTGTTAGGTTCTTGGGTGCTGATGACGCGACTCAGCTCGCTGGCTTAGAGACCTCTATGAAAACAAGGAGACAACAACACAGTGCTCGCCGTCCCCGCGTGTCGCTTAATAGAAGCATCCCACTCCCTAGGAGGGGCTAGGGCAAAATTTTGTAATCTCGTAGTCTTTGTCTTATATGAGCTTTTGGTCTAGAATAAGACTCGCATCTTGAATAAGACTTGTATCTCCAATTTTGATGAAATAATGTATGAGTTTTCGGTCTAGAGTTAGACGTGTATCTCAAATCTTGATGAAATAATATATCGCATCTTTCGAGTTTCTTCTGAGAGTTCGCGTTTTGCTAATGTTCGCTAAAGAGTTTCAACAGTTGTAGGAGCAATTTCGAATAGTGAGCTCCTTTGTACTTGCTCGTTCGCAAGTATCTAAAGTGGCATCGAACCAAGTATTCGACTCCGAACTTGTCGTTAGAAGAGTTTCAACAGTTGTAGGAGCAATTCCGAATGGTGAGATACTTTGTACTTGCTCGTTCGCAAGTAGCTAAAGCAGCATCGAACCAAGTGCTGGACTCAGAACTTGTCGTTAGAAGAGTTTCAACAGTTATGGGAGCAATTTCGAATGGTGAGCTACTTTGTACTTGCTCATTCGCAACTAGCTAAAGCGGCATCGAACCAAGTGTTGGACTTTGAACTCGTCGTTAGAAGGGTTTCAACAGTTGTGGGAGCAATCCCGAATGGTGAGCTACTCTGTAATTGCTCGTTCGCAAGTAGCTAAAGCGGCATCGAACCAAGTGTTGGATTTCGAACTTGTTGTTTGAGAAAGTTTGTGCTTGGTAAAAGAACAATAAGACAATAGTTTTTATGAGAAAGAAAACTGCTTTTTATTGAAAATGAGTTCTAAGTGGCTGCTTCTGAGTTGCAAGCCATTATTACATTTGCAAAAACAAACTAAATAAGAAGGAAACAACTTAGAAATGCTCTAGATCTAACTAGAAGTTGCTTGGAGCGGTGTTTTAACACCCTCTTGGTACTTCAATAAGTGCTCCGCATTCCATATCCTTGGCACTCTCTTGCCCCCCGGGTCTTCAAGTTGATAAGCACCAGGTCGGACAACTTTGGAGATCCTGTATAGTCCTTCCTAATTAGGTGCTAGCTTGCCTTTCTTGCTTGGGAAAGAAATTGATAGCTTTCTGAGCACCAAATCTCATTCTTTGAGATTAGTAGGGAGGACTCTCTTGTTGTAGGATTGCTCAATCCTACGTCGATAAATTTCTTGCCGGATGGAGGATCTCTCTCGGATCTCATCAATGAGGTCCAAGTTACCGCAAAGTTCGTTCGCGTTTTGCTCTTCGTTGTGGCAATCAAGTAGGGGGAAGGTAGAGCGACTACTAGCGGGATGACGGCTTCAGAGCCGTAAGTGAGGTTAAAGGGAGATTCTCCTATGGGGGTCCTCTTTGTAGTGCGATAGCTCCAGAGCACATTGGGGAGTTGTTCGACCCATAAACCCTTAGTGAATTTGTCCAGTCTCTTTTTCAGGCCGGAGAGAATTTGCCGATTACCATTCTCTGCTTAACCGTTGGACTGTGGGTGGGAGATCGAGGAGAAACTTTGCTGGATACCAAGGTCTGTGCAAAAAGTGCGAAAGGTTGCCCCCGTAAAATGAGTCCCATTGTCTGTTACTAAGATTCGAGGCACACCGAATCTACAGACAATGTTCTTCCAAAAGAAATGTTGAACTCTATTCTCTGTGATCAGCGCTAGAGGATCAACTTCGATCCATTTAGAGAATTAGTTAATTGCCACGACAAGGAACTTCAGCTGGCCCGACGCTTGAGGGAAAGGCCTGAGCAGGTCCATTCCCCACATTGCAAAAGGGGTTGGACTGGATAAAGAGGAGAGCTGGGCTTGTGGTAAGCGATGGACTGTTGAGAATTTTTTGTTGGATCCTGTTGGTAAGGCAAATAACACTAGAAGGGGGGGGGTGAATAGTGTTGTTTAAAAATTAATAAAGAAATTGAACTTTTCATTATGTTAAGTCGACTGAAAGGAGATATCCAGTCGACTAAAGGTCAGAATAGAAGAGTATTTTACTGAGAGTTACGAGTCTGACCAGTCGACTTATATCGGAAACCAGTCGACTTTCCAGACAAGTTTTTGAACAAAAACTTAACAAAATTGAGATTGCAAGTGAAGATAATACAACCACAGAGAACACAACGATGTATCCTGGTTCGGTCCTCCCAACCTACATCCAGTCCCCAAGCAACCCACTTGAGATTTTCCACTATTCTTGAAAAAGTACAAGAATTCCCTACGGTGTTTGACAACAACTATGTCAAACCTGTAGACCACTCTCACCACAAGAGAGAGCAAACCCACTCTACACCCTAGAGTGAAAAACTGACTCTACAACCAAGAGCCCTACTCTCTAACCGAGAGGACCACTCTCACAACCCGAGAGTGAAAAACAACAACAAAAAGAGTTACAATAACCTATAGTCTTGTTTGTGATTTGTGATTTTGTATAGTGGCTAATAGGTCAACTTCTGAAATCAATCTAAAACGAATTAGATGTTATACTAGACTAATTTTCAGATAACCAAGACTTAGAGAGTATGTATGCCTTTTAAAAAGCTTGTTCTTCTCAAAAACAAAAACTTGAAACTTAAGAGAATGCTTGGAACCTTTACCAAGTGATTTTTACACTTTATTTATAGAGTTAGAATCACTAGATGTTGAGAAATAGTTGCACCAACTGTCAACCAACGGAAATAAATATTTTGAATTTGAAAAACAAGTTTTAAAAACAGAAAACTATCGAAATAGCTTGAACAATCGACTGGGTTGCCATAATAAGTCGACTGGTCAGAGCTTGTATGAGTTCAGACAGTTTCGTACTAAGACAGTCGACTGGTTCCGAAGAATGTTCGACTGGTACTCAACAGCTGATCTTATTCAAGCTTGTTTTGACCTTTTAACTTTTGTAAAACACTCAATTATTAAAAGATATGTGTAAGTGTGTGTGTGACAAGGCTATTACAACATTCTAAGACTCAAAGAATAAACATTACAATTGTTACAAGACACTTAATACAAAATATTTGAAGCACTTGAGTCTTGTCTTGAACTTGAGTCATTGACTTGAGCTTGAGCCATTGTCTTTATGTCTTGAAGCTTGCTTGATCAAATGTGACTTGAACTTAGATCTTTGTAGTTTGATCAATTCTCTTGAAAGCTTCATTGGATCAACTTTGCCTTTGTGTATTTTACCATGGTATTGTCTTTGATACACTCTGCAATATATATAGGTGGTAGAACAACTTTGCATTGTATTGTAGTCATCAAAACCAAGAATCAACATTCTCTCCCTTTTTGATGATGACAACACAATAGCTTACAATAATAATAATTAAAAATACCTCCCCTAACTAATGTACAACATGCACAAGTTAGAAATATGCACAAAACATATCATTTTCCTTTTCTCCCCGTTTGTCATCAACAATAATAATAGAAGAAGGAAGGAAACAATAACATAATGGAAAGCATTGCATAAAGAACAACCATATTGCAAAATCGTAACAAATTCATACATATGAAATGGAAGTAGATGGTTTCAAATACTGCATAAAAGTGAAATACAGAAAACATAACAAAAAATTAGAAGAAAAAATAGAAAATACATCAAGTCAGTCTTCGTCTTCGTCAGCAGCACCTTGGGAGGCAGGAGGACGAGGTGGAAATTGGTGGGTGAACAAGTGGGTTAGGTGAGCAAGACTGGCCTCAAGGGTATCCTTGTAACACCCCTGCTCTGAGCTCGGACAATTTATACAATTTAGAAGACAAATTATTTATAGTTTAGTACAACTGCCCACCACAGGCTGCCTCTCAAAAGGTGGTTAACCGGATTGGTGACTCTTGATCATAGGCTTTAGTATTTATATATTATTATATTCATTTCAACTCCCGATATGGGATTAATTGTACTTACCTTCTCTTCTTCTCTCTCCGAGAGAAGCACACACACAACATTTTGGGCGGGCCCCAAGTGGCCACTCACCCAGTGTGACGTCACCCACTAATGCAAATAACAAGCCAACCTTTGCTTTTTCTTCACGTGTGGGCCCCCCTTCAACTATTCCTGTTTCACCTTATTACAATCATGCCATCACGCATACATTTTTATCAACAGCCACTTTATTTCAACATATATATATATATATATATATATATATATATATATATATATATATATATATATACTATTACTCTTTCAAAATTACGGGGTGTTACACACACCCCCCTTCAGAAATCAGCGTCCTCGCTGAGTACGGGGCATGCACAATCTAGTGCAGGATCCACTTTCTAGCCAATATGGAGTGGTGTACCCTGATTCTGCGGGTTGTCCATTATTTCAGGCCGCAACCTCGCTCCCTCTCAGGCATACATCTCACCCACTCTTACCCACACTCGGTGTCGAAAGTCGGCTCTGATACAATTTGTAACACCCCTGCCCCGAGCTCGGACAATTTATATAATTTAGAAGACAAATTATTTATAGTATAGTACAACTACCCACCACAGACTGCCTCTCAAAAGGTGGTTAACCGGATTGGTGACTCTTGATCATAGGCTTTAGTATTTATATATTATTATATTCATTCAACTCCCGATATGGGATTAATTGTACTTACCTTCTCTTCTTCTCTCTCCGAGAGAAACACACACACAGCATTTCGGGTGGGCCCTAAGTGGCCACGTCACCTAGTGTGACGTCACCCACTAATGCAAACAGCAAGCCAACCTTTGCTGTTTCTTCACGTGTGGGCCCCCCCTTCAACTATTCCTTTTTCACTTTATTACAATCATGCCATCAAGGATACATTTTTACCAACAACCACTTTATTTGAACATATATATATATATATATATATAGGGTAGCGATCTGGTGAGAACCGTTCTCACGATAAGTTTCGTGAGAACTCCACGCCTATCCATCCTATGGATAATCCGAACCGTTCACATTGTTTAACATAACTAAATTAGTCTAGAAATATAAAATCAAGTCATTTGATATTCATTTGTCCATGCATCATGTCACTATAAAAAATAACAATTTTTTAGCCACACAATTTGTAACACTTCAATGCATGGGAAATCGAATCTCAAATGACTTGATTTCTCATCCATAGACTAATTGAGTCATGTAGATCAAAATGAACGGTTCAGATCTTTCAAATAATGTCCCAAACAAAAGTTCTCACGTGGTTCTCACCAAAAGAGTTCTCACTCGATCATTTCCCTATATATATATATATATATATATATATATATATATATATATATACACACACACACTATTACTCTTTGAAAATTACGGGGTGTTACAATTCTGACGATCCATGAGAAAGTTGACAGAATAATAAAGACTCTCAGGATCGGTAAAAACAGCTCTAGGACGAGACGAACTAGATGCAGAGGACTTACGACCTGAAGTGGCTAAAGGAATAGGAGGGACATTCCTTGCACAAAACTTCAAAAAGACTTCACAAAAAGGAAATCCACTCAAAATCTGGATGAAAGATTCAATTTTGGAGCTTCAACGCACTGAAATTGCGAAGCACAGGAAGGGCAGTCGACTTCACCTGGTCGGCTTCTTCTTGAGAGAGAAAGAAAAGAAAGATGGAAAGTGAAAGAAGAGGGGTAAAAACTTGGGTTTTACTAATGGTTTGAGGGCTGAGATCTAATCAGAATTGAATCAAAGATTGGGATCAGCCAACGGGTAAAAAGAATAAAAAATTTCCTCCAAAAAATGTGCCGTTTCGAATCAGAAAGACAGACTGATCTCGCTACAGTCGACTGGGTTTGAAGATCAGTCGACTGAATTGAGTGCAATGAGAACCAAACGAAAACATCAAGTAATATTTCAGTCAGTCGACTTAGTACTGTACACAGTCGACTGTCTAGAGCATAAAATTCAGTAAAATAAACAACGAAAAATACTTGGTCAGTCGACTGAAAAAAGTGTTAAGTCGACTTATACAAGATAAAATTCAAGAAATATCATGAAAACTGCAAATACCTAGTTCTCGTCTAAAGTTGATAAATGTGTCTTCCTTAAGTGGTTTGGTAAAGATATCTGCTACTTGTTTATCAGTAGAAATAAAATATAAAGATATATCTCCCTTTAAAACATGATCACGTAGAAAATGATGTCTAATATCAATATATTTCGTACGTGAGTGTTGAATCGAATTTTTAGATAAATTAATGGCACTGGTATTATCACACATTATAGCAGGTTTTGAAAATAAAATACCATAATCTAATAGGGTTTGTTTCATCCACAAAATTTGGGCACAAGCCAAATTTGTAGCAATATATTCAGCTTCTGTAGTAGATAGGAATACTGAATTTTGCATTTTACTGCACCAAGATACTAGTGAATGTCCCAAAAAGTGACAAGTACCACTAGTACTTTTACGGTCAGTTTTACTACCAGCAAAATCCGCATCACTATACGACAAAAGTTGAAAATTATCGGTGCATGGATAGAATAAACCATACTCTGATGTGCCTTTAATGTATCTTAAAATGTATTTCACAGCTTTTAAGTGAGACTCTTTAGGACTTGACTGATATCTAGCACACAAACATACACTAAACATAATGTCTGGTCTACTAGTAGTTATATATAAGAATGAGCCAATCAACCCTCGATAGAGTTTTTGATCGACACTCTTACCTAATTCATCTTTGTCAAGTGTAGTAGTAGTAGCCATAGGTGTGGTCTTACTACTAGTGCTATTCATGCCAAACAGTTTGAGTAATTCCTTAGCATATTTTCCTTGATTAATAAATATGCCATTATGTGACTGCTTTATTTGTAGTCCAAGGAAATAATTACGTTTACCCATGTGACTATCTCAAACTCATTTTTCATGGTATTAGCAAACTCTTGACAGAGATTACTATTAGTAGATCTAAAAATTATGTCATCTACATATATTTGTATGATTAGGATATCGGTCTCTATTTTTCTAATAAACAAGCTAGTATCTACTTTACCTATTTCAAAATCAGTTTCTAATAGAAATGTCTTTAACCGATCATACCAAGCACGAGGTGCTTGTTTAAGACCATATAAAGCATTTTTCAATTTAAAAACGTGATTTGGGAATTGTTCAAGTTCGAAACCGGGTGGTTGCTTAACATAAACATCTTCCTTAATAAAACCATTGAGAAAAGCACTTTTAACATCCATTTGGAAAATTGTAAAGTTCATAAAACATGCAAAAGATAATAAGATCCTAATTGATTCTAGTCTAGCAACAGGAGCATATGTTTCATCAAAATCAATGTCTTCTTCTTGATTATATCCTTGAGCAACTAATCTAGCCTTGTTCTTAACGACTTGTCCTGATTCATCTAACTTATTCTTGAATACCCATTTGGTACCAATTATAGTATGATCAGGGGGCCGTGGAACTAAATTCCATACATCATTTCTTATAAATTGGTTTAATTCATCTTGCATGGCATTCATCCAAAATTCATTCTCACAAGCTTCTTGTATATTCTTTGGTTCAAAATCCGACAAAAAAGTCGTATGAGAAATCATGTTAACATGAGATCTTGTTTGTATACCACGTGAGATGTCACTAATTATTAAGTCATGAGGATGATCTCTAACTTCAACAAATGATTTTGGTAAAATTTGAGTCATCACAACAGGATCAGTCGACTTAACTAGTCTATCAGCCGACTGATAAACATCAGTCGACTTAACTTCCTTACCAGTTAACTTATCAGCTAGGGTAGTTTGTTCTGGTGATTTAATAACATTATTTAAAGGTGATGAAACATTTTCATGATTTTCAATAACACTAGATGAAGGCATTCATCAAACGAAACATGCATAGATTCTTCAATAGTCAAAGTTGATTTATTTAAAATTCTATATGCCTTACTTCTATTTGAGTATCCAATGAAGATACCTTCGTTAGATCTAGGATCAAACTTACCTAAATTATCTTTAGTGTTTAAAATGAAACACTTGCAACCAAATACTTTAAAGTAAGATACTTTAGGATTCCTATCAAAAAATTGTTCATAACATGTTTTCTTAAGCTTAGGCCTAATCAAAATTCTATTTAAAACATAACACGCTGTTGAAACAGCTTCAGCCCAGAAGTACTTAGGCAAATTGTTTTCAACAAGCATAGTACGTGCACATTCTTGCAAAGTTCTATTCTCTCTTTCAACCACTCCATTTTGTGGTAAAGCTCTAGGAAATGCAAATGAATGTGTTATACCATTCTTGTTGCAATATTCTAAAAACGTTTCATTCTCAAATTCTCACCCATGATCACTTTTAATAGTGACTATGGTTAGAGATTTTTGATTTTGAATCAGTTTACAAAAATGTTCAAATACTTCAAAGGCATCATTCTTATGTTTTAAAATAAAAACCCATGTGAATCTTGAAAAATCATTTACTGAAACAAATACATACCTAATTTTATTTAAAAAAGCGACTATAGTAGGACCAAATAAATGCATATGGATTAATTCGAGAGGCCTGCTAGCAGTAATCATTTCTTTTATCTTAAAAGTAGATTTGACTTGTTTACCTAGTTGACATGTATCAGATAACTTATCCTTTTATAGGATAGTCTTGGCAGTCCTTTAGCTAGGTTGTACTTAGACAATTTAGCAATATTTTTCATATTCACATGGCCAAATCTCTTAGGCCAAAGCCAAGAATCATTGTTAAAAGCTACTAAACCAAAACCATTCGAAAAATCATTTGATTTTAAACATAACTCAGAAATATTATTTTTCCTAAAGCTTCGAAAAATTACATTTTGCATGATAGAATCATAAATTAAACAAGCATTTTTTTCAAAAATAATTTTATATCCCTTATCATACAATTGGCTAATACTTAACAGATTATGCTTTAACCCACTAACAAGAAAAACTTCTTCTATAGTAGGGGTAGTGTTCTTACCGACCATGCCTATACCAATAACTTTCCCTTTGTTGTTGTCACCGAATGTGACTGTTCCTCCATCAATCTCTTGTATGGAAGAAAGAAGGTTAGCATGACCAGTCATATGCTTGGAGCATCCGCTGTCAAGTATCCAACGTTCTCTTTTAGGTACTTATAAAATAATCATTGTGAATATGGTATCCTTTTCATTGGGTCCGAAAGGGATCAGTTTTAGGGAAACCAAACCCAAAGTGAGTTTGATTTTCCACTAAAAGCACAAATATAATCTACTTAATTACATACATTAAGAACATATGAATTTATATAAGTAATTCTATCTTTTAGACTCAGGTTCACTGGAACCTAAATGTTTTTGCTCTGTTCAGTCGACTTTATCGAACCATTCCGTCGACTGTTACTAGAAGCCAGTCGACTGTGAGGTGAAATAGGTCGATTTATCTGAGGTTTTCGTTTCTGTGAATAAGACTCAGAACCTCTGGACAAGCGACTGAAATTTGGGTTCAGTCGACTGGTCTGAACTACAGAATTACTCTTTTCATGGAAAACAACTGTAACGCCCCGAATTCCAAAAATACACTGAATTCGAGATTCTACAGGATCTTTACACTTCTTTCGTACAATTTTATAAGAAATTTAAAACTTTTCACTTTACGTCAGAGTTACATAAAAATTTTACACTTTACATTTAACAGCGGAAGCAATTTTACAACATTTAAATAAATGTACATCGACATTTGAATAATCTCTAAGCATTTGTTCTTCTTTAATCTTTATCATGTCATTTACCCTGCATACAGAACTGTGGGTACGTCAGTTTATTCAACCGATGAACATTATACACGGCCATCCTCTCTATGCCGGAAATAGTATAACTGATTTTCCATATTTAACAAACACAAACTTGTCACATATCAACAAAAGAAAATACCCTAATGATGTCGTGTTGTGATTGTGCACTTAGTCCATAACGCAATTATTTATATTACATGACACTAATGCACACTTGTTCGGATTCTATGCATCCCACACTACATAGGTCCGAGGGCAAGCCTCTTAATCGTTCTTCATCTTGTAGGGTTCAATCCCTCGTCATGTCTTAATCTACTACTGTAACTACGGTAAGTATCCTAGATGTTTTTTGACATACGAACTCATGTCTAGGCGCCCTGGAGGGAATCCCAATGCACTGACACATGACTCATCATGCAGGCATCCTGTGGTAATTCAGCTCCTACCATAGACATGACACCACCCGCAGTCGTCAAACACCCCACGAGCGTCGCCACCGGGACGGTACTCTGGAGCAGTATCCACGCCCTATCATGACTCATCATGGGACATCCTGGGATACTCTCTCGCCGCCAATCCAATGGCCCTCATACTCAATGTTTTTCTCTTACTTTCATCACATCTTCACTATGTAACTAATCCTTAGTTTAATTGAATCATGAATAAAATCAATCTCTTAGAGTTAGCCCTCTCACTACTACCGGTCTTATTTCTTTCATTTCACAATGATCCAAACTTGGTCTTTTCAATGTCAATAATCATATTTCATCACTTTTCACTTGCCGGTGTGAGTTTTGACTACACCCTAATTTTCAATTTCATTTCACAAATTCATATATTTGAGTTGTCATACTCAATAATATTTCTCTTTTCCAATCACATGATTTCCAAAATTATTCATGAGTCAATAACCATGCATGGAGTTCAATTATACATCATGTATTTCATAACCAACCTTTGTTTCCACATTAAAATCATATCACCAAATATATCGTCAAAGTGAATATTCACAAACCCATTATTGTCACATTATTCTTTAACAAGAATAATTCATACAAACTTCACAATATATACTTTCTTTCTTTGTTATTTTTCTTTTCTAGCACTTATTTCAATTCTCTTGCAAAACACAATTTTTCACAAAAATATACAAATGTAGAACCATAGTTCTAACTACACTTTTGTTCTCAAAATATACTCTATTTCATTTCAATAACTCCCAATTTATTTTTCATAAGTCACACATAATTTTAGAATAATAATAGTATTCTTTTCATAATTTTTAGACATCAAAATCCATCAAAAAAATCATTTTTCCACAAAGTTTAATTCTGGCCGAGACCAGGATTCGAACCAGCGACCAAGAAGAAGCAAGCCGCACGCTCTGGCCACTAGGCCAATCATGCTGTTCGGTATAAAGGGGATTTTAGAGAGTTATATACTCTCGACTGAAGCTTGGTTTAATTTTTTAAATGCACAAAAAAATATGGTGTCATCAAGGATCGAACCATCAATCTGTGAGAACCCAACCGCACACACTGTAGTATTTAGAAGCCTCCCGACCACTTGCGCTATAGGCTCAAGTTGTCTTCAAAACAACTTACATTTTAGTTAAATCAATTCTCTGTTTAATCGAACATTTCGATGTTTCAAAAGCTCTCATTTGAGTTTTGCTTTTACTAAATTTACTGTAAATCTCCAGAATAATTATTCAAATAACAATTAATACTTCAGTAATTTAAAAAATAATTTTTCCAATAATTAAACACATATTTTTCATACACTTAGTTTAAATTGTATGCTACTACTACTACATTTCTTTTTGACATTTCTTATCCAACTTAACATCAATATTCCCTATATCAATTCTCTGTTTATATTCCTTTCACAAATCCAAAAATTATATTTTAAGTTATTCGTTACAACATTATCAAAAAAAGGTTCATTCAAGCACATAAAACAACATTTTCATCTACTAACATTTGCATTTAGTTTTTGATGCTAACAACGAATTTTACTTCAAGCAATCCATAGCTATAAATAATTCACACACAACTTAAGTTCGATGATGGAATCACATACAATCTATTTAGCAACATTCCAATCAACTAATAAGCCATTTTTTCCAATTAAATGTACTCTTATTAATCTTTTTCATGCATTATCATTTCAATTCAATTCTAGCATGCTATCTAATCAGAAATATGGAAAATAACCCACCTTATTTGGTGAGAATACAATTGCAACGCCTCCTAAACACAAGCGTCCTTGCCAAAAGCGCGTTCCTCCTCCTCCTTGATGCGCACAACCGACCTTCAAAGTGCATTCCGAGCCCTCCTTGATGCCGGCCTTCCTTTGGTGCAAACACACAACTCACACACAACTTTCAATCTTTTATCTCACTTACTACTAATAAATCACTACCAACAAATGTATTTTCTACTATAGGTTTTGGAGAAATAAAGAGTACAAAAATAACTAGGCTAGGGGGGTATTTATACTAAAATTTGGAGCAAATGAAGGGTTAGGATCAATCTAGGAGTTAAAAATAAAAGGCTAGGATTCAAGGGGGAGTTGTAGTAACCAATCATGATCAAGCAACTGCCACCCATAACTCCACTCTTTTTTTCTTTTTTCCCTCCAATCCAAAACCGGCCACTTTGTGTGCTTTTTGCACGTGTACGTGCAATGCACGTGCATTCATTAGTTCTCCATTTAAAAAAGTTGTACATTATATTTTCTATAAAAATAATCTTATAAAGATGTTCTACATTACAAGTTGTAATTAAAAGAGAAATAACTCATGGGCCATAATTAATGGGCCAAATAATAGTTTTACAAAAGACAATTTAGATTTGGGCTAAAAATAAGGCTTATGTTTATTTGAAGAAAATGGGCTTTATAAAAAATAATTAAAGAACACATTGACATATATATATATATATATATATATATATATATATATATATATGTATGTATATATATATATCCACATTATCCATAATGAAAATAATTATAAGATTTCATACTAAAAAAATTGCACCTGCACACTACGTGCAAAATTAATAATTTTCATAAATAAAAATCGCGGTATTACAACACTCCCTCCTTAGAATAGTTCCGTCCCCGGAACTACAGTCAAGAGCGAGAAACAAAACACTCACAACAAGCACAAGATAATACAAAATACAAATCAAGCAAAAAGCTCGGGATAATTCTTCAACATCCTATCCTCAGGCTCCCAGGTAGCCTCTTCAACCAGATGGTTTCTCCAGACTACCTTGACCATCGGTATTGTCTTATTCCTCAAGACTTTCTCTCGACGATCAACAATCTCGACAGGAGACTCGATGTAATTGAGATCCAAATGCAAACCTTCCGGCACTTCAGGCAAGTGATGACTCGGATCTGGAATATAACCTCTCAGCATAGACACATGAAAGACATTGTGCACCTGAGATAACTCTTCCGGTAATTCAAGTCGGTAAGAAGTTTTTCCGATCCTTTTCAATATCTTGTACGGGCCTATAAACCTTGGGGCTAACTTTCCGCCTTTGCCAAATCGAATCACACCTTTACTGGGCGATACTTTCAGAAAGACGAAGTCACCTTCCTCAAACTCAAGGTCCCTTCTCCGGTTGTCTGCATAGCTCTTCTGCCTGCTCTGAGCTTCTACCAACCTTTTCCTGATCAGATCAATCTTTTCAGAGATTTGCTGCATAAGCTCAGGACCAAACAATTGACGCTCCCCAACTTCAAACCAACAAATAGGCGTTCTGCACTTCCTGCCATACAAAGCTTCATACGGCGCCATCCCGATGCTAGTCTGAAAACTGTTGTTGTAGGCAAACTCTACCAAGGGTAAATGCCTTTCCCAACTGCCTCCAAAGTCTAGTATACAACACCGAAGTATATCCTCAAGAATACGGTTGACTCTCTCGGTCTGTCCATCGGTTTGCGGATGAAAAGCAGTGCTGAAATCCGTCTTGGTACCCAAAGCTATCAGAAGACTCCTCCAGAAATGCGAAGTAAACTGCGCATCTCGATCAGACATAATAGTTGACGGAACACCATGAAGCCTGACGATCTCGCCAACATACAACTCAGCTAACTTGTCCATCGAAGCAGTGAGTTTCATCGCCAAGAAGTGAGCGGACTTGGTTAGTCAATCGACTATAACCCAAATCACATCATTGCCTTTAGGACTCTTGGAAAATCCCGTAATGAAATCCATACTGATGTTATCCCACTTCCATTGCGGAATAGGTAACGGTTGTAATAGATCTCCGGGTCTCTGATTCTCGGCTTTGACTTACAGAAAAACCTCACACTTCGCCACAAATTCAGCCACATCCCGCTTCAAACCTGACCACCAGAAATGCTGTTTGATGTCTTTGTACATCTTAGTACTTCCAGGATGTATCGACAAAAGAGTAGCATGCGCCTCCTGAAGAATATTCTCTTTCAGGTCTACCTGATTTGGAACACATAGTCTATCTCCGAACCACAGCACTCCATCCCTGATTTGAAATCTGGGCAACCTGCCAGCACCAACCTGCTCTTTCATCTCCAAGATATCAGCATCAACCTCTTGACTTGCAATGATCCTTACATTCAAAGTAGGCTGAAGCCTCAACTGAGCTAAAGATGCTCCCAATCCTTGCAAGACAACTTCAATACCTGCTCGATCCAATTCCTCCATCAGATGCTTTTGAGTTGTAATCAAACTGGATAAACTGCTCTTGCGACTAAGTGCATCAGCAACAACATTAGCTTTCCCAGGATGATACTTGATCTTAGGTCGCATGTCCTCAAGCACTTCCAACCATCTCCGCTGCCTCAGATTTAGATCCTTCTACTGATATATGTACTTCAAACTCTTGTGGTCCGTGTACATATTCAATTTCTCACCGTATGCGTAGTGTCTCCATTGCTTCAGGGCAAAGATAATCGCAGCCAACTCCAGATCATGAGTCGGGTAATTCTTCTCATGCGGTCGTAGTTGCCTAGACCCATAAGCGATTACTCTTCCTTCTTGCATTAAGAAACAACCAAGCCCACGATGTGAAGCATTGCTGTAAACATCATACTCAACACCTGCTCTAGGCAAAGCTAATATAGGTGCAGTAGTCAGCTTCTCTTTCAACTCCTGAAAGCTCGCCTCACATTGCTCAGTCCACTTGAAGTTCACATTCTTCTTGGTCAAACTAGTAAGCGACACAGCTAACTGAGCATAACCTTGAATGAATCTTCTGTAGTATCCAGTCAATCCAAGAAAACTTCTGACTTCCTTCACTGTAGTAGGCCTAGCCCAATCTTTCACTGCCTCTATCTTCTGAGGGTCAGTTGCCACTCCCTCCTTAGAAAGGATGTGACCTAGGAATGCCACTTCAGATTTCCAGAAATCGCACTTGGACAGCTTGGCATACAACTCCTTCTCTTCCAGCTTCTTCAAAACTGCTGCCAGATGCTCGGTGTGCTCCTCTTCTGACTTGGAGTACACGAGGATATCATCGATAAACACCACGACGAAGGAATCAATGAACGGCCTCAGAACTCTGTTCATCAAATCTATGAAGATTGCGGGTGCATTCGTCACCCCAAATGGCATAACTAAGAATTCGTAATGCCCATGCCGAGTTCTAAATGCAGTTTTGTGCACATCTTCAGCTTTCACTCAAACTTGGTGATATCCTGATCGAAGATCTATTTTGGAGAAAACAGCAACTCCTTGTAGACGATCGAACAAGTCATCAATTCGGGGAATAAGATACTTATTCTGAACAGTGACCTTATTCAGCTCTCGGTAATCGATGCACATTCTCATCGATCCATCCTTCTTCTTTTCCAAAAGTACTGGTGCTCCCCAAGGTGACGCACTAGGTTGAATAAAGCCTTTCTCCAATAGTTCCTCAATCTGCCGTTTCACCTCATCCTGTTCTACTGGAGCCATCCTATACGGTGCTTTAGAAATGGGTGCACTTCCTGGTTGAAGGGTGATGCTGAACTCTACATCACGTTGCGGGGGTAACCCAGGAAAATCATCCAAGAACACAGTCGGATAGTCCCGAACCACAGGAATCCTTTGCACTTCCACAGGAATCTCTTCCTTGCAGATAGCTACCACCAGCCTAGAACACTTTCTCTTCCCTTGGAAAGTGACTTCAGGTCTACCTGGAGCCTTCACTGTTACTGTCTTGGTCTTGCACTCGATGCTTGCACTGTACACCGACATCCAATCAATGCCAATGATAACATCGACTCCCAAGATAGTCAGCTCGATTAGATCAATTCCGAAGATTCTGTCCCTAATCACAATCTTGCAATCCGCATAGTACCGATCAGTGGTTAAAGTTTCTCCTGATGGAGTAGCTACTGCTAAGATCTTGTCTGAAAAAATCTTCGGTTCAACTCCCAACACTAGCAAATTTAGGAGACACAAAAGTATGAGATGATCTAGTATCGAACAAAACAACAGCTTTCATTCCATTCAAATGAAGTTCTCCTGTTACATAATACATATCCATTACGTAACAGTTCACTAAATAAGCGGAACAAGAAACAACAGTCTAACTCCTACGGTTCCTCTTCGCTTCACGAAGTTCTCCCCGTAGTTCATCAACTTCTTCCTTCAGCACATCGGTCATATTTTTTCTCTTCTCGAGTTCCCATACACGATGACTGAGAACCGCGAAACCATCCTTGCGCTTTGCCAACTGAGCCTCCAATAATCCGACTCTCTCCCGCAGTGTTTCTACCTGTCTCTGAAGAGATATCACAAGACTACTTGGAACTGGTTCTTCTTCTTCGTCAGAAGAGTCATCAGATGAATCCGGAGGTGGGGCGATCTCTCGGGATTCAGGCCATTCTTCTCCGTCAGAGTCAGCTTGCCCTGGGTAGTACTCTTCCTCGGAATCTGCTTGTCCAGGATAATAATCTTCCTCTATGATATGCCAATTGTCGTCTCCAGCAAGGTCGAAGTGATCAACCATCATAGAAATAGGGAGGAAGAAGCATAAATCATAGAGCAACACAAATGTAAGTAACTTACATTTAAATCTCTAGACTCAAACACACACTCTAATGTCCACTTCTAAGGTGTCGTTCCTTATAAATTTGTACTAGTGAGAAGCGTGGCTCTGATACCACTCTGTAACGCCCCGAATTCCAAAAATACACTGAATTCGAGATTCCACAGTATCTTTACACTTCTTTCGTACAATTTTACAAGGAATTTAAAACTTTTCACTTTACGTCAGAGTTACATGAGGAGTTACATGAAAACTTTACACTTCACATTTAACAGCGGAAGCAATTTTACAAAATTTAAATAAATGTACATCAACATTTGAATAATCTCTAAGCATCTGTTCTTCTTTAATCTTTATCATGTCATTTACCCTGCATACAAAACAGTGGGTACATCAGTTTATTCAACCGACGAACATTATACACGGCCATCCTCTCTATGCCGAAAATAGTATAACTAATTTTCCATATTTAACAAAACTAATTTTCCATATTTAACAAACACAAACTTGTCACATATCAACTAAAGGGAATACCCTAATGATGTCGTGTTGTGATTGTGCACTTAGTCCTTAATGCAATTATTTATATTACATGACACTAATGCACACTTGTTCGGATTCTATGCATCCCATACTACATAGGACCGAGGGTAAGCCTCTTAATCGTTCTTCATCTTGTAGGGTTCAATCCCTCGTCATGTCTTAATCTACTACTGTAACTACGGTAAGTATCCTAGATGTTTTTTGACATACGAACTCATGTCTAGGCGCCCTGGAGGGAATCCCAATGCACTGACACATGACTCATCATGCAGGCATCCTGTGGTAATTCAGCTCCTACCATAGACATGACACCACCCGCAGTCGTCAAACACCCCACGAGCGTCGCCACCGGGACGGTACTCTGGAGCAGTATCCACGCCCTATCATGACTCATCATGGGACATCCTGGGATACTCTCTCGCCGCCAATCCAATGGCCCTCATACTCAATGTTTTTCTCTTACTTTCATCACATCTTCACTATGTAACTAATCCTTAGTTTAATTGAATCATGAATAAAATCAATCTCTTAGAGTTAGCCCTCTCACTACTACCGGTCTTATTTCTTTCATTTCACAATGATCCAAACTTGGTCTTTTCAATGTCAATAATCATATTTCATCACTTTTCACTTGCCGGTGTGAGTTTTGACTACACCCTAATTTTCAATTTCATTTCATAAATTCATATATTTGAGTTGTCATACTCAATAATATTTCTCTTTTCCAATCACATGATTTCCAAAATTATTCATGAGTCAATAACCATGCATGGAGTTCAATTATACATCATGTATTTCATAACCAACCTTTGTTTCCACATTAAAATCATATCACCAAATATATCGTCAAAGTGAATATTCACAAACCCATTATTGTCACATTATTCTTTAACAAGAATAATTCATACAAACTTCACAATATATACTTTCTTTCTTTGTTATTTTTTTTTCTAGCACTTATTTCAATTCTCTTGCAAAACACAATTTTTCACAAAAATATACAAATGTAGAACCATAGTTCTAACTACACTTTTGTTCTCAAAATATACTCTATTTCATTTCAACAACTCCCAATTTATTTTTCATAAGTCACACATAATTTTAGAATAATAATAGTATTCTTTTCATAATTTTTAGACATCAAAATCCATCAAAAAAATCATTTTTCCACAAAGTTTAATTCTGGCCGAGACCAGGATTCGAACCAGCGACCAAGAAGAAGCAAGCCGCACGCTCTGGCCACTAGGCCAATCATGCTGTTCGGTATAAAGGGGATTTTAGAGAGTTATATACTCTCGGCTGAAGCTTGGTGTAATTTTTTAAATGCACAAAAAAATATGGTGTCATCAAGGATCGAACCATCGATCTGTGAGAACCCAACCGCACACACTGTAGTATTTAGAAGCCTCCCGACCACTTGCGCTATAGGCTCAAGTTGTCTTCAAAACAACTTACATTTTAGTTAAATCAATTCTCTGTTTAATCGAACATTTCGATGTTTCAAAAGCTCTCATTTGAGTTTTGCTTTTACTAAATTTACTGTAAATCTCCAGAATAATTATTCAAATAACAATTAATACTCCAGTAATTTAAAAAATAATTTTTCCAATAATTAAACACATATTTTTCATACACTTAGTTTAAATTGTATGCTACTACTACTACATTTCTTTTCGACATTTCTTATCCAACTTAACATCAATATTCCCTATATCAATTCTCTGTTTATATTCCTTTCACAAACCCACAAATTATATTTTAAGTTATTCGTTACAACATTATCAAAAAAAGGTTCATTCAAGCACATAAAACAACATTTTCATCTACTAACATTTGCATTTAGTTTTTGATGCTAACAACGAATTTTACTTCAAGCAATCCATAGCTATAAATAATTCACACACAACTTAAGTTCGATGATGGAATCACATACAATCTATTTAGCAACATTCCAATCAACTGATAAGCCATTTTTTCCAATTAAATGTACTCTTATTAATCTTTTTCATGCATTATCATTTCAATTCAATTCTAGCATGCTATCTAATCAGAAATATGGAAAATAACCCACCTTATTTGGAGAGAATACAATTGCAACGCCTCCTAAACACAAGCGTCCTTGCCAAAAGAGCGTTCCTCCTCCTCCTTGATGCGCACAACCGACCTTCAAAGTGCATTCCGAGCCCTCCTTGATGCCGGCCTTCCTTTGGTGCAAACACACAACTCACACACAACTTTCAATCTTTTATCTCACTTACTACTAATAAATCACTACCAACAAATGTGTTTTCTACTATAGGTTTTGGAGAAATGAAGAGTACAAAAATAACTAGGCTAGGGGGGGTATTTATACTAAAATTTGGAGCAAATGAATGGTTAGGATCAATCTCGGAGTTAAAAATAAAAGGCTAGGATTCAAGGGGGAGTTGTAGTAACCAACCATGATCAAGCAACTACCACCCATAACTCCACTCTTTTTTTCTTTTTTCCCTCCAATCCAAAACCGGCCACTTTGTGTGCTTTTTGCACGTGTACGTGCAATGCACGTGCATTCATTAGTTCTCCATTTAAAAAAGTTGTACATTATATTTTCAATAAAAATAATCTTATAAAGATGTTCTACATTACAAGTTGTAATTAAAAGAGAAATAACTCATGGGCCTTAATTAATGGGCCAAATAATAGTTTTACAAAAGACAATTTAGATTTGGGCTAAAAATAAGGCTTATGTTTATTTGAAGAAAATGGGCTTTATAAAAAATAATTAAAGAAAACATTGACATATATATATATATATATATATATATATATATATCCACATTGTCCATAATGAAAATAATTATAGGATTTCATACTACAAAAATTGCACGTCCACACTACGTGCAAAATTAATAATTTTCATAAATGAAAATCGGGGTATTACAACAACAGTTTATGGTTTTTTCAAAAAATTCATATAATTTATTCTTAACACTAGAGATAGATTTAGACTTATTACTGCTAGTGTTGTTAGAGAAATGATGTTTTTCAAGAAGCTTTTGAAAACCAGGTCCAAATCTCTTATTAGTTTGAACCTGATTTTGGAGAACTTCATTTAAATTCTCCTTTCCTTTGTTAAATTTAGATATATTCTTGGATATCTCTTCATAATTTTTTTTAAGCGATACAAGATCTATATCCAAATTAGAAAGTCAAGAATTTAAAGACTTGATTTCAACATTTAAGTCAAGATTCTCTTGAGAAAGTGTTTGACTAACTTTCTCTAAGTTTTTAACTCTAATTTTCTTCTTCTTAAGTTCTTGAAAAATCTCATTAAAAGTATCTAATAAGTCATTTGAATCAAAGTTTTACTTACTTCGTTTTGTGTAGCCATGAAGCATACATTCGCAACTTCGTTTGTCTCTTCATTCTCTTCTTCCGATGAAGAGTCGCTATCATCCCAAGTTGCTTGATATGCCTTTTATTCTTCGTGTACTTGTTCTTTGTGTACTTGTCCTTTTTGAAGTTAGGAGCCTTTCCTTTGGATTTCACATTTTCTAATGGGCAATCCTTCTTCACATGACCTGTTTTGTTACACTTGAAACAAGTAAGAAGTTCATTAGTATCTTTAAATTTGAAATTAAATTTACCTTTTCTTAGAAAATTCTTGAACTTTCTAGTGAACATGGCTATTTCTTCTTCATCTTCTTCTTCATCTTCGGAGTCTGACATGGCCTTGAAAGCGAGTGACTTTTTCTTTGATTGTTGAGGTTCTACATCCTTCTTGCGTTCTTCAAGTTGAACTTCATATGCTATAAAATTTCCCACAAGATTCTCAAGAAAAAGTTGTGTTAAATCGTTGGCCTCTTCTATGGTGGTGGTCTTCTTCTCCCATTTGGGGTTAAGGCACGAAGAACTTGCCTCACCATTTTGGCTTGAGTGTGCGTCTTTCTAAAAGCCACAAGAGGATTTGTAATATCCGTGAACCGTATGATCATATCTGACACATTCTCGTTCTCCTTCATGCGGAACATCTGGAACCTGTGAACAAGAACAGATATCTTAGATTCTTTAACTTTATTAGTACCTTCATGAGTTACCTTAAGTGTGTGCCAAATTTGATACGCCGTTGTTCCATTAGACACATGATTAACTCCTCTTTGGTAAAAGCATAGAATAGAGTATTCATCGCCCTTGCATTTTTCATTGTGTTGCCCTTCATTTCATCGTTGCATTGTGCATAAGGAATTATAGGAGCGGTGTACTCTGTTTCCGTCATGTTCCGAATCTCATAGTTGATGGATTGAAGGTAGATCTTCATTCTACACTTCCAATAGTATAATTGGTTCCATCGAATAGGGGTGGCCTTTGTGTGGATTGGCCTTCATGGTATTGGCTTGCATTAGAAGTAGTTGCCATTGCACACAAGCAGGCTTTGATACCAAGTGTTGGATCCTGTAGGCAAGGCAAATAACACTAGAGAGGGGGTGAATAGTGTTGTTTAAAAATTAATAAAGAAATTAAACTTTTCGTTCTATTAAGTTGACTGAAAAGAGATAGTCGATAGAAGCGTCAACATAGAAGAGTATTTTACTGAGAGTTACGAGTCTGACCAGTCGACTTATATCTGAAACAAGTCGACTTGCCAGACAAGTTCTTGAACAAAAACTTAACAAAATTGAGATTGCAACTGAAGATAATACAACCACAGAGAAACTCAACCACAGAGAACATAACGATTTATCCTGGTTCGGTCCTCCTGACCTACATTCAGTCCCCAAGCAACCCACTTGAAATTTTTCACTATTCTTGAAAAAGTACAAGAATTTCCTACGACATTAGACAACAACTATGTCAACCCGTAGGCCTCTCTCACCACTAGAGAGAGCAAACCCACTCTACACCCTAGAGTGAAAAACTGACTCTACAACCAAGAGCCCTACTCTCCAACCGAGAGGACCACTCTCACAACCCGAGAGTGAAAAACAACAACAAAAAGAGTTACAATATCCTCTAGCCTTGTTTGTGATTTGTGATTTTGTATAGTGGCTAATAGGTCAACTTCTGAAATCAGTCTAAAATGAATTCGATGATATACTAGACTGATTTTCAGAGAACCATGACTTAGAGAGTATGTATACCTTTTAAAAAGCTTGTTCTTCTCAAAAACAAAAACTTGAAACTTAAGAGAATGCTTGGAACCTTTACCACTTGATTTTTACACTCTATTTATAGATTTAGAATCACTAGATGTTGAGAAACAGTTGCACCAACTGTCAACCAACGGAAATAAATATTTTGAATTTGAAAAACAAGTTTTAAAAATAGAAAACTATCGAAACGACTTGAACAGTCGACTGGGTTGCCATAATAAGTCGACTAGTCAGAGCTTGTATGAGTTCAGACAGTTTCGTCCTAATACAGTCGATTGGTTCCGAAGAATGTTCGACTGGTACTCAACAGCTGATCTTATTCAAGCTTGTTTTGACCTTTTAACTTTTGTAAAACTCTCAATTATTAAAAGATATGTGTAAGTGTGTATGTGACAAGGCTATTACAACATTCTAAGACTCAAAGAATAAAAATTACAATTGTTACAAGATACTTAATACAAAACATTTGAAGCACTTGAGTCTTGTCTTGAACATGAGTCTTTGACTTGAGCTTGAGCCATTGTCTTTATGTCTTGAAGCTTGCTTGATCAAATGTGACTTGAACTTAGATCTTTGTAGTTTGATCAATTCTCTTGAAAGCTTCATTGGATCAACTTTTCCTTTGTGTATTTTACCATGGTATTGTCTTTGATACACCTTGCAATATATATAGGTGGTAGCACAACTTTGCATTGTGTTGTAGTCATCAAAACCAAGAATCAATATTTTTGGCACGGGCCGCATTGACGAACGTGTTGTTCGACATCGCTAAGGATTTTGCAGGCGAGGGACCTTGCTCCCAAGTGAGCACCACGCATTGTCACGCCCCGCTTTCCAAAAATATGAAATACGAGCGCGTGACGAAGCTCAACGAATGATTTTTGACATCATCCATAAGCTGTAGGATCGACTCAGCATCATAACCAGAATATAATAATATATATATAGACAACCAAGCATGCATGAATAATTTATTAAACAAAAGAAAACAATTGAAAACAAATAATAATATCCAATAGTTTTTAAGTCTGGATCAAGTGTAAAACTCGGGAACATAAGTCCGTCACAAGTCTTAAGCAACAACAAATGAAATAACTCAATTACAAAACGAAATGATTAAAGAAAGCTTTTTCTAAGCAAGGCCTAGAACGTCTGCTCACCGATTCCAGCAGGTAGCACGTCTCCAAAGTCTGCTTTATAAATATAAAAAAGGGAAAAGTAGAAAAAAAATAAGAGACAATGCCCATAGTGCAAGTTAGGGCCACAAATAGTAAAAGCGAGTTCAAGTAATGAGGAACAAGAATTGGAATCATGAATGTAACAGGGATAAAACAAGTAGTGGGAAAACCAAGAAATAGCTAGTAAGAAGGACAACTCAAGTAAACAGGCTGGATAACAAATACTAATAGTGGATTAAGTGACAGGTGAACATGTAGGGGTATCTAACCTCAAGTGATAGGCATCAAGTACAAGTGTCAGGTAACGAGTCTCAAGGCTAGTGTCAAGTTGTCAGGTCTCAAGTATCAAGTTATAAATATCAAGTGTTATTATTCATGTATCAAGTCTCATGTAACAAGTCATCAAGCTTCAAGTATACATGTATCAAGTTTGAGTTTCATGTATAAGGTTTCATGTATCAAGTTTCATGTATCATGTAATCAAGTATCGAGTAAGTAGGTATCATGTTCAAGTCTTGTTGTTATTACTATCTAGGTAGCACTTCATGCATCCATCTTTTTACTACATGATTGCTACAAACAAAGCAATTTCGTTTAGGCCTAGTAATGGAGTCTATAGGGCGGCATATTCAGGTATCAAGTATCAAGCAAGTGATCAACCATGGGCTCTAGAGGTGGCCCCCATAGGCTCTAGAGGTGGCCCCCGTCACCATGATGTGGCACTTAGTTCTATGTGGCACTTAGTTCTAAGTGATCTCAAATATATATTATGTAATCATGTAATGGTCTCTAGAGGTGGCCTCCGTCACCATGACGTGGCACTTAGTTCTACGTGGTACTTAGTTCCATTTAACATAAAATTATGGGAAACACGAGTCTCCTTCCGAGTACACTTACCTATGTTGTCCACTACGATGGTCTTTCCCTTAAACCCCGGCTTGTTACTTTTATTAGTTTTTATCAAACAAGCACGCAAGTATGTGAAACAAGACAAAAAATCATAGTCATGGACATGGTACAAGTTTAAGATATTTATATGGCATACTTGAGGGTCGACATGAATAAGAATAACACGAACAACGAAATTCTCAAATCCGGACAGCACGACGTTGCTGTACCAAAAGTGTGATTCCCGTTGCTACGAGATAGTAAATGTGGATCTGTCAGGAGATCTAGAAACTAGACTCCTACCCAGTTCCAACGCATATAATTAAGGTACAAGAAAGTGGTGGGAACATGTATCAAAACAGCGAATTACACAGCTAAAGTGTTCAGGCAGAAATTGTGTATCTGAATTTATACATGTGAAATAGTGTTGAAAAGTTGTAAATTAATTCTAAGATAATTTGGGAAGGTTCTCTAGGGTGTCCAGCAACCGCATATAAAATTTCAAGTCAAACTCTTGCTGTCAACATAGTTAAATTAATTCGCAAAGTAAAGGTGTGCAGCAGTTTTGCGAATCTGCGTCTACCGACACAGCTGCAGTAAAACTGTAATAACTCCTAGACCATAACTCCGAATTTAAAAATTCCGGAGGCTATCGACATCTAGACATCTAGAGATACAATTACTATTCAGGGCTTGGGTTCGGAGTCTAATGTTAAAGGGGTCAAAAGAGCATAACAAAATTCAGGACAGCAACATGTGGGAGTATCTTACTAGTATAGGTTACATGAAAATTGGTTATTAGGCATCTAGATTAATGTGCGATATAAATACGGAGTAATGGTTGTCAAAATAGAAAGTAATATTTATTTTTCAACTCTAGTGGGTGCAAGTTCATCACATACAAGATATAACATATGTCCACAAATCTGTGGTTCCTTAATTTCATCTGTTCATGTGTTCAGGGGTAAAATGAGTCCAAGTAGTTGTAATATAATACAATGAAATTGTTGTGACTCTTAAGATTATGAAATTGATGAGGATTAAATTTGATCAACAACGACAAGTCAAGGAGGAGTCATAACTACTAACCATTTGTGGTATTTTCAAATTAATGCTTGTACTAGAACAAAAATATGTACAAGATGAATACTTGCCTTGATTGACGACGAATAGATCCGTTAGTTGAAGAAAATGGGATCGAAAAACCCCGGGCACAATCTCCCAAAAGCACGTGTGAAAATCCAATAGTAGAGTGAATTTCCCCCCACACTGGATCCGCCAAAACAGCGGACAACAAACTTGAATCTGGCGCGGCAAAACAGCAAAACACCGAAATCCTCCAATCAGATTGCTCCTACGCAGCGGATCTGGGCCAGAACAGGAAACAGCAATTTCGGATCCGCTGTAGCAAAACAGCGAACAGCGATCAGATCGACCCTAAGTGGCACGAATCTTGGCACGATCCAATGCCTGAGATCCAATCCCGCCCAACCCACTTCTTCTTCCTTCTTTCGATCGGCAGCGAGCGGAGAGAGCGGGGGTGCGGCGCAGGCTGGCACAACGACAGTGCGTGGTCGGCATTCGACTGAGGAGCAGTCGATGACGGCGATGGGGTGGCGACGACAGAGCTTGCGACAAAAAATGGCGTGACTCTATTCGTGGTTCGAAACAGGGGAGAAGGAGAAAGGCTGGGTTCGGTGGTGTATGGCGATGCGACGGAGGATGAGAGGGTGAGGGCGATGCAGCGAGGAGATGACGAGGCGATGGGTTAATGGCGTCGAGGTGGCAAGGATGGTGGAGGTTGAGTAATGGCGAAAATGGGGTTGAATGGTTGGGAAGGATGATGCGAGATGGGTTCGGGGTGTTGGCGACGCGAGGGGATTGTGACTGAAGTGGGGACGATGGTGGAGACGACCGGAGGTGACAAAGGGAGCGGCGACGGCGAAAGGAAATGGCTTTGGAGATGGAGAAGGAGACGGGAAGAAGAAGAAGGGGGGGGGGCAGCGGTACTATTCTGGGTTAGCACAGTAATACTAGGGTTAGGGTTTATATATGGGGGTTTCGGGTTATAGGGTATTTGGGTATCGGACTTGAGCGGATCCAACTGGAGAATTGGTCAAAATGTATTAAAATGGGGAATAAACAGATGAACGACATAGAATAGCTCATTCTTCATGAGGAACGACACAAAAGAGCAGGACGGACATACAATTGGATTAGATAAAGGCACCAAAAAATTGAGTTGAAACAAATTAATGATTTTATTCGAACGGAAACAAAATGCAGGATCTTAAATTGAATACAAGAATACCAGAAATGAAAATACAGTAGAAAAAAAAATACAAATACAGGAAATAGGAGTTACAAATCCTACCCACCTTACACAAAAATTTCGTCCTCGAAATTTGCTTAGGCGGTACATAGGACAGGGCGAAACAACTTGGGAAAGGGCAACAAAACAGAGAATTAATGGGGAAGGAACAAAGCAGAGGGCAACTCCAGAAAAAGGAGTGGATAACAATGAGGTCAAATGGAGGGCATGAAAGAGAATAAAAAGTATCAAAAGGAACGAAATAGCACAAGATAACAAATATGATAAAGAAGTAGGTAGAATTGGAATCGGAGAGAGAAAAGAGAGGGAAGAATTGAATCAAATCATGAATGATGCATGATGGCAAAATGGAATGCAAGAAGAAAGCAACCGGTATAAAAAAATGAAGCAGGAACAACAATAGACTTGCAAGATAATAAGGTAAGGAGATGAAGAAATAGAAAGAGCTGGGATCGAGGATTGGATGGACAAGGAAGAGATGAACCCAGCAATGAGTCAACGGATGGGAACAAATGCAAGAGATAGGGGACATCAAATAACGCAAGGAAGGAGAAGCAACAATAGGATCCTGGAACCTGTGGGTTATGGGCCCACCACGCTTCCGCTATGCTACTCAGATGGTGACGTTCCAAGCTCTAGACATGTCGTTGTAGACCACAAGACACTAGGCGACGATCCGAGCAGGAAGAAAAGAATGAAACACCAGAATCAAAGAGAATATAGGTAAAAGAATATGGGTTGGGCTCGAGATAGATATAATAAATAATGCAAAATGAATATAAGGTTTGGCTTGAATTTAAATAATCAAAAGATATAATATAGATCAAAACTAATGGCTTTAACAGAAATAAAAACAGCAACAAATATCAATGATAATAATATCAATAGTAATAGAATAATAATAACAACAATGAAAGCTAGTAATGACAATGATAATAATAAAAAATAGTAACAATAATAACAAAATAATAATAACAACAATAATAATAACAATAATCAAAATTATCATAATCATACAGGTAATAATAATAATATAATAAAATAAAAAAAAATCAAAAATAATGACAATACATACATGGCAGTGTTGGATTTAACATATTCATGAGAAATAATGCAGTAATAATAGAAATAATAGTAGCATTAAACATAATAACAATAATAATAAAATAATAGCAATAATAGTGATAATATCAACTATAATAAAATAACAGTAACAATAATAGCAAAAGTAATAACAACAATAATAATAACTATAATAATAACAACACCAATAATAATAATAACGAACACAATAGCAACAATAATAATAATAGTATCAGTATTAATAAAATGACAGTAACAATAATAGAAGTAATAAAAATAAAGATAATGAACACAATAATAATAACAGCAATAGAAATAATAATAATGATAACAATACCAAAAATAATAACGAAAACAATAGAAATAATAATAATAGCAATAATAATCTTATACACAAAATAGAGTAAAATCAACTATACGAGTTCAAATTGTATGGAAATATACGGTGTAACAGTATAAATAAGATGTCATAAAGGAAATATTTCTTTACCTTTAGTTTCATTATATAAGTAAAAATTGTCTTGAAATATCAATTAGCAATAGGTAGAAAATCTTGCCTCCTTAACATCAAGTTGCTGTTGGATTCTGTAGGCGAGACAACAAACACTAGAGGGGGGGTGAATAGTGTTAATAAAAAACTGCGGAAATTTTCTTCGGTGCAGTCGACTTGGTTGTGAACTAGTCGACTGATATGACCAAAATAAAGCAAAATAGTAACTCTGTGCAGTCGACTTATAGATAAGACAGGCGACTGAAGACACAATGAAAATACAACTTATACGACACTGACCAGTCGACTGATAGTGCAAGGAGTCGACTGTCCAGACACTTTTTGCAGAACTTAAGTAAACAAGAGTAAATACAAAATCAAGACAACCAATCACAGAGTACACAAGATATATCCTAGTTCGGTCCTCCCGACCTACATCCAGTCCCCAAGCAACCCACTTGAGATTTCTACTATTCTTGAAAAAGTTTACAAGAATACCCTACGACGTTAAGACAACAACCTTGTCTAACCCGTAGTCCTTTCTCTCAACCAGAGAAAGCAGACCCACTCTACTACCAAGAGTGAAACAAACCGACTCTACAACCTAGAGTCAAAAACACTCTCCAACCGAGATCAAAAGAACAAGAAAAACTTTACAGTCAACCTATAGCCTTGTTGGTGTTTTGTGTTGTTGCACGTGGCTAAAAACAAGGTCGACTTCTATACCCAGTCCAGAGCAAAATTGTTGCTATACTGGACTGAGTGTAGAGAACCAGAGAGTTTGAACTTGAAAGCCTTTTTTCTCAAAAATATCACTTAGAATTTTTCTCAAGGAATGCTCGGATTTCAAAGAGTATTCTGTAGATCTTTTCAGTGAGATCTGAACTCTACTTATAGAGTTTGATCTCCTGGACATTCGGAGACAGTTACTCCAACTGTCAACCAACGGATCTAAGCTTTTGATTTTGAAAAAATTCGATTTTGAAAACAGAAAACGGTCAAAAGCTCTCGAACAGTCGACTGGGTTGCCATATGAGTCGACTGATCAGAGTTTGAATAAATTTAAACAGTTTTATACTGTCTGTCGACTGGCAAAAGCTTAAGTCGACTGGTACTCAAAAGTTAAATTACTTCAAACTGTTTTGACTCTTTTTGGGGGGTTTTTAAGAAACACACATTATGAAATTTTGAGTGTGTGTGTGTGTGTGACAAGGCTTTACATCAGACTAAGACTCAACAAAAAGTAAGATACAATGTTTTTACACGACACTACAATCTTGACACAATTGAGCTAAAGGTCTTGAGTTTTGAGTCTTGTCTTGAGTGAAGTCTTGAATCTTGTCTGAGTGAAGTCTTTAAATGTATCCTTTGAGCTTGTTCATTTGTTCAGCTGAAATAGTCTTTTGTATGTACAACCTGTAATGTTAGCTGTATAACATATACACATGTTGCACTGTGTTGTGATTATCAAAATCAAGAATCAACACTTGCATGTTTGCCTTCACGACATCAGGTTGCAGGTTGCCGTCTGGATATACGGTTGCACATCTTGCCTCCCCGATATCCAGTTACAATTTGCCTCCATTGACATCGAGTTGCATATTTGCCATCTCGACATTAGGTTGCACCGAAATGGTGAAATGTATATAAAATTGAGCATGTTCGAGCTCAAAACAAATTAATAATAATAATAATAGTAACGATAAAAATAATAGTACCAATAACAATAATAATAACAAAAATATCGGTATTAATAACAATAAGAATAACAATGATAATAACAATGATCATAATAATAATAATAACAGTAATCGCAAAAAGAGCGATAACAATAATAATTGAAATATATAAAGTATTCGAAAAAATAATTATAAAGAGAAAAATAGGTAGGAGAAAAACGAAGCTACACCCAATAAAGAGTTAAAGAGAAGGATGACTAGAAGGGTCAAAAGGAAATTAAGGAATTGAATACGAAGGAAGAAGGATGAGGGGCAAAATCGGAATTGAAGAGAATATAGCAGGGAAGAAATAACCAACATGATGCTCAATATGAATCAACAAATAACAATGAATGCAAGGCAGGGAAAGCAATGAACGACACACAAGCTGGAATAAGAAGAGATCAACGAGACAAGCAGAAAATAAGAGATTGCCTGCATCGGAATCAAAAGAATATGGGTACGGAAAGAATAAATCATACCCAATAAGGAATCAACAAATCAGGACGACTGTAAGAGATGAAAGGAAGCAATGAATCAAGAATTGAATATGAAGGGACCAAAATGAATGGGATAAGACTTGTGTCCAGATCGAGTTGATTATCAAATTATTCATGTGGTTACATTGTCTGTTTAATGTTGAGTTAATCCTGACTGAGTCAAGTCTGTCTAATGTATTAGTCAAACTAACACATTAGCTAAACCTGGCTCTGATACCACTAAAAACCTTGTCACGCCCTGCTTCCCAAAAACATGGAATACGAGCGCGTGACGAAGCCCAGCGAATGATTTTTGACATCATCCATAAGTTGTAGGATCGACTCAGCATCATAACAAGAATATAACAATATATATAGACAACCAAGCATGCATGAATAATTTATTAAACAACAGAAAACAATTGAAAACAAATAATAATATCCAATAGTTTTCAAGTCTGGATCAAGTGTAAAACTCGGGAACATAAGTCCTCACAAGTCTTAAGCAACAACAAATAAAATAACTCAATTACAAAATGAATTGATTAAAGAAAGCTTTTCTCAAGCAAGGCCTAGAACGTCTGCTCACCGATTCCAGCAGGTAGCACGTCTCTAAAGTCTGCTTCATAAATATAAAAGGGAAAAGTAAAAGAAAGCACCCTTAGTGCAAGTTAGGGCCACAAATAGTAAAAGCGAGTACAAGTAATGAGGAACAAGAATTGGAATCAAGAATGTAATAGAGGCACAACAAGTAGTGGGAAAACTAAGAAATAGCTAGTAAGAAGGACAACACGAGTAAACAGGCTGGATAACAAATACTAATAGTGTAGTAAGTGACAAGTGAACATGAAGGGGTATCTAACCTCAAGTGACAGGAATCAAGTACAAGTTTTAGGTAACGAGTCTCAAGTCTAGTGTCAAGTTGTCGGGTCTCAAGTATCAAGTTATAAATGTCAAGTGTTATTATTCAAGTATCAAGTCTCATGTAACAAGTCATCAAGCTTCAAGTAAACATGTATCAAGTTCGAGTTTCATGTATCAGGTTTCATGTATCATGTAATCAAGTATCGAGTAAGCAGGTATCATGTTCAAGTCTTGTAGTTATTACTATCTAGGTAGCACTTCATGCATCCATCTTTTTATTACATGGTTGCTACAGACAAAGCAATTTCGTTTAGGCCTAGTAATGGAGTCTATAGGGCGGCGTACTTAGGTATCAAGTATCAAGCAAGTGATCAACCATGGGCTCTAGAGGTGGCCCCCGTAGGCTCTAGAGGTGGCCCCCGTCACCATGACGTGGCACTTAGTTCTACGTGGCACTTAGTTCCAAGTGATCTCAAATATATATCATGTAATCATGTAATGGGCTCTAGAAGTGGCCCCCGTAGGCTCTAGAGGTGGCCTCCGTCACCATGACATGGTACTTAGTTCTACATGGCACTTAGTTTCATTTAACATAAAATTATGGAAAACACGAGCCCCCTTCCGAGTACACTTACCTATGTTGTCCACTACTATAGTCTTTCCCTTAAACCCTAGCTTGTTACTTTTATTAATTTTTATCAAACAAGCACGCAAGTGTGTGAAAAAAGTCAAAAAATCATATTTATGGACATGGGACAAGTTTAAGATATTTATATGGCATACTTGAGGGTCGACATGAATAAGAATAACACGAACAACGAAATTCTCAAATCCGGACAGCACGACGTTGCTGTACCAAAAGTGTGATTCCCGTTGCTACGAGATAGTAAATGTGGATCCGTCAGGAGATCTAGAAACTAAACTCCTGTCCATTTCCAACGCATATAATTAAGGTACAAGAAAGTGGTGGGAACATGTGTCAAAACAGCGAATTACACAGCTAAAGTGTTCAAGCAGAAATTGTGTATCTGAATTTATACATGTGAAATAGTATTGAAAAGTTTTAAATTAATTCTAAGAAAATTTGGAAAGGTTCTCTAGGGTGTCCAGCAACCGCATATAAATTTTCAAGTCAAACGCTTGCTGTTAACATGGTTAAATTAATTTGCAAAGTAAAGGTGTGTAGCAGTTTTGCGAATCTGCGTCTACCTGAAGTAAAAGTGCAATAACTCCTAGACCGTTACTCTGAATTTGAAAATTCCGGAGGCTATCGACATCTAGACATCTAGAGATACAATTACTATTCAGGGCTCGGGTTCGGATTCTAATGTTAAAGGGGTCAAAACAGCATAACAAGATTTAGGACAGCAACATGTTGGAGTATCTAACTAGTATAGGTTACATGAAAATTGGTTATTAGACATTTAGGTTAATTTTGGATATAAATACGGGGTAATGGTTGTCAAAATAGCAAGTAATATTTATTTTTCAACGCTAGTGGGTGCAATTTCATCACATACAAGATATAACATATATCCACAAATCTAGGGTTCCTTAATTTCATGTGTTCATGTGTTCAGGGGGTAAAATGAGTCCAAGTAGTTGTAATATAATACAATAAAATTGTTGTGACTCTTAAGATTATGAAATTGATGAGGATTAAATTTGATCAACAACGACAAGTCAAGAAGGAGTCACAACTACTAACCATTTGCGGTATTTTCAAATTAATGCTTGTACTAGAACAAAAATATGTACAAGATTAATACTTGCCTTGATTGATGACGAATAGATCCGTTAGTTGAAGAAAATGGGATCGAAAAACCCCGGGCACAATCTCCCAAAAGCACGTGTGAAAATCCAACAGTAGAGTGAATTTCCCCCTACACCGGATCCACCAAAACAGCGGACGGCAAACTTGGATCTGGCACGGCAAAACAGCAAAACACCGAAACCCTCCAATCAGATCGCTCCTACGCAGCGGATCTGGGCCAGAACAGGAAACAGCAACTTCGGATCCGCTGTGGCAAAACATCGAACAACGATCTGATCGACCCTGAGTGGCACGAATCTTGGCGCGATCCAATGCCTGAGATCCAATCCCGCCCAACCTGCTTCTTCTTCCTTCTTTCGATCGGTAGCGAGCGGAGAGAGAGCGGGGGTGCGGCGCAGGCTAGCGCGACGACGGTGCATGGTCGGAGTTCGACTGAGGAGTAGTCGACGACGGCGATGGGGTGGCGACGGCGGAGCTTGCGACGAAAAATGGCGTGGCTTTGTTCGTGGTTCGAAACAGGGGAGAAGGAGAAAGGCTAGGTTCGGTGGTGTGTGGCGATGCGAGGGAGGATGAGAGGGTGAGGGCGATGCGGCGAGGAGATAACGACGTGATGGGTTAGTGGCGTCGAGGTGGTGAGGATGGTGGAGGTCGAGTAATGGAGAAAATAGGGTTGAATGGTTGGGAACGATGATGCGAGATGGGTTCGGGGTGTTAGCGACGTGAGGGGATTGTGACTGAGGTGGGGACTGATATGGCTAAAAATGGGGTTAAATCCGAACCATCAAATTTGGCGCGAATCTTAAAGCCTGAGGGTAAAAAGGTAATTTCATCTACAAATGGGTCTAAAGCGGGTACTGGGTCTTCTCTTCTAAGACCCATCAACCCGCAAACGGATCCATCTCAACTGGGTGCGGGTTCCAACCCGCAATGAACCCAGTCCATCAGGATGGAATTAGGGTTTCTGATTGCGTTCAATCAACGGTCCTGATTCACTCTATCCTTTCACTGGAAATTAGGGATTACATTCCTAATCTAATCCCAACGGGGACTATAAATATCTCCCATCCACCACCATTAAGAGGTAATCAATCTTTTGCCAATTTACGCTCTCTCATAATCTTCCTGATTACTGACTTGCGCGTCGGAGGGTGCGTCCCCGGGATCAACCCAGTGTTTCGCACTTTTTGCAGGTGAACGGCGGGAGTCAGCGATCAAACTCCGGCGGAAGAAGTTAAGGTTTAACTATTCAGTTTCCCCAAGAATCCACAAATACTATCTGTTTGCCCCCACACCAGATTTAGCGGTAACAAATTGGCGCCATCTGTGGGAACAACAAATAGCAACCCTTCCTCTCCCTGTCGGTCAGATCTACCCAGCCATGCCTCCCCGAAAGCTAAGATCCAGAGGGTCCAACCGTGGACCCACTCCTCCTTAACCATAACAGGAGATCCCCGTCCAAACCGTCCAGCCGGCGGGACTTCCTTCTCAACCTGATCAGGCCCCGCAGCAGGACAACCTCCTCATCAGAACCTCCAACCCCCTCGGGGTCAGACCGGGCCTCAGAATGCTGGTGCGGGGGGCTCCCATCCCAATCCTCCGAAACAACCTCTCCAACATGACCACGTCTCCGTGCACAACCCCTCTACCGACTCCATGGCATCCCACAATCCCTGGGCCTCTGATGACCTCCACAACAACCTTAACAATCGGCATAAAGAAGAGGATATTCGCTGCCATTTGGCTGAAAGGCGGACCCGAGAGGGAGTCTCCCGCCGACAACGTCCAAATGAGCGATCTCTTCATCGCCGAGAACATAGAAGGTCTCCGCCTCACCAAAGATGGGGAGAGTCCCCTGAGCACTATAGAATAAGGCCTTGCTCACCGTGGAATGATAATGCTCCTATCACCTGTGCTGAATTCCAGCAATTCTAGGTAACCGTCTTGCAAGCCTTCCATCTCCGACCCAACAATAACAATGCTCGGAGGGTCCCCACTCCTCCTCCGGTCCAATGTCCTCGCCGACGGTCCTTAACTCCTCCCCCAGCTCCTAGTAACCCCCAGCACATTCCTAGTCCTCACCACTCTCGGAGCTACCGTCGTTGTAGCCCCCGCTCTCCCTCGTACGAAAACGAGTCCAGAGGCTCGTTTGATTGCCGTCGAAGGGATGACACTGTCTACCGTCATCTCCATGAAATGGAGAGGCGCCTGGGTCAGCTAGACAGAGCAGAAGAACTTAGAGGAAGGACCCTCCGCCCAAGTCGACCTCTTTTCTCTCGAACCATCATGGAGGCACCCGTTCCAATAGGCTTCAAGCCTCCCCAGTTCGAGACTTATTCCGGAGAGTCTGACCCCGTCGATCACATCAAAAGCTTTAAGACCCTCATGCTAATCCACCAAGCTTCTGATGCTCTGCTATGCAAGACCTTCCCCGCTACTCTCAAGGGTCCGGCCCGAGAATGGTACTCTTGCCTTGCCCCATCCTCAATATTCTCCTTCGAGCAATTCGAGACCCTCTCGTCACCCACTTCGTGAGTAGCCGCCGAACTGAGAAGACCAGCATTTCGCTACTCTACCTTAACCAGAAGAAGGGTGAGAAGCTGAGAGACTATGTGAAAAGGTTCACCGCAGAAGCTAGGTCCATCGCTTCCCTCGACCAGTCGGTCGATGCAGCAGTGTTCCAATCAAATGTCCTTAACTCCAGCCTTCGGTCCTCCCTCGCCAAGAAACCCCCGCGGAACTTCTCAGACCTCCTTCTCCGAAGCGAGAAGTATATCCGAGCTGAGGAAGCTGAGCATCGCCCCACCTTTGAGGGGCCTTCCACCGAAACCAAAAGAAAGGCAGGTGAAGAAGAGGGAGTCAAGAAGCTCCAGAAAGACAATGGCAGTCAGCACCGCCCACCCTCTAGATTTGAAAATTTTACTCCTCTTAACGCCAACATTTCCACTATTCTCATGGAAGTTGCGAAGGAAGGGGTGATACCTCCTGCCCCGAAGATGAACACCCCTGGCAAGTAGAGGGACAGAGAAAAGTGGTGCCGCTATCAACGGGACCATGGCCACGACACCAATGATTGTCGGGCCTTGAAGAACGAGATTGAGGCTCTCATCCAGAGGGGGCAGCTGGCCAAATTTGTGAGAAAGAACCAAACCGATCTTCCTCCTCCTCCTCGTGGGGCTAACAAGCATCCTGAACGACGCGATGAGACACCCAATTTCGAAGAGGAGCGTATCCTACATCTTATCCATGGGAGCCCCATCGGAGGCACCTCCAACTCCTCTAGAAAGGCTTTCATAAGGGAAGTCAACTCAGTACATGGCATGCCACCTCCCAAAGGCCTCGGCGTACCGGTCACTTTTTCAGATGAAGACCTCGAGGGTGTCCGAACCCCCCATTGTGACGCACTAGTCATTAACCTCCATATGGCGAATTTTAAAGTGGAAAGGATACTGGTGGATAATGGCAGCTCCGTTAACATCCTCTTCCTCGCTGCTTTCAAAGGGCTCAAACTATCCCGGGACAGACTTAAGCCCGCCGGCTACACACTCCACGGGTTCACGGGAGTGCCAGTGACTATCGAAGGGGTGACCACCCTCGACGTAACCACTGGCAAAACTCCTACTACCCGAACGGAGCCGATGGACTTCATGGTCGTCGATGTCCCCGTTGCTTATAATGTGATCCTAGGCCGACCCGGCCTAGCTGGTCTCGAAGCCGTCCCCTCCGCTTATCACCTCAAGATGAAGTTCCCCACCCGGGGAGGAGTAGGGGAAGTAAAAGGCAGTCAGGAAATGGCCCGCAAATGCTACATGACCTCTACTGGGGGTCCAGTCCTCTCCCTCAAAACTCTTGAAATCCCCCAAGACGGGGTCCGACCAACGTCCGAGCCGGTGGATGAATTCGAGGAAGTGCTCTTCTCTAAGCAAGATCCAAACCGCATGTTTTTTATCAGCAAGACTCTCCCATCCGCCCTATGCTCCGACATAGTCCAATGCATTAGAAAGAACCGCGACCTCTTCGCATGGTCGGCAGCCGACATGCCAGGAATCTCCGAGGAGCTCCTCGTCCACCACTTGAGAGTTTTACCGGGGTCCAAACCGGTTCAACAGAAGAGGCACAAATTTGCTCCCGAGCACAAACAAGCTATAAAAGAAAAGGTGGACAAGCTCCTTAAGGCCCGGTTTATACAGGAGGTCAGTTATCCCGAATGGCTCTCAAATGTTGTGATGGTAAAGAAGGCCAACAAGAGCTGGAAAATCTACATCGATTTTACCGACCTGAATAAAGCATGCCCCAAAGACCCATTTCCTCTTCCAAGCATCGACACCCTGAATGACGCCACTTCGGGCCATGAGCTTCTCAGCTTCATGGACGCTTTCTCCGGGTACAATCAAATCCGCATGTTCCCCCTGGATATCCCGAAGACTTCCTTTGTTACTGATTAGGGCCTCTACTGCTACAGGGTGATGCCTTTCGGGTTGAAGAATGCAGGTGCCACCTATCAACGCCTCGTTAACAAAGTCTTCCATAATCAGATCGGCCGCAACATGGAGGTGTATGTCAATGATATGCTTGTGAAGAGCATCCATGGGGCCGACCACGTCACCGATCTACAAGAGGCGTTCGATGTACTCAGGAAGCATGATATGAGGCTCAATCCGAATAAGTGTGCGTTCAGAGTCTCGTCAGGGAAATTCCTAGGATTCATGGTCAGCCAAAGAGGGATCGAAGCCAACCCCAAGAAGATCAAAGCCATATTGAACATGGCTCCTCCCAAAAATGTGAAAGAGGTTCAGAAGCTAACCGGGCGCCTCGCAACTATAGGGCGCTTGCTTTCCAAGTTAGGGAAGAAGTGTCTTCCCTTAGTCAAGGCTCTCAGGGGGGCTAAGGCTTCAAATGGGGTCAACAACAACAGGAGTCGTTCAATTAGCTTAAAGCCTATCTGGTCAACCCCCCTCTCCTCAGCAAACCTATCCCTGGGGAAACACTCTACCTCTACTTAGCTGCCTCCGAACAAACCCTCAGTACTGTCTTAGTGAGGGAAGAAGACAAGGCTCAAAAGCCCATCTATTACGTAAGCAAGGTACTTCGGGATGCCGAGCTTCGTTATCCAAGGCTAGAAAAGATGGCATACGCCTTGGTCATGGCAGCTAGGAAGCTTCGCCCATGTTTCCAGTCCCACTCAGTGGTCGTTCTTACCGACCAGCCGCTGAAGCAAGTCCTGCATAAGCTGGAGACCTCTGGCCGTCTCATGAAGTGGTCGATCGAGGTGAGCCAGCATGATATATCATACCAGCCCCGGACCGCGATAAAGGCTCAGGCCTTGGCTGAATTCATTGTTGAGAACACTATCCCCGAGGTCAGTCGAGCAGCAAACGGGCCTCTTATCTGGTCGGTATATGTGGACGGGTCCTCTTGCACCGAGGGAAGCGGAGCCGGGGTCATCCTGGCAGGCCCAGACGACTTTGTTCTCCAATACTCCCTCCGCATAAACTTCAAGGCCTCCAACAATGAAGCGGAGTATGAAGCCCTTATAGCCGGTCTCGGAATGGCCCGCAAAACAGGGGCACAACGTCTCCGGATATTTAGTGACTCTCAACTAGTCGTAAATCAAGTCATAGGCAAGTACGAAGCACGAGATGACCGAATGGCTAAGTATCTAGCCAAGGTCCAAAATCTCATGGCTCTATTTGAAGAGGCACTTATTCAGCGAATTCCCAGAGAGGAAAATTCCCAAACAGATGCCCTCTCCAAGTTAGCCTCTTCTGCCCTCCAAGGTCTCGAGTAGACTGTCCTGATTGAGGTACGACTGTCCTGATTGAGGTACTCCTAAGGCCGAGCATAGAAGAAGAAACTTCTGACTCGATGGAGTCGCTGCCTGTTCAACTTCAGGATAATTGGATGAAACCCCTAATAGAATTCCTGAGGGATGGGATCCTCTCCGGAGACCCGAAGGAAGCTCGTCGAGTCAGAACCAGAGCGGAGCAGTACACTCTTGTTGAGGGGATCCTGTACAAATGCTCCTTCACTCAAATAGACGGCAGACCCTACCTGAGGTGCCTTTCCTCGGAACAAGTCACATATGTCTTACAAGAGCTTCACGAAGGCATAGGCGGGGCACATTCGGGGTCCAGATCACTCGCCAGGAAGGTGTTGAATTATGGATACTTCTGGCCTACCCTCCTCCAAGACGCCGAACGACACGTTCGGCAATGCAACTCTTGTCAAAAGTATTCCAACATTCGTCGCCTACCCCAAGCTCAGCTCACCTCCCTGTCAAGTCCGATCCCTTTTGCAATGTGGGGGATGGATTTACTGGGGCCATTTCCCCCAGCGCCCGGCTAGCTCAAATTCTTAATCGTGGCAATCGACTACTTTTCAAAGTGGATAGAGGCCGAGCCCTTGGCTACAATCACCGAGAACAAAGTACTCCTCAAGCCCAGCATCGACCTCCCCGAAGCTTCTTGCCTCAACACCGATCTCCAACCCGACAACTGAACGACGCCCATCTTAAGGTTCCTTTCGGAGGGCGAACTCCCTTATGATCGGTCCGAGGCAAGAAGGGTCAGAGTCCGATCCGAGAGATTCACCCTGATCAACGGAATGCACTTCAAGCGCTCGACCACGGTGGCTGACGGTAGACCCTACCTCCGCTGCCTGGCACCTGACCAGGCCAAGTATGCCCTGAAGGAATTGCACGAAAGGATCGGCGGATGCCACATGGAGAGTAGGTCGCTCGCCCGAAAGGCCCTGAATCATAGATACTACTGACCGACCATGTTGCAGGATGCACAAGGCCTCATCAAAAAGTGTGGCCCTTGTCAAAGGTTTTCGTCAGTAAAGAGACTCCCGCAGGCCAACCTCTGATCCATGGCCATCCCGACCCCCTTTACCATGTGGGGGATGGACCTTGTCGGCCCCTTCCCTCAAGCCACGGGTCAAAGGAAGTTCCTGGTGGAGGCCATCGACTACTTCACCAAGTGGATCGAGCCTGAACCACTGGCCTCGATCACCGAGCATCAAACTTAGCAATTCTTTTCGAAACACATCATATGTCGGTTCGGGATCCCTCAAGTGCTCATCACCGACAACGGGGCCCAGTTCGCCGGTAAGAATTTCCAAAAGTTCTACGAAGATATCGGTGTCCAGCAGCGCTTCTAGGCCATATGCCACCCTCAATCAAACGGCCAAGCTGAAAATGCTAACTGCCAAATCCTTGATAGCCTCAAAAAGTGATTGGACAATTCTCCCAAGGGACTTTGGGTCGACGAACGTCTGAGCGTGGTCTGGGTGCACCGGACGACGAAGAGGATACCGACGGGTGAGTCGCCCATCAACCTAACCTACGGTACCGAAGCAGTTATCCCCTTGGAGATCGGCCTACCTTCGCCCAGAATAATGGCCTTCGACGAAGAAAGCAACTCCGCATGTCTTAGGGCCAACTTGACCTAGACGACGAAGTCAGGAAAAAATTCGCCATCCGGAGGAGCATCTACCAGCAGCGGGTCGAGAAATTCTATAACCAGAAGGTCCGAACCACTAACATCCAAAAGGGCGACCTCGTCATCAGGAAACTAGCAGTCTCAGACCTCGACAAGAAGAGAAAGTTGGCCCCTAATTGGGAGGGACCTTATAGGGTCGCCGAAGTAGTGCGCCCCGGTACCTACCGACTCACCGAAATGGGAGGCACCCTTATCAAGAGGTCCCGGAACGCGGAGCACCACATCAAGTACCTCAAGAGAGAGGACTGAAGTCATTATGTAACTGAACGTTTGTAATAGGCTTTTTGTATAAGAGTATTTGTTCTTTTTCCAAAGTTTGTTAGCTCAGATTCGGTGTAAACCCCCTATGTAACCACGCTAAGCCTCGACGCCGTATGGCGAACTCGAGCACAAGGGTAGCTTTCTCAAGCTAAGGCAATGGAGCTCAGCGCTCTCCGCCGACCCCCAAGTCTCGATGCTGTATGGCAAACTCAAGCACAAGGGTAGCTTTCTCAAGCTTAGGCAATGGAACTCAGCGCTCTCTGCCGACCCCCAAGCCTCGATGCCGTATAGTGAACTCGAGCACAAGGGTAGCTTTCTCAAGCCTAGGCAACGAAGCTCAGCGCTCTCGACCGACCCTTAAGTCTCGACGCCGTACAACGAACTCGAGCACAAGGGTAGCTTTCTCAAGCCTAGGCAACGGAGATCAGCGCTCTCGACCGACCCTTAAGCCTCGATGCCGTACAGCGAACTCGAGCATAAGGGTAGCTTTCTCAAGTCTAGGCAACGGAGCTCAGCGCTCTCCACCAACCCTCAAGCCTTGATGCCTTACAGTGAACTCGAGCATAAGGGTAGCTTTCTCAAGCTAAGGCAATGGAGCTCAGTGCTCTCCACTGACCCCCAAGCCACGACTCCGTATGGCGAACTTGAGAACAAGAGTAGCTTTCTCAAGCTTAGGCAATGGAGCTCCGTGCTCTCCGTCGACCCCCAAGCCTCGACGCCGTACGGTGAACTCGAGCACAAGGGTAGCTTTCTCAAGCCTAAGCAATGGAGCTCAGCGCTCTCTACCGACCCCCAAGCCATGAAGCCATATGCTGAACTCAAGCACAAGGGTAGCTTTCTCAAGCTAAGGCAATGGAGATCAGCGCACTCCACTAACCCCCAAGCCTCGACGCTGTCAGGCAAAATCGAGCACAAGGGTAGCTTTCACAAGCCTAGGCAATGGAGCTCAGCGCACTCCGTCGACCCGCAAGCCTCGACTCCTTACGGCGAACTCGAGCACAAGGGTAGATTTCTCAAGCTAAGGCAATGGAGCTCAGCGCTCTCCGACGACCCCCAAGCCTCGACACCGTATAGCGAACTCAAGCTCAAGGGTAGCTTCCTCAAGCCTAGGCAATGGAGCTCAGCGCTTTCTGCCGACCCCCAAGCCTCGATACCGTATGGCAAACTCAAGCACAAGGGTAGCTTTCTCAAGCTATGGCAATGGAGCTCAGCGCTCTGCGTCGACCCCTAAGCCTCTATGCCGTATGACGAACTCGAGCATAAGAGTAGCTTTCTCAAGCTAATACAATGGGGCTCAGCGCTCTCCACCGACACTCAAGCCCCGACGCCGTATGGCGAACTCGAGCACAAGGATAGCTTTCCGAAGCTAAGGCAATGGGGCTCAGCGCTTTCCGCCGACCCTCATGCCTCGATGCCCTTTGGCGAACTCGAGCACAAGGGTAGCTTTCTCAAGCTAGGGCAATGGGGCTTAGCGCTCTCGGTCGACCCTTAAGCTTCGATGCCGTATGGTGAACTCGAGCAAAAGGGTAGCTTTCTCAAGCTAAGGCAATGGAGCTCAGCGCTCTCCACCAACCCCTAAGCCTCGACGCCGTATGGCGAACTCGAGCACAAGGGTAGCTTTCTCAAGCTAAAGCAATGGAGCTCAGCGCTCTCCGCCGACCCCCAAGCCTTGATGCCGTAAGGCAAAATTGAACACAAGGGTAGCTTTCTCAAGGTAAGGCAATGGAGCTCAGCACTCTCCGCCGAACCCCAAGCCTCGATGCCGTATGGCGAACTTGAGCACAAGGGTAGCTTTCTCAAGCTAAGGCAATGGAGCTCATCGCTCTCCGCCGATGCCCAAGCCTCGATGCCGTATGGCGAACTCAAGCACATGGGTAGCTTTCTCAAGCTTAGACAATGGAGCTCCGCGCTCTCCGCCGACCCCCAAGCCTCGACGCCGTACGGTGAACACGAGCACAAGGGTAGCTTTCTCAAGCCTAGGCTATGGATCTCATCGCTCTCTGCCGAGCCCTAAGCCTCGACGCCGTACGGTAAACTCGAGCACAAGGGTAGCTTTCTCAAGCTAAGGCAATGGAGCACAGTGCTCTCCGCCGAAACCCAAGCCTCGACGCCGTATGGCTTACTCGAGCATAAGGGTAGCTTACTCAAGCTTAGGCAATGGAGCTCAGCGCTCGCTACTGACCCCCATGCCTTGATGCCGTACGGCGAACTTGAGCACAAGGGTAGCTTCTCAAGCCTAGGCAATGGAGCTCAGTGCTCACTACCGACCCCCAAGCCTCGACAACGTATGGCGAACTCGAGCACAATGGTAGCTTTCTTAATCTAAGCAAAGGAGCTCAGTACTCTCTACCGACCACCAAGCCTCGATGCCGTAAGGCGAAATCGAGCACAAGGGTAGCTTTCTCAAGCTTAGGCAATGGAGCTCAGCGCTCTCTGCCGACCCCCAAGCCTCGATGGCGTTCGGCAAACTCGAGCACATAGATAGCTTTCTCAAGCAAAGGCAATGGAGCTCAGTGCTCTCCGTACGGCGAAATCGAGCACAAGGGTAGCTTTCTCAAGCTAAGGCAATGTAGCTCAGTGCTCTCTGCCGATCCCCAAGCCTCAACACCGTATGGCGAACTCAAGCAAAAGGGTAGCTTTCTCAAGCTTGGGCAATGGAGTTCAGCGTTCTCCCCTGACCACCAAGCCTCGACGCCGTATGGCGAACTCGAGCACAAGGGTAGCTTTCTCAAGCAATGGCAATGGAGCTCAGCGCTCTCCGCCGACTCCCAAGCCTCGACGCCATATGGCAAACTCGAGCACAAGGGTAGCTTTCTCATGCTAAGGCAATGGGGCTCAATGCTCTCCGCCAACCCCCAAGCCTCGATGTCGTATGGCGAACTCGAGCACAAGAGTAGCTTTCTCAAGCTAAGGCAATGGAGCTCAGTGCTCTCCGCCGACTCCAATGCCTCGATGCCGTAAGGCGAACTTGAGCACAAGGGTAGCTTTCTCAAGCTAAGTCAATGGAGCTCAGCGCTCTCCGCCAACCACCAAGACTTGATGTCGTATGGCTAACTCGAGCACAAGGGTAGCTTTCTCAAGCAAGGCAATAGAGCTCAGTACTCTCTGCCGACCCCCAAGCCTCGATGCCGTATGGCGAATTCAAGTACAAGGGTAGCTTTCTCAAGATAAGGCAATGGAGCTCAGCGCTCTTTGCCGACCCCCAAGCCTTGACTCCGTAAGGCGAACTCGAGCACAAAGGTAGCTTTCTCAAGCTAAGGCAATCGAGCTCAGCGCTCTTTGTCAGCCCCTAAGCCTCGACGCCGTATGGCGAACTTGAGCACAAGGGTAGCTTTCTCCAGCTAAGAAAATGGGGCTCAGCGCTCTCCGCCATCCCCCAAGCCTCGACGTCGTATGGCAAATTCGAGCACAATGGTAGCTTTCTCAAGCTAAGGAAATGGAGCTCAGTGCTCTTCGCCGACCCCCAAGCCTCGATGCCGTAAGGCGAACTCGAGCACAAGGATAGCTTTCTCAAGCTAAAGCAATAGAGCTCAGTGCTCTCTGCCAACCCCAATGCCTTGACACTGTATGGCTAACTCGAGCACAAGGGTAGCTTTCTCAAGCTAAGGCAATGGAGCTCAGCGCTCTCCGCTGATCCCCAAGCCTCGACGCCGTATGGCGAATTCAAGCACAAGGGTAGCTTTCTCAAGCCAAGGCAATGGAGCTCAGCGCTCTCTGCCGACCCTCAAGCCTCGACACCTTAAGGCAAACTCGAGCACAAGGGTAGCTTTCTCAAGCTAAGGCAATCGATCTCGGCGCTCTCCGTCGGCCCCCAAGCCTCGACGCTGTATGGCGAACTTGAGCACAAGGGTAGCTTTCTCAAGCTAAGGCAACGGAGTTCAGCGCTCTCCGCCGAACTTCAAGCCTCGACCCCGTATGGCGAACTCGAGCACAAGGGTAGTTTTCTCAAGCTAAGGTAACGGAGCTCAGTGCTCTCCGCTGACCCCCCAAGCCTCAACGCCATATGATGAACTTGAGCAGAAGGGTAGCTTTCTCAAGCTAAAGCAACGGAGCTCTGCGCTCTCCGCCGAGCCCCAAGCTTCGACGCTGTATGGGGAAATCGAGCACAAGGGCAGCTTTCTCAAGCTAAGGTAATGGAGCTCAGCGCTCTCCACCGTCCCCCAAGCCTCAATGCCATATGGCGAACTCGAGCACAAGGGTAGCTTTCTCAAGCTAAGGCAATGGAGCTTAGCGCTCTCCACCGACGCCCAAGCCTTGACGCCGTATGGCGAACTCGAGCACAAGGGTAGCTTTCTCAAGCTAAGGCAACGGAACTCAGCGCTCTCCACCGATCCCCAAGCCTCGATGCCATATGGCAAACTCGAGCACAAGGGTAGCTTTCTCAAGCTAAGGCAACGGAGCTTAGCGCTTTCTGCCGACCCCCAAGCCTCGACGCCGTATGGCGAACTCGAGCACAAGGGTAGCTTTCTCAAGTCATGGGGGTTTGGCACTCTCCGCCGATCCCCGAACCCCGAACCCCGAACCCCGACCTCCCGTTAGGAATTCAGCTAACCACCCTACTCAATTTTTTTAAAAAGATTTAGGGCACTCGCCCTCAGGCAAACGCCCCGGGCCCTGGATCTTTGGTCGACCCACCTCTTACCTGCGAGCAACCCGGGGTCCGACCCTTAGGGCCGAAATCCCGAATTGTTCGAGGGCGGTAGGGGAGCCACCAACCCTGGACCTTCGGCACACCTCTCATAATCTAGCCATTTGGGCAGACTTCCCTCTGGGCTGTCTACCCAAAAATGCTAGAGTATGGCAGAAGAGCCACCGATCCGGCACTTTCGGCCAAAAAATTCCGTGGTAGGACGCCCGCCTTCGGCGAGCACCCAAAGTTTTTCTCTGAAATATTTCTGATAAGGGGGTGGGGGTTATATAGCCCCCCTGAGCGGCTCATTAATGGCATCAGAAGGTGAAACGGCAGAAGTCAAAGCATCCCACCTTAAATGACGTGGGAAGGCAAAACGTCGCCCCATTAATGACGTTGGAAGGCGAAACGTCGCCACATACTACTGAACCCTCAGGACTCCTCTCCCTCGCCGTCTCCATGCTCGGAGGCGACCACCGCCTCCGCCAGAGAGGCCATTTCCCGGAGTCGGCAGAATCCACAACAAGCTCCTAACCTTCTGCTCGGCCCCGATGCCAAACAAATGCCCTAACTTTAATCTTCAACGCGTTCTCAACGACAAGTTAAGGAGGGTTGGAAAATTTATTCTTTATTATAACACCCCAGGGGGGCACAATATAGAAAGATTCATTCTTTATTACAATCAAAGCCTCGTCCTAAACTATCCTCAATCCCTCTCCGTGCTCGGACAGGTCAACTCGAACCCTGCCGAGCGACTCAATCCCGCAGCATGCTTTGCCAAGCCCCTGGGATCGGCCATCGAGGACACACCCACCACGGAACTCTGAGCATCGCCCGGCCTCACGTACTCCAATCGCAGAATTGGGGACAGTTCGTGCCCCGAGGAAACTCCGATCGCCGAAGGGACTGACCTTCCCAACATCGTTTTGTAACGTTGAATCTCGATCTCTTTCTCCACAATGATTTCATGGAGGGACGACTCTGATATAGGCCTCTGTACCGAAGCACTCGACATGGAAAATCTGAGGCCCACACCCCCGAGGTCTCGGTTGGCTATCGGCTTTTTCAACTGAGCCGACTTCGCGCTCAGCTCCTTCGACTTATTCCAAAAATAATGGAAAGCAGCGTCGTGATCGCGAGCTTCCCTCCGATACCGATCGAGGGTGGACTCCAATACCTTGATCTTTCTCTGAAGCCACGTCAACTCGGACCTTCGAGGATCAGCCTCGGCGAGAATAGCCAACATATTATGGAAGAAAAATAAATCAAAAAATTACACAAGTCTAGGAGGCTCGGACAAACTCCGACAGCCGACCCAAAAGTCAAGAATAAAACAGTTGGCCCGCCAAAAATTCTTTGTTATAAATTCTCAATACTTGTACAAAATATTGCGGTGGCCAGTCCGCTGTCGGCAAAATACATTCCAAAAGACAAAAAAGAAAAGAAAAACAGCTACAACTACAAGCCCACCTCTCCCTCGGCTCCGATGACAGCCGTGGGGTCGACCACCAGATTGGCACTCGCTCTTCCGACTCCTCCATCCCCTTCACCCTGCACGTTGCCCCCGGGGGTCTTCGGCGGCCCCTCGATCTCCATGTCGTAGTCGAAGTATGACAGGTCCAAGGTCGGGTAGAAGTGCCTCACATGGCCCATTGCCTTGGCATACACTTCATTCTGCGCCTCGATGACCATGTCCTGGGCCTTCAAGGTCAGCGCCCCCTTCTCGGCCTCGAACGCCTTCTTCAGTGCCGCCTTCCTCTTCACCCCGTCATCGGCCATCAAGGCCAGGTCGGCCTTCAGAGCCTGCTCCCATTTCATCGAAGCTTCTAGGGAGATCTTCAGATCCACCATCTCGCGCTTGTAGCGGTTGGTATGGTTCTGCTTGTACTTTAGCTCCTTCTCGTGCAGCTGCCTCACCTGGTTTCCAGACATGCAGGCCTACAGCCGAGGTTAAAGCACTTGGGTGAAAATAAAGTTCTGAGAAATCAATACAAGAGAAATAAAACTGAAGGCCTCGGAAATTACCTGCACGCTGGCCTGAGCCCACTTCATGTAGGATGACTCGGAGGTGTCGGCCCCCATACTCTGCCGATCTCGGTGCGTGGCCATCTTGTCCATGAACTCCACAGAGACGGGACCCTCGGTTAGGGTATCCCCCTGGCGGATGGCCCAGTCCGGGGCCCAAGGCTGTAGTCCCTCCCCCCCGACCATGGCCTGGGCATCGGCACGAAGAGGAGGAAGGCGACCCTGCGAGACCTCGGATGCCTTCGAAGCCCCTTTGCTCGGCGCGAGGGCAACCTCCCTCGACTGACTCATCTTCTACTTCTTTGACTTTGGCTCGGACAGAGCCTCGGAGGCTGTTCGGGATGGGGCCGCCGCTTGCTTCCCCTTTTCGGATAGCTCCGCCTTCTCCTTCTAAATGGCAAGCCTCCTCGCCTTGATCGCCTTGGGGTCCATCTCTGCAAAAACTCCCATTAACAAACGATGAGTACAAAAGAGAAATATGGAAAGAAAAATGAAAGAAAAACATACGGGGCGGGGTGGGGCTTAGTCCGGCTCGGATCATATGGCTCTCCGTCACTTTTGGCCAACTTATACTATGGATTTTCCGAAGGCGCTCCGCGAAAGCCTACTCCTCGGTCGAAAGATCGCCCTTCTTCGCCCCCTTGATGTTCGGCTTATAAAAATTCCATCTCGTCGGAATATCCCACTGCTCTTCGTTCCGGACGACGAAATATTTTCTCTTCTACTCCTTTATTGAGTTGGGGTGTCCGTGCATGACCTCACACCCGCTCCGAGGCAATACGTAGTAGATCCCTTCGAACTCTCCGGACGAGCTGACCCCCAATATGGCTCAGAAGATACTCAATCTCAGCGGTACCTTCCTCTCCGTGCACAACAATATGAAGCTGACCATCTGCTTCCAGGAGTTTGGCCCAAACTGCATCGGACACAGCGAGGACCAGTTAAGAACCTCCCGGATGAAAGGGTGGATTGGTAGCCTCAGCCCCGAGGAGAATGCATTGGCGGGGAAGATGTAGTACCACGGTGCCAAAGGATCGGTCTGCCGAAGACCAGCACTCGGGACCATCAGCTCATACTCCTTCTCGATGAAGTAACTCACGCGGATGACCGAGAGGTCCTCCCCCTTCAAGACCGTGGGAGTACTGTCTATCTTAATCTTCACCCGGCTCGGCGACGAGGGCTGCGCCCCGTAGAGGACCTTATCCCCGACGTCATCTCGGTAGTTCCTGATCGACCGAGGTTGTGGTAGAAAGGGGACTGCTAATCGTCGAGGTGCAATTGTCCTATCAGAGATGCTTGGCCTCTTCTTCTGAACCTTCACCCTCTTCTTCTAAACCTTACGGGCCTTCTCGAGCGACGGGGTCGCCAACAGCTCGAGGTGGGAGGCCCACTGGGGGGAGTCCATCCCCCCGACCTGACCACCCTCGGTCTCAGCCTCTTCGTCAGGTGGTCCCCCCTCGTCTTTCCCTTCCTCTTCGTCCTCCCCTCCTTCACCCTCCTCTTCATCCTCGTCCTTGGTACCTTCCTCATCCGAACTACTACTCTCCCCGACAAATGGTTTGCAAGTCTGCAGAGGCTCCACGACTAACACCTCGTCCGCCGTGTCCCATGAAGTCAAAGCTTCCGGGGCATCCGAAGAGGGGGTAGAATCTGATAGCCCTGTGTGAACATAGCTGTCAGAGGTAGAGGCAAAGGAACCGGATTGAGCCCTAGACATGACAAAGAAAACTAACCTGTGACTTGATTGAAAAGGTGGTCGGAAAACTAGTTGACGACGACGGAAAGCCCTAGAGAGAGAAGCTCTGAGTTCTAGTGAGAGAAAGCAAAAGTAAGAAATGAGAAAGAAGGAGAGGAATGAGTATATAAAGAGGAGTAAACTCCACGGTTTTCGTGAGAGTCAGTTACAGTAAATACCTTGATTCGTGTGAAAACAGTTACTGTGACTCATCAATTCTCACGAAAAACGGTTAACATAACGGCTATTAGAATCTCCGAGTCACCTGGCTTCGCTCGACCTCCCGATCCTCTCAAGCCTCGACGGTCGACCTACATCTCGAGCACAGGGGTAGCTTCAAAAAGCCAAGTCACTTGGCCTCGCTCGTCCTGCTGACCCCCTAAAGCCTCGACGGTTAAACAATATCTCGAGCATGGGGATAACTTCAACAGGCCAAGTCATTTGGCCTCGCTCGTCCTGCCGACCCCCTCTAGCCTCGATGGTCGACCTACATCTCGAGCACAAGAGTAGCTTCAATAGGCGAAGTCACTTGGCCTCGCTCGTCCTTCTGATCCCAGGAAGCCTCGAAGGTCGACTTACATCTCGAGCACAGGGGTAGCTTCAATAGGCCAAGTCACTTGGCCGCGCTCGTCCTTCCGAGCCCCTAAAGCCTCGACGGTCGACCTCTATCTCGAGCACAGGGGTAGCTTCAACAGGCCAACTCACTTGGCCTCGCTCGTCCTGCCGGTCCCCTCCAGCCTCGATGGTCGACCTACATCTCGAGCACAGGGGTAGCTTCAACAAGCCAAGTCACTTGGCCTCGCTCGTCCTGCCGATCCCCAAAAGCCTCGACGGTTGACCTATATCTCGAGCATGGGGATAGCTTCAACAGGCCAAGTCACTTGACCTCGCTTGCCCTGTTGACCCCCTCCAGCCTCGACGGTCGACCTACATCTCGAGCACAGGGGTAGCTTCAACAGGCCAACTCACTTGGCCTCGCTCGTCCAGCTGACCCCCCTCTAGCCTCGATGGTCGACCTACATCTCGAGCACAGGGGTAGCTTTAACAGGCCAAGTCACTTGGCCTCGCTCGTTCTACCACCCCCCTCCAGCCTCGACGGTCGACCTACATCTCGAGCACAGAGGTAGCTTCAACAGACCAACTTACTTGGCCTCGCTCATCCAACCGACCCCCCTCTAGCCTCGATGGTCGACCTACATCTCGAGCACAGGAGTAGTTTCAGCAGGCCAAATCACTTGTCCCTGCTCATTCTGCCAACCCTTTCCAGCCTCGACGGTTGACCTACACCTCGAGGACATGGGTAGCTTCAACATGCCAAGTCACTTGGCCTCACTCGTCCTTCCGACCCCCTCAAGCCTCGACGGTCGACCTCTATCTCGAGCACAGAGACAGCTTCAACAGACCAAGTCACATGGCCTCGCTCTTCCTTTCGACCCCCTCAAGCCTCGACGGTCCGAGACAAACTCCGCCCATCATTTTGTTCAAAAGGGAATCCCCACGACCTGCTCGGCCTCTGGTGCCCTTGTGCTCGGTAATGTGGGCCCTGAAACCAGCCCAACGCCATCTCCAAACCAATCCTAGTTACAGGAACTCTCTACTCACTCTCCGTCATAAAACTCGACTACTCCTCCACGACCCGCTAGGCACAGTCCCGCAGGAGTGGGGGCTTGTGACATGGGATAAATTATGCAGCATCACTCGAGCCCTCTGATCTCCTCTGGATCCTCCCCCCTGTGATCATCAGGCCAGCTACAGTCTAATGGGCCTCAGCCAGCCCAGGCCCATGGGCAAACGGGTCAAACTCGGCCCGCCAGGGCTTCAGACCCATTTACTCCTGCCTATAAATACTCCACCCCCTCCTCACTATAAAAAGGTAATCAATTTCTTCCCACCTGAATCCTAGCTGCCCAATCCCTTTTCCAGTGATTGACTAGTTCGTCGGAGGGCCTGTCGCCGGGACTTCTCCTGGTGTTTCCAGGCAGTGTGCAGGTACAGAAGACCCAGCCGAGCCGAGCTCCTGGATCCGAGCCGAGCACCCGTCCTCTCTTCTGAGCACCTCTGCGCTCCTGCTCCCGAGCCGCTCCCGCTATCGAGGATCGGACCGACGCCAGTACTGTGTTGGGACTTCTACCATACAAATTGAGAGAACTCACACCTGTTGCCCCCACATCCCAAAAACAAACCGCATCAATAACATAACACCATTTTTTGTATATAGCTAGGGTTTCTCATATATTTACAAATTGTGGTTTTCATTTCATTTTCATTTCTTTGGTCATCGTCGACATGTCTATTACTTATGTTTCAACCCAATACTGATTTCATTATATTGTGATGGGAAAGCTCATCAGCGCTGATTTGATAATTGAAGCATCTGAAATGGAAATCAGAGGTTAAACCGAGCAAGTTGCGTCCATACCAAATTGAAGATGAGGTTATGAAGATCAGAGTAGTCTCAAATTGAATTGAAGGATGATGACATATATAACTAGTTAACGTCATGCGCGCATGTTCCAATATTTTCCCCATTTACATTGTGCATTTTTTCATTGTAAAGCTGAAGGATATGAATATTTTTCTTATTTTTTATTCGACCATAGCCTTTTGCATGAAAGTAGAGCCGGCCTTACATAAACTGATTGCTGGCGACGATATTTCCTGTTGGCGCCGATACATTCACTTAGCATACAATTTGAGCATCAGCAATATTTTCCTTCTTCTTTTTTGTTTGATAAAAGGGAAGAGGTCAGAAGACCTCAGCTGACAAATAAAATCATAACTAATTAATTAATCAGAACAAATGAGAGCACGAAACTAACAAGATTTCCTTACAAAAAAGTTCTTCAATTTCTTTGGCATTTTCCTTTGGCTAAATTTAAAATAATTCCACTGAACTTTGGACCATTTTAAAAAAACTGCACTAAGTTTTTTATATAAAAAAAACCGCACAAAATATTAAAAAAATACACACTGACGGAGTTAGGGTTGGGGTTAGGGTTAGTTCAGGAGAGGTTATTTAAACATCTGATTAGTTAAGTGATGTTATTTTAAATACAAATGAAAGATAAAAGTGGTTTTTTTTTAAATTTACCATAACGGAAAGCTAACTCTGTTAAAATGAGTTTTTTAAAACTAAAAGTTATGTGCGGTTTTAAAAATAAAATAAAAAATTTAGTACTATTTTTTAAAAATAACCCAAAGTTCAGTGAGGTTTTTTTAAATATAGCCTTTTCCTTTTCCTTACGATTTACTCTTGCTTGCTTTCGTCCTCTACATTTTGATAGAAAAGATGCATATATGATGAATTAGCTAATTAACAATTAATTTACTTTTTCACCTATAAAAAAAAACAATTAATTTACTTTTGCTAAATTTGTTCTATAACATATCTAGATTGTGACTTACTAGCGAAAAAAATCTAGCTCGTCCCTCGGTGAGATAGCTGGTAAAACTTTGACAAGTCAAAACTGATCGCGAGCTAAATTTGTTCTATAACATATCTAGATTGTGACTTACTAGTGAAGAAATCTAGATTATCCCTCGGTGAGATCACTGGTAAACCTACGTTGACAAGTCAAAACTTATCACGAGTAACAAACGAAATTTCAAACCATGTTTCACATATTAAATCATGACAATTTCCATAAACATGAACTAATTAAACAGTAAAATATATAATTTTTTTTTTTTTTGAGAGAAAAGAACTAGAAATATATAACAAACAGCAAAAAACAATTAATTTGTTCTGCACATTCCTCTCCATCTCCAGACATTAATTGCTATCAACACCCATGACTTATTTTCCATATATATTCCATATTATAAATATCAAATACGGGGAAATTATTGAATACTCCATACATATTCCATATTATAAATATCAAATACGAGGAAATTATTGAATACTCCATATGATAAGTTGATAACTAAACTACTTTGTAGAAACATAGTCAGCAAGCAATGAACAAGAAAAATTTCCCAGAATTCTACTTTATTAAGTATGGCCTCAACACCAAGCTTAGACTAAGATTTTGAAGGAAAACAATTACAACAAGTTACGGTTAATCTATCCTCTGTGCTTGAGATGTTTTTTATTATTGTACTCCAAAAGCACTTACCTCTACACCTTTTTGTTAAGGAAATCTTTCTACATTTCTTATACCCAACGTTGAATTTTCATTTCTTCAAGTAGAGCTAGCAAAGATAAGCAATTAAACAAAAATAGGAAAAAATGAAAAAGAAGAAGTAATCTCCCAATAGAAAAATCTTAAAATTTGGCAATATATATATTCTATATTAATTTGTTAATGGAACATCCCACAGGCCCAATTTTCAAACATGGAGGCCATTCTCTTATATACATAAAATAAAACTTTGATATCAGATTCTAATTGTATCAAACAAGAAAAAAAGATTCTGAATCTCTGATCACATCCACTTTCTTTCCCCACATTGACGTTTTAATTAGTGTCGTCGACAAAGACCTTTGAAGACCGTAAATCATTTAGAATCCTTATTAAAATGAATTATTGGTCGACAAACAGGTCCAGATATTATTTAGGGTTAATAAAAAATTTTATATTATATTATTATTAAAAAAAAAAATTTGAAGAAGAAAATATGGCCACCTTATTTCGTTAATAAAAAAATAACAAAACAAATCTCAGAAAACTGAGTAATAGCAATAACCCAACATAGGACTTATAATCGAGTAAGCAATAACGTAAATTTCACATTTGCTTTGTCACTACTTTTGCTGATTCATAACTGAGCTCAACTCTTTGATATACATAAATGGAGGAGGAAGAGAAGGATCAAATAGATACAATTAGACGAAATAAACATAAGACTAATAACTGAGCACTGTTCTTACTTAGTTTCGATTCTCAATCTGCAGTATTAGTTTAGTAGTTAGTGTAAATCACCTTAGGGGGTGAATAGGGTGATTGTGCGGAAATTAAAAATTAAAAATTAAGTTGTAAAGTAAATAAGAAGAGATAGAGAAAGCAAACACAGTAAGCACAAGTGACACAGCGATATAACGTGGTTCGACCCCAAGGTCTACGTCCACATCACCTACTTGTAGTAATTCTCCGCCACAAGCGTTCCACTATACTCAAACCCTTATATAGTGATTCTCGGATTTAGGCCGAGAGACCTATAACACTCACAGGACTTCTAAGATAAGCCTCATCAATCTCACCGAAGTGGAAGAAAAGAGAAACTCAAGATCTTTAATATCCTGACTAAAGAAAACAAATAAGTATCACACATGATTGATTGTTGATTTGATTAGTTCAGAAGATTTTTCTCAGAGCAATGGGTGAAGATTACACCGTAGGTTCGTCCAAATACATAGACTTAGGAAGTGTATCTCTAAAAAATAGAAACGATACATTCCCAAAAAAAATCTGCACGAGGTAGGGTCGACCGCAAAAAGGGACAGTCGACCGTTCATCTTTTAATCGAAAAGTCGAAAGATGAATGGTCGACTGTCTCATAATTTTAACTGCGATGAGCGGCCGACTGTGGTGCGGTCGACCGACAGTGTAGTACGGTCGACCCCAATCGTGATGATGCCGACGAAACCACTTTATATTCTTACCATATATTAATCAATCAATAATCAATCAAATATATATAAAATCTCACATATATGGAATAACAAAAACTGATATTGATGGCTTTCTTGGGCACTAATCAACATATGCTCTTTTTGAATGACTTCTTCTTTTGCTTGATTTTTGTAATCCTTTTGCCTGATTTTGTAATCTTTCTCTATTGCTTTCCTTCTTTGTTTATTTTAGAATCACTTTAAATCTCTTATTAATTTTATTCATTCCTGAAAATCTGAATATCTTAATTGAAACTTATTAGTATTTGTAAGCACATTTTGTGCACACCAAACTAGGAGCCAACAATCTTCCCCTTTTGGTGTAACAAAACAAGCCTTTGAATGTTGAAAATAAAAAATAAAGTATATAAATACTATCTATCCGTTCACGTCAAAAAAAAGTATATAAATACTCTCCTTTAATTCAATACTTTCTGTATCAAAGATTTTTATAGATGAAGAGTATTTAAGAAAGATTTTCATTTATTTTTAGTAAAAACATTCAAAAAAAAAATTCTTCCCCTTTTTGGAATACACCAAGAGGCGGCGAAAAAAAAAAGCATAAACAAAGTGTATAACATACTCTCCCTAAATTCATGCATGAAAAAAGATAAATGAACATACATTAAGCAAAACAAGAGAATATTTTGGGGAATATAATATTTTTGAAAACATAAGGAAAATCTACTTACATGATACCGTTAATCGAGAGACTCTTTGATATACAGTGAGAGCTCTTCATGATATCATAGATTTGAGATTTCCCCAATACAAACACATGACATAGAGCAAAAGATGAAGAAGAATGAATTTCAAGAAATCCGAAATTATAGAAGACCATAAATAGATTTCTCTTAAAACAAACAAATAAAAAAACAAACAAACAGTGAAAGAACCGGTCGACCGAACAGCCGACCGAAAACCAATTGAATTCACAGTTAAAAAAACAAACAACCCGAGAGCGAACCGGTCAATTGCATGGTCGACCGCAAATCCTATAAACGCAATTTTGATGGTAAACGCAAAACCGAAAGCGAACCGGTCGACCGCAAATACTGAACCCAATTTTTTTGATAAACGAGATTTGTCTTACACATAAAAAAAAACAAGTCAGATTCCAAAGGACCAGAGGTGTGACCGGTCGACCGAAATACTGATACAACATAAAAACGAATAGCCAGATATGTAAGTATTTTGCAAGTATGTTAAAAGTGATTCCTGAATAGCATGTTAAAAGTGATTACATAGCAACAGGGAGCATACATGAGACTATTGGTTCATATTACAGTTGACCATTACAATTTAAGCACCAAGTATCTATTCCTCATCATCACCGTTACTATCATCATCTTCGTCTTCATTGTCTTCATCATCGTCATCATCATTTTCCTCATCATTAGGAGGAAGAAGAAGTTCCTAATCATCTCTGCCTTACAAGTATTCAATAGTGTTGACTTAGTAACAATATACTTGTATTTGTGTAACTCCTATTTCTCCATATTTCAATTTTATACTGTATTTCACCTCATTGCACTCCTTCATCTATATTGAGATCCTGTATTATGTTTTAGATTGAATAAAATCGTTATTTTTGTCTTGACTCAATTTTTGATCCTTTTATCGAATTCATCTGTGTGCTTTGTGTCGTTCTTCATGAAAGAATTGACCATTTCTTCTCATTTATCTCTTTAATCCCCATTTTATTGCATTTTGACCACTTCTCCAGTTGGATCCTATTCAAACTAGATACCCTAATACCCAATAACCCAAAACCCATACTATTTAACCCTAACCTACCCAAACCCTAACCCCTAACCCACACCCTCATCCCCTTCTTCCTCTGTGTGCGTCGAACCCAAATTCGATCCCGTCACCACCACTGCCTCACGTCTCCTCGTCAACCCCACCGCAGCTCCAATCCACCATCGACTCCGAATCCAACTCTCGACTCCGAAACCCATTTCACCATCGTCCCCATCCTTGAACCCATTCGCCAACCCAATCCCATCTTCTGATCGCCTTACCTTCGACCTCCCTTACCATCACCTTCGATCTCCCTCCGTCGCTTCGTCAACACATTCACCGCCACAGCACCCCAAACACCTCCATCACCATCGTCTTCACCATCGACCCAAACTCCCAACCTCCAAACCTAACTTTCGCCAGTGCCCACATCCTCCACCACCCTTGCCACCGCGACACCTCTACCGTCGCCTCTCCACCTCCGTCCACTGCCAACACCCCAAACCCAACCTTCCTCTTCTCCCCTGTTCGAACCCAGGAAACAGAGTAGCTGCTCCGCCGTCACTGCGTCGCTCATCGACGTCACGCCTCCACAGTCGTCGCCGCCTCTTCGTGGTTGTCGCAGCCACGCCGTCGCGTCACCGTCGAAGACCCTGCCGGTCGCCGCCTTCTCTCTCTCTCTCTCGCTCTCCGTTTCGACGAAGAAGGAAGAAGAAAGGAGGATTGGCAGGATTTGATCTCAGCCGTTGGATCGCGCCAAGATTCGTGTCCTGATCGCTGTCCCGTGTTCACCCACAGCAAATCCGGAGTCGCTGTTCCGTGTGCGGCTCTAGATCCGCTGCGTGGAAGCGATTCTACTGGTCGCTTTTGCTGTCCCGTGTGTTGGCGCAGCAGATCCGGGGGTGCTGTTTGCTGTTCTGGCTGATCCGGTGTGGGGGAAAATTCGATCTACGGTTGATTTTCGCACGTGCTTCTCACGTGCTTTTGGGGGACTTCGTCCGGGATTTTTTCGATCCCATTTCCTTCAAAAATCAGATCTATTCGTCGTCAATCAAGGCAAGTAATCCTCCTGTACACATTTTTATTTTAGTACAAGCATCCCTTGAAAATACTACAAATAGTTAGAAGTGACTCCACCTTGACTATGGTTGTTGATCAATATCAAGCCTCCAAAAGTTTATAATTCTAAGAGTCACAAATATATCATTGTATTAAATTATAATTACTTGGACTCTTTTACCCCTTGAATACATGAACACATGAGATTAAGGAGCCCTAAATTTGTAGACACATGGTATATTGTGTATTTGATGAACTTGCAACCATTTGACTTGGAAAATAATTATTACTTACTGTTTGGACCACCAATATCATGTATTTATATCACACAATAACTTAGATGCCTAATAACAAATTTCCATGAAATCTATACTAGTAAGTTATTCCCACATGTTGCTGTCCTGAATCATTTTTTGCTGTTTCGACCCATTTAACATTAGAATCTAAACCCGAGACCTGAATAAAAGATGTAGCCCTGGATGTCTAGATGTCGTTAGAATCCGAGATTTTCGAATTTGGAGTTACGGTCTAGGAGTTATTGCAGATTTACTGCATCTGTGTCGGTAGGCACAGATTTGCAAAAACTGTTGTACACCTTTACTTTGCGAATTAATTTAGCTGTGTAAACAGCAAGCGTTGGACATAAAATTTTATATGTAGTTGCTGGACACCCTATAAAACATCCCCAAATTTTTTTAGAATTAATTTACAATATTTCACATATTTGCATGCTTGCTTGATAAGAATTAATAAAAGTAACAAGTCGGGGTTATGGGAAAGACTATAGAGTGGACAATATAGGTAAGTGTACTCAGAAGGGGGTCCGTGTTTCCCAATTACTTGGTTCATGAACTTGTTGTATCTTGATCGATTTATGGAGTCAGTTACTTGGCTCATGAACTTGTTTGATTCTTGAACCCATTGTGCGGTTCTTGAACTTGTTAGTGGATTTGCGAACTTACTTTCGTGAATTTGTTATTTATTTTCCGATTCATGAACCATGACTTGCTTGATTCTTGATACCTGAGTACGCCGCCCTATAAAATCCATTACTAGGTCTAAAAGAAATTGTTTTGACTGTAGCAACCATGTAGTAAAAAGATAGATGCATGAAGTGCTACCTAGATAGTAATAACTACAAGACTTGAACATGAAACATGCTTACACGATTTTTGACTACTTGATACTTGGAACTTGACACATGAAACCCGATACATGAAACTTGAACTGGATACATGTTACTTGATACTTGATAACTTGTTACTTGATACTTGACAACTTGATACTTGAGACCTGACAACTTGACACTAGATTTGAGACTAGTTACCTAACACTTGAACTAGATGCGTGTCACTTGATGTTAGATACCCTATGTGTTCACTTGTCACTTGTTTTACCACTAGTATTTGTTATCCAGCCTGTTTACTGAGTTATCCATCTTGTTAGCTAGTTCTTGGTTCTTTCTACTACTTGTTATATCTCTGTTACATTCTTGATTCCAGTTCCTGTTCCCCATACTTGTACTTGCTTTCACTATTTGTGGCCCTAGCTTGCACTGAGGGCGTTTTCTCTTGTTTTTCCCTGTTGTCCCTTTTATATTTATTAAGCAGACTTTGGAGACGAGCTACCCGCTGGAATTGGTGAGCAAAGGTCTAGCCTTCAAGTAGAGAAAGAACTTGATTAGAATATTTATTTCATGCATTATTTGTTTTCTTGGATTATTATTTCTTGCAAAATTTGAGAACTTGTAACGGGCTGATATTCCCGAGTTTTAACTTGATCCAGACTTAAAACTATTTGGATGTTTTATTATATTTTAGTTGTTTCTGTTGCTAATAAATTATTCATGCATGCTTGGTTATATATATCTCTCTTGTTATATTCTTGTTGTGATGCTGAGTCGATCCTACAGCTTATGAATGATGTTGAGATCATTCGCTGGACTTCGTCATGCACTCGTATTCTGTATTTTAGGAAGCGGGGCGTGACAAGGTTTTTAGTGGTATCAGAGCTCAGGTTTGGCTAATGTGTTAATAGTGACTAATACATTAGACAGGCTTGACTCAGTCAGGATTAACTCAACATTTAACAGACCATGCAACCACATGAATAATTTAATAGTCAACTCGATCTGGACACAAGTCTTATCCCATCCATTTTGATCCCTTCTTGTTCAATTCTTTGATTCATTTTTCCTCCCACCTCTTACAGTCATTCTGATTTGTTGATTCCATGATTGGTACAAATTTATTATTTCCGTACCCATATTCTTTTGATTCCGGTGCAAGCGATCTCTTATCTTTTGCTTGCCTCGATAATTCCTTCTTATTTTAACTCGTGTGTCATTCGTTGCTTTCCCTGCCTTGCATTCATTTTTATTTGTTGATTTATATTGAGTATCATGTTGGTTATTTCTTCCCTTCCTATATTATCTTCAATTTCGATTTTGCCCTCGTCCTTCTTCCTTCGTATTCAATTCCTTAATTTTCTTTTTGTCACTTCTAGTCATCCTCTTCTTTAACTCCTTATTGGGTGTAACTACATTTTTGCCTACCTATTTTTCTCCTTATAATTATTTTCTCGAATGTTTTCTATATTGCTATTTCTGATTGTTATATTTATTTTCGATCTTCTATATATATAAAAAAAAAATGTTTCTCAACAAAGATTTTGTTATTTCGAACAATGGTGTATTTTAACTTCACTTTTCATTCTTGATCGACTATATATTTCCACTGGAGTATTTTGATAAGACAAATTCTTATTTTGTTGTATAATGCTATTATTACTACGACTATTATTATCGCTATTATTTTCATTATCATTACTAGTATTATTATTATTGTTACTACTATTGATATTCTTATTGTTGTTTTCATTATTTTATTATTATTGTTGATATTAAATTGCTTCCACAAAAATGTTGGGCACAAACTATATCTTATCTTGCATTATTATTTTTATTAGTGTTGTTGATATTTTAATATTATTGCTATTATTATTATTATTGTTATTATTATTATTATTATTATTATCATTCTTTCTACGATTTCTGTTATTATTACTGTTATGATCATTGTTATTATCATTGTTATTCTTATTGTCATTAGTACCGATATTTTATTTGTAGTATTATTTTTATCATTACTATTATTATTATTATTAATTTGTTTTGAGCCTGAGCATTCTCAATTTTATATACATTTTACAACTTCGGTGCAACCTAATGTCGAGACGGCAAATATGCAACTCGATGTCAATGGAGGCAAATTGCAACTGGATATCGGCGAGGCAAAATGTGCAGCCGAATATCCGGACGGAAACCTGCAACTTGATGTCATGAAGGCAAACATGCAACTTGATGTTAAGGAGGCAGGATTTTCTACCTATTACTAATTGATATTTCAAGACTCGTTACTTATATAATGAAACTGATGGTAAAAGAATATTTTCGTTATTATTATTAATATTACTACCATTTCAATTTATGTTATTATTATCGTTTTCATCACCTTTATTACTGTTATTATTTTTATTATTATTACTGTTACTTTATTGATATTACTGTTATTATTGCTATTATCATATTATTTATTATCATTATTGATATCATTTTTAACGCTATCATTATTATTATTATTGCATTATTTTCATGAGTGTGTTGAATTCTATTATGTCATGTATGTGTTATCGTTATTATTAGTATTGTCGATATTTTTATTATGTTATTATTACTTGTATGATTATGATGATTTTGATTTCTGTTATTATTATTGTTATTATTATTATTTTGTTACTATTATTACTAACTTTATTATTATCATTGTTAAATTTTTTTTTATTACTGTTATTATTATTCTGTTACTATTGATATTATTATTATTGAAATTTGTTGTGTTATTATTTCTGTCAAAAGCCATTAGTTTTGATATGTATTCTATCTTTTAATTATGAAGAATGAAGCTCAAGCCTTATATCCATTTTGCATTATTACCTATCTCTATTTGGAGCCCATACCCTCTTTGATCTTGGTGTCTCATTTTTTTCTTCCTGCTCGGATCGTCGCTTGGTGTCACGTGATCTACAACGACATGTCTGGAGCTTGGAATGTCACCATCAGAGTGGCGCAGTGGAAGCGTGGTGGGCCCATAACCCACAGGTCTCGGGATCCCCGTATTGCGACTAGTCCTTTGTATTGTTGCTTCCCTCTCTGTCCCTTGTATTCATCCCCATCCGTTGATTCACTGAATGGTTTGATTCTTCCCGGCCCTTTCCTTTTCTGATTTCCGTTCTGCCGACTTCTTATCTTGCTTTATTTTCTCGTATTGTTCTTTCCTTTTGATACCGTCTATTCTCTTTCATGCATTCTATTTGACATCGTTGTTATCCACTTCCTTCTTATTTTGGTGTTACCATCAAGTTGACTTTTCTTTGGGTCCCTTGTTTTGTTACCCTCCTCTAACTTGCTTTTACCCTGTCCTATGTACCGCCTAAGCAAATTTCGAGGATGAAATTTTTGTGTAAGGTGGGTAGGATTTGTAACTCCTATTTCTCCATATTTGTATTTCTGTATTTCACCTCATTGCACTCCTTCATCTATATTGAGATCCTGTATTATGTTTTAGATTGAATAAAATCGTTATTTTTGTCTCGACTCAATTTTTGATCCTTTTATCGAATTCATCTGTGTGCTTTGTGTCGTTCTTCTTGAAAGAATTGACAATTTCTTCTCATTTATCTCTTTAATCCCCATTTTATTACATTTTGACCAATTCTCCAGTTGGATCCTATTCAAACTGGATACCCTAATACCCAATAACCAAAAACCCACACTATTTAACCCTAACCTACCCAAACCCTAACCCCTAACCCTAAACTACTGTGCATACCCTAACTAACCCGCCGCCTACCCTCCTTCTTCCTCGCATCCCTCTCATCCCCTTCTTCCCCTGTGTGCGTCAAACCCAAATTCGATCCCGTCACCACCACCGCCTCACGTCTCCTCGTCAACCCCACCGTAGCTCCAATCCACCATCGACTCTGAACCCAACTCTCAACTCCGAAACCCATTTCACCATCGTCCCCATCCTTGAACCTATTCGCCAACCCAATCCCATCTTCCGATCGCCTCACCTTCGACCACCCTCACCATCACCTTCGATCTCCCTCCGTCGCTTCGTCAACACATTCACCGCCACAGCACCCCAAACACCTCCATCACCATCGTCTTCACCATCGACCCAAACTCCCAACCTCCGAACCCAACTTTCGCCAGTGCCCACATCCTCCACCATCCTCGCCACCTCGACGCATCTACCGACACCTCTCCACCTCCATCCACTGCCAACACCCCGAACCCAACCTTCCTCTTCTCCCCTGTTCGAACCCAGGAAACAGAGTAGCTGCTCCGCCGTCGCTGCGTCGCTCCTCGACGTTGCGCCGCCACAGTCGTCGCCGCCTCTCCGTGGTTGTCGCAGCCACGCCGTCGCGTCGCCGTCGAAGACCCTGTCGGTTGCCGACTTCTCTCTCTCTCGCTCTCCATTTCGACGAAGAAGGAAGAAGAAAGGAGGATTGGCGGGATTCGATCTCAGCCGTTGGATCGTGCCATGATTCGTGCCCTGATCGCTATCCCATGTTCACCCCAAATCCGAAGTCGCTGTTCCGTGTGCGGCTCTAGATCCGCTGCGTGGAAGCGATTCTACTGGTCGCTTTTGCTGTCCCGTGTGTTGGCGCAGCAGATCCGGGGGCGCTGTTTGCTGTTCTGGCTGATCCGGTGTGGGGGAAAATTCGATCTACGGTTGATTTTTGCACATGCTTCATACGTGCTTTTGGGGGACTTCGTCTGGGATTTTTTCGATCCCATTTCCTTCAAAAATCGGATCTATTCGTCGTCAATCAAGGCAAGTAATCCTCCTGTACACATTTTTATTTTAGTACAAACATCCCTTGAAAATACTACAAATAGTTAGAAGTGACTCCACCTTGACTATGGTTGTTGATCAATATCAAGCCTCCAAAAGTTTATAATTCTAAGAGTCACAAAAATGTCATTGTATTAAATTATAATTACTTGGACTCTTTTACCCCTTGAATACATGAACACATGAGATTAAGGAGCCCTAAATTTGTAGACACATGGTATATTGTGTATTTGATGAACTTGCAACCATTTGATTTGAAAAATAATTATTACTTACTGCTTGGACCACCAATATCATGTATTTATATCACACAATAACTTAGACGCCTAATAACAAATTTCCATAAAATCTATACTAGTAAGTTATTCCCACATGTTGCTGTCCTAAATCTTCTTTTGCTGTTTCGACCCATTTAACATTAGAATCTGAACCCGAGATCTGAACAGAAGAAGTAGACCTGGATGTCTAAATGTCATTAGACTCCGAGATTTTCGAATTTGGAGTTACGGTCTAGGAGTTATTATAGATTTACTGCATCTATGTCGGTAGGCACAGATTCGCAAAATCTGCTGTACACCTTTACTTTGCGAATTAATTTAGCTGTGCAAAACAGCAGGCGTTGGACATGAAATTTTGTATGTAGTTGCTGGACACCCTATAGGACATCTCCAATTTTTCTTAAAATTAATTTACAACATTTCACACATTTGCATGCTTGCTTGATAAGAATTAATAAAAGTAACAAGCCGGGGTTATGGGAAAGATTATAGAGTGGACAATATAGGTAAGTGTACTCAGAAGGGGGCCCATGTTTCCCAATTACTTGGTTCATGAACTTGTTTTATCTTGATCGATTCATGGAGTCAGTTACTTGGCTCATGAACTTGTTTGATTCATGAACCCATTGTGCGGTTCTTGAACTTGTTAGTGGATTCGCGAACTTGCTTTCGTGAACTTGTTATTTATTTTCCGATTCATGAACCATGACTTGCTTGATACTTGCTACCTGAGTATGCCGCCCTATAAAATTCATTACTAGGGCTAAACGAAATTGTTTTGACTGTAGCAACCATGTAGTAAAAAGATGGATGTATGAAGTGCTACCTAGATAGTAATAACTACAAGACTTGAACATAAAACATGCTTACACGATTCTTGACTACTTGATACTTAGAACTTGACACATGAAACGCGATACATGAAACTTGAACTGGATACATGTTACTTGATACTTGATAACTTGTTACTTGATACTTGAGACCTGACAACTTGACACTAGATTTGAGACTAGATACCTGACACTTGAACTAGACGAGTGTCACTTGAGGTTAGATACCCTATGTGTTCACTTGTCACTTATTTTACCACTAGTATTTGTTATCCAGCCTGTTTACTGAGTTATCCTTCTTGTTAGCTAGTTCTTGGTTCTTTCCACTACTTGTTATATCTCTGTTACATTCTTGATTCCAGTTCCCGTTCCCCATACTTGTACTTGCTTTCACTGTTTGTGGCCCTAGCTTGCACTAAGGGCATTTTATCTTGTTTTTCCCTGTTGTCCCTTTTATATTTATTAAGCAGACTTTGGAGACGAGCTACCCGCTGGAATTGGTGAGCAAAGGTTCTAGTCTTCAAGTGGAGAAAAAACTTGATTAGAATATTTATTTCCTGCATTATTTGTTTTTTTGGATTATTATTTCTTGCAAAATTTGAGAACTTGTAACAGGCTGATGTTCCCGAATTTTAACTTGATCCAGACTTGAAACTATTTGGATATTTTATTATATTTCAGTTGTTTCTGTTGCTAATAAATTATTCATGTATGCTTGGGTATATATATCTCTCTTGTTATATTCTTGTTGTGATGCTGAGTCGATCCTACAGCTTATGAATGATGTTGAGATCATTCGCTGGACTTCGTCATGCACTCGTATTCCATATATTGGGAAGCGGGGAGTGACAATTTGATGAGTGACAAATTGCTTATAAGTCACAAACGAAGATGAGGAAGAGGGAGTAGTGTTCTTGCGACGAGAGGAGGAAGGGGCTTGTGGGGGTTGTTCGTCTTGGCACTCTTGTTGAGCTTGACGATGATGAGTCTGTTGTGTAAACAGAACATCGATGCCCATTTGTTGAGAAAGGATGGGCACAGTATTTTTGCTCAAAAGGAAATTCCCAACATCAATACGGCAGTCAATAGCAAGATTGTTAATGAGAGAACTGTATGAAAGGCCACAATTTCTAGAAGTTGAATAATTCATTGCGAGAATGAAAAATGTGGCTAGATCAAATTTATATTCTCCAAGGATAAGAAAGATGATGAACATTTGATCGACCCGAATTTCAGACTTGTCATTCTTTTTGGGCCAAATATTTGCATTTACGATTTTGTTTAAAACACGGGTAGAATCAGTAAAATTTGTGGGAACGGGACGAGAAAAATGAGAAAATCCAGGTTGTACAATCATGGATTTGACGTTATCTTTGTCATGGCCGGGTTTATATTCAAGCATTTTGAAATAAAGATGATAAGAATCAAATACTCCTTCGGAAAAATCATATCTCCTACGAAGATATTCAGGAGTAATTTTGAACCTATTTCCAAGAATAATAGAAGAGAGAGTGAGATCATTGTCTTGAAAGCCTTCAAGATTTGCATAAAATTAATGAGTCAATGACTCGGAGTGGGTGCTAGGTGTAGCAAAATAATTCTCCCACCCAAAATCTCTAAGAATCCTAACCATAACAGAGAATTTTCCACCTAAGGATGCTAAGTTTATCTCACGATTGGAAACAATCGGAGCATTCTAAAGTGCAGAAAGATAGAGATCAGCACAATTAGAATTTCGAAATGTAATACCATCTCTAGTAACAGATTTTGAAACAATAGATTTCTTACCCTTTGATTTGTGAGAGGAGGAAGCCATGGTTCAAAGAAGAAGAAAGCACTCATAATTTTGAAGAAAATAGCAAGAGATATGAAGTTTATTTGATGGGTTGGAGTAGGGAGGCTAGGGTTTACCTTGAAAATTGAGAGAAAGAAGATAGAAGAGTATTTATACTAGATGTGTGGACCCCGAAGAGATCTGAGCAGCCGATCAAATCGGTCGACCGGTTCAAATGAACGGTCGACCACTCCTCAAGAGTAGAAGAGTTTTTGACTCAATAATACTGGCAGAGAGGGGGACGGGCGACCGTGCGGTCAACCGATCCACTTTCAACTGAAAATAATTTTTATGTATAATGCAGTCGACCGGTCGGTCGACCAAACGTGCAATGACAAACAATTATTTTGTTTATGAAAGGCGGTTTTCAACATATTGGTTTTAGAGCATGTCAGGGAAGGTTGTTATATGTTGTAGGAACAAAAAACATGCATTTCTTAGATAGATAACTGATGTTTTAAATATTTAACTTTAGAAATAAGTCATCTTAATATAAATCAATGCTGAGTTAGATTTTACCCAGTACTGTACTTATCTGAAGAACTAGGGTCCTTCTCCTTCTTCCTTGATAGAGATGCAAGGTATCTACTAGTCATATTGTTTGAGCATCCGCTATCAAGGTATCACTGATTTTTTAGTCTTTGTACGTTGGGGTACCTACATCAGGATTAGTAAGTATAATTTTGGATGCCCAAATTTGTTTTGAACTTGCATTTACATTCTTTCTTACCAAAAAAAAATTAGTATTTCTTTTTAAGAAACAATTGTAAGAGATATGTCATATTTTACAACAATAGTGACATGTGATACATTTATGCCATGGGTCATGCACACTTGCATAGTTTTGAGTTGATTTGTGATTATGTTGGTGACTGTGCATGTGTGTATGACATGATGACTCGAATTATCATGATAAGATCTTGAATTCTTTGTAATAAGGTAACTGAGCCCTTCATATTTTTCAACAATTTTCTCAAGCTCAGTTACTGTTTTACAAAGTCTTTTCCTAGTCATCTCATCGTCTTTTGTATTACAACGAATAGTGTCTAGTGTAGCATCAAGTGTTCTATTTTGTTCAAGAGCTTTAGTACAACTTTCCATTACCTCATCAAATTTTCTTTTGCATTCTTTTAAATCATCAGCGAGTATAGCAATAAAAACAGATTTCTCATGAATTTCTCTTAGGTTTTCATCATGTGTTGCCAAGAATCCTTGAATTTGTTGTTTTAAATGTTCATTTTCCACTATCAACACATCATGGTCTTTTCTAAATGACTCGAATTTTTCCATAATCAAAGAATTTTTATTTTTCAGTTTTTGATTTTTAGCGATGCAAGAGTCATGTGATTTATTTGAAATTTGTTTATATTGTCCTAATTCATGACTCAATTTTTTAACATAATCTTTTAATCCATTACACATGTCTACTAAATCATCGTAAGTGGGTTCTTCGATTACCTCTTCTTGAGATGGTGATTGCACCTCACCATTTCCAAGAGCCATGAAACCAACATTGTTGTGTTCCTACTCATCCTCGCTTGAATCTGAGTCTAGACATGTTCCCTTCAACGTCTTCTTTCTCAATCCTGGATTGGAGTGGTAGTAGTCCCTATTCCTGTCCTGTGAGACGGGACAGTTTGCACGAATGTGTCCAGGCTTCTTGCATTTGCAGCGTATGTCATCTTCGTCCTTATCTCTTTCTCCTTGGTACATACCATATTTTTTATCTTTAAGGTACTTACGAAATTGCTTAGTCAGCAAGGTGATGTCTTCGTCTGATTTCTCATAATCTGACTCTGCTTTTGATGGTCGAGATTTTTCTGCTTTCAAGGTGATGGTCCTCTCTTCGGTTTTTGGTTCAATCCCGATGTTCTGCCTGTATCTTTTGGTTTCGGTCATCTCAATCTCGTATGTCTTCAGTTTTTCTTGGAATGTGTAGTAATCGAATCCTTTTTCCTCAAGGGTCTCCCTCATTGCAGCAGCTTTTACATCCCATTCCGGCGTGAGACAACTTATGAGTTTTCCGACTTTTCGGTCATCATTCAACCCCTTACCTAAGCTCTCAAGCTCGTGTGCAATAATATCAAAACGGGCAAGCATTTGGTCTACGTTCTTTCCTACCAGCTTACGAAAAATATCAAACTTATAAAAACATAAATTTACTTTAGCTTTTACCTCAGAAGCGGTTCCCTCATGGCGTTGCAGCATGTTGTTCCAAATCTCGTATGCCGCCTTGCAATTTCACCTGCATCACATTAATTCTTCATTTTTCAATCCTACATAAAGGGCCATCATAGCTTTGGAGTTTGCTGTTTTTAGTTCTAGCTCTGCTTTTGAGAAAGTCTTTTTTCCATCGCTGACCGGAATATCTGTTTTGTTTATACACACTGTTGCTGCTGATTTGGTGTGGGAGCAAACAGATGAATTTGTGGATTCTTCAAGGAAACAAATACGCAAACCTGTTGACTTTCACCGGCATTTGATTGGTTTCTCGCTGCTGCCGTGAACTTGCAAAAAATTCGATACACCGGGATGGATCCTGATGACGAACCCTCTAACGCTCTTGTCAGTAATCAAGAAGATTATGAAAGAGCTTGGAAAAAGATTGATTACCTTGTTACGGTGGGGAAGAGGGGTATTTATAGTTGCTTTAGGAACCAATTTCGAGATAAGGATAAATCTTTACTTCCCGATGTTTATGGATAAGAGAGTTTGACTCGTTTCGTGATAAGAGGGACTGTTTAAACTGTCTCTTAGGGATAACCACGAATTTGAATTACTCTTTATCCATCTGGGTTGATTTGTAACGGATTGCTACCCATACTCAGTAGGACAGATCCGTTTTTTGGCTATAGGGCTTTGAAGAACGACCCAGTTCCCAATTCGGACCCGTTTGTAGGTGAAATTCTTGTTTTACTACTAAGAGCATTAAGATTCGTGCTTGATTTCAACGGTTCCGATTTAATTCTATTTTTAGCCATATCATGAGCCCCCACTCCCAAATACTGAGTTTAATAGCCTTTGAGGAGTAGTTTTATTATTTCAATGGCGTACGAGATTTTATCGGAGTTCCTCAAGGGGTTTGGATCTTGCTCGAGGTGTAACAGTGCTAATTTGAGCTTGCAAAGTGCCCAAATTATTCTCAGAATTTTCTGGATTTTTTTTTTAAATTTTTTATTATTTTTTGAATTATTTATTCAATTTTGCGAATTAACAATCTATTTTCAAAAAGTATTAATCAATCCTTCCATTTAATAATTATTTATCCAGGAGCTCCGAAATATTTTTTCCGAATTCATAATTATTTTTTAGAATTTTCAATTAATTTTCTTGAATTTTTAATTATTTTTCAAATTTTTTTAAATAATTAATTTGAATTAATAAATGAAAAAGAAGAATTAATCAAGTGAATATTGGCATGGCACGATCTGGAGCGTTGATCGAGCTCTGAAGCGGTTTTCGAAGTGATCAGACGGCTAATCAGAGATTCATGTTTTCCTGTACTTCGTTCGAAAAAGCAGCTGTTCGGCGCGTAGCGGCGCACGTGGCGAACGAGCATCGAACGACAGGCGAGCGACACAAGGCTCTTAGGTCGTTGACTGGTCAACAACATTTGCCCATTTTTCGTTTGGAACACTATTTGTTCGACGCATAGCGGTGAACGTGGCAAATGATATATCGAATGACAGGCAAGCGACACGTGGCTTTTAAGCCATTGACTAGTCAACGCCACTTTGCCTGTTTTTTATTCGGAACATCGTCTGTTCAGCGCGTAGCGGCGAATCATGGCGAACGATGCGTCGAACGACAGGCAAGCGACACGTGGCTCTTAGGCCGTTGACTGGTCAACAACATTTTGCCTGTTTTTCATTTGGAACGTCTGTTCGACACATTGCGGCAAGCGTGACGAGCGGTGCGCCGAACAACAGGCGAGCGACACGTTGCTCTTATGCCGTTGACTGGTCAACAGCTTTTTGCCTGTTTTTCGTTCAGAACATCGTCTGTTCGACACGTTGCGGCGAGCATGGCGAACGATGCATCGAACGACAGGTGAGCGACACGTGGCTTTTAAGCCGTTGACTGGTCAATGCCATTTTGCCTGTTTTTCGTTTGGAACATCGTCTGTTCAGCGAGTAGCGGTGAATCGTGGTGAACGATGCGTCGAACGAAAGGCGAGCGACACGTGGCTTTTATGTCATTGACTGGTCAATGCCATTTTTCCTTTTTTCGTTCGGAACATCGTCTGTTCGACACGTTGCAGCGATCGTGGCAAGCAATGCGTCGAACGACGGGCGATCGACATGTGGATTTTAAGTCGTTGACTGGGCAATGCCATTTTGCCTGTTTTTCGTTCAAAACATCATCTATTCGACATGTTGCACCGAGTGTGGTGAGCGATGCGTCGAACGATAGGTGAGCGACACCTGGCTCGAGGCCTGCTGTGCAAGCGTCAGATATGTTTTTGACGGTCTGACTTCTTGGACGGTTTGACTTCTGTCGTTTTGCATTCTGGCCACTTAGGATTCTGCGCCTTTTGGGCTTCCTAAGGGCCCATTACGCTTTCGGCCCAATCCCCCCAAGCTTGGCTATAAATCCCCCCCCCCCCATCTCTCATTTCATCTCACTCTCTTACTTTCACCTCATCTGAAAGTTTCTCACTTCGGCGCTTGAGCGAGATTCTGGTGACCTTTTTCGTTCTCCGGCAAAGTCTCTGACCGTGTGTATCACATCAGAAGGTAATTTATTTTTGTTTCAGGAGATGTCTAGGGTATCGTCCGGTAAAGGGACCTCCTCCTCGGGTCGGGACGAAGTGCCGCCTCCGACTGCTTCTTCTAGGGTCGACAAGGGGAAGGTGTAGTGGTTCAGCCTTCGCCGGTAGTGGAGACAGTCGTGGAAAGAGAGTGGAGGATGGGCAAGTTCATAAGTATTTCGATTGCCGTGTCTCATTTGGGAGGGGTTTGCCAATACAACGCCGAAGAACTGAGGCGTGTCAAGCATGGCATGGAACGGTACTATGAGGATAACAAACCACGAAAGCGCACCGAGGCGAATGATATTGTCTCCGTACTTACGGAGGTGTACCTTCGCACTATCAGGAGGTGCTTCATGATTCCTTCGGAGTTCAAACTCCTTCTTCCTGGCCCTGGGGTTAGATCCTGCTCTTCTTTCTTCCCCGATCTATGCGTGTTTCCCTTTGACGCTTTAAATGCGGGTCTCCGCCTCCCTTTTCATCCGTTCGTAAGGGAAGTGTTGCGATGTGATGGTGTTGGCCCAATCCAGCTTATGCCAAACATGTGGAGACACGTTATGGGGTTCGTGCTTCACTGCCAGGCTGCGAGGATCGAGCCTTTTCTCAATGTTCTCCGTAGGTTATATAAGATTCATCAGAAGATGCGGACGGGGTACCGATTCTATCTCACCGCTCGGAAGGGCATCAAGTTGGTCGACATCCCCGACTTGGTGAAGTTTTGGAGGGATAAGTTTTTTTTATTCGAAGTAAGGAGCCGTGGGACATCCCAATGGTTTGGAGGGAGGACATGCCAAAGAGGGCAAAGTTGGAGCCGTCTCTTAGCCCCGAAGAAGATAGGATGGTCGGAATTCTTTTGGATCGACCGACACTGCACTGGAAAGATATCTTAGAAGATAGTCTCTTGAGGGGGGGGGTCTAAGTCTGATGAACCCTAGCATGAATTTTCTTTTTGTTTATCGTCATCCCTTAGTTTGCACAAAGTTCTTCTAATTTTTCAACACTTCTTATTTCTTTCTTGTAGGAGACTCAAGCATGGACTTTGACGACATCATGAATAAACGTTCGGCCCTGAGCGGTAAGCAGGTCGATGAGAGGTAGAGGAAGTACATAGTCGTTCGACCGTCGCCGTCAAAGGGGACCAGGGGCGAGAGCGGTGCTACTCTCATTGTGGATTTAGAGTCCATGCCTGTTGCTACGAATGTTTCATCAGTTGGAGATCTCCTCCTTTCGGCGATGCTTGCTCTTGAAGCTCCTCCTTTTACAGCGGCGGCCGAAACGATCCTGGCCAACGAGTTAAAGAGGATCTTCGTCCTCGATTGGCAAGTGCGGAGGCACGATGGTTTCCTCGGGGACTCGACGAGCTACATGGACGATGTTCGTCACTTGGCCATGCCTAAGGACAAGGCCTCCATGGAGCACGGGACTGTGGGCGACTCGGCCTTGGAGATTGCGAAGGCACAAATGACCGTAAGTTTTTGATGTTTTTCTTAGTCATAGGCCTTATTTTGTAAACTTCTCTTAGTTGTTTGCACGAGATTTTCGTTCCTTTTGTTCTTAACCTTTGGTTCTTATTTTTTCGCAAGCGATCTGCCACTTTAGTTACATGCTGAGACAAATGGCAGAGCAGGAGCGAGAATTGAAGGCCGTGCAAAACCGGGAGAAGGTCGAGCAGTCGAGGATGAAGAAAAATTCTGAAGCGGCCGCTCTCTTGGCAAAGTCTCAAGTTGCTTAGATTACTCTGCTGGAGGCGGCGCTGGCGAAGGCGAAGGAGAGCACTGAATTGGAGAGGGAGGAGGTCGCTCGAGAGAGGGCTGCAGAAAGGGAGAAAATTGATCGAGAGAAAGATGCCGATGTGCGAGAGGCCGAGGCCACGTCGGAGAGGAAGGCCATCGGATACCCTGAGAAGAACATGCGGAAAGCATATTCTAAGGCCTTGAGCGACATTTGCGAGCACATCCTCGGCTTTGATCGCTCAAGGTATCACTTGTTTCTTGACGAGGAGGGGGAGGAAGTGGATGTCGAGGGGGGAGGTGAGGCAGACGGCGAGGAGGGAGATGAAGAGGAAAATGTTGTGGCGGACCCCCAGACGGTTATAGTGATAGTGCCGAAGGCGGCTAAGGGGAGCGGCCACGAACTAACACCCCTCGTGGATTCGTCTGCCGAGGTGGACACTTGACCTCCTTCATAGCTTCTTTTCTTTTATTTTTAGTCGTAGATTTCTCTTTTGGGTCTGGTTGTAGTGATGCCTAATAGCGGAATGGCCATAGCTTTTGTATCCCTACTAAGTAATGCAAACTTTTTTTTGTGCGGGAAAACTTGTGACTTTATTCAACATAGAACTATTTTGTAGCCCTAGTTGGATATAGAGTCATTTTTTTAGATTTGTCTCGATCTAAGAGATTTTCGTCTCCCTTTTGTTGAATTTTCCAGGATAGCGAGGTGCCACATCTCCGTTCTAAGCTCAACGTTGTCAAGTTGGGGCTAGCTCGATCTCGAAAGATGCTTTATAAAGCAGAGCGGGAGGCAGGTTATTTAAGGGTGACCCTGGCTCGTCGAGACATTGAGATGAGGCACCTTGAGGAGAGGACTCGTGAAGTGCCACCCACCCGAAGGTGAGGAGTCCTTCCCCTCGATGGCCGTCAGCCAAGGCTTGAGACACAAGTTCCTTCGTCACTCTCTATTCGAGGCGAGATCCGAAAGGGACGAGTTGAAGAACGTGGTGCTTGAGAAAAGTCCGAAGGCGGCGCATCTTCGAAGGACTATTTCCGATGTTTCGCGTGGGGGCAATTTGGGCCGATTGCCTTGCTTGAAGATCAGAGTGACAGATGACTCACTCAAGGAGCGTGTCGTCAAGCTGGAGGCGAAGAATCTACGTCTACAATGGCTTTCCGAGGGGAGCAATGTTAGATGCACTTCCTGCCCTCGGGATGAGTACGCTCAAGGAAGTTCATTCCACGAGTTGGCGCTTCATTTGCCTCCCATCTTACAAAATCCCAGGGATGCGCAAAGTGGAGTGGCCAGCTCATCGAGCGGAGCATCTGTCGGGGCAACTGTTAGGTTCTTGGGTGCTGACAACGCGAATTAGCTCGCTGGCTTAGAGACCTCTGTGAAAACAAGGAGACAACAACACAGCGCTCGCCGTCCCCGCGTGTCGCTTAATAGAAGCATCCCACTCCCTAGGAGGGGCTAGGGCAAAATTTTGTAATCTCGTAGTCTTTGTCTTATATGAGTTTTTGGTCTAGAATAAGACTCGCATCTTGAATAAGACTTGTATCTCCAATTTTGATGAAATAATGTATGAGTTTTCGGTCTAGATTTAGACTTGTATCTCAAATCTTGATGAAATAATATATCACATCTTTTGAGTTTCTTCTGAGAGTTCGCATTTTGCTAATGTTCTCTAAAGAGTTTCAACAGTTGTGGGAGCAATTTCGAATGGTGAGCTACTTTCTACTTGCTCGTTCGCATGTATCTAAAGTGGCATCGAACCAAGTGTTCGACTGCGAACTTGTCGTTAGAAGAGTTTCAACAGTTGTGGGAGCAATTCCGAATGGTGAGATACTTTGTACTTGCTCGTTCGCAAGTAGCTAAAGCAGCATCGAACCAAGTGTTGGACTCAGAACTTCTCGTTAGAAGAGTTTCAACAGTTGTGGGAGCAATTTCGAATGGTGAGCTACTTTGTACTTGCTCGTTCGCAAGTAGCTAAAGCGGCATCGAACCAAGTGTTGGATTCTGAACTTGTTGTTTGAGAAAGTTTGTGCTTGGTAAAAGAACATTAAGACAATAGTTTTTATGAGAAAGGAAACTGCTTTTTATTGAAAATGAGTTCTAAGTGGCTGCTTCTGAGTTGCAAGCCATTATTACATTTGCAAAAACAAACTAAATAAGAAGGAAACAACTTAGAAATGCTCTAGATCTAACTAGAAGTTGCTTGGAGCGGTGTTTTAACACCCTCTTGGTACTTCAATAAGTACTCCGCATTCCATATCCTTGGCACTCTCTTGCCCCTCGGGTCTTCAAGTTGATAAGCACCAGGTCGGACAACTTTGGAGATCCTGTATAGTCCTTCCTAATTAGGTGCTAGCTTCCCTTTCTTGCTTGGGAAAGAAATTGATAGCTTTCTAAGCACCAAATCTCCTTCTTTGAGATTAGTAGGGAGGACTCTCTTATTGTAGGATTGCTCAATCCTACGTCGATAAATTTCTTTCCGGATGGAGGATCTCTCTCGGATCTCATCGATGAGGTCCAAGTTACCGCAAAGTTCGTTCGCGTTTTGCTCTTCGTTGTAGGCAATCAAGCAGGGGGAAGGTAGACCGACTACTAGCGGGATGACGGCTTCAGAGCCGTAGTGAGGTTAAAGGGAGATTCTCCTGTGGGGGTCCTCTTTGTAGTGCGATAGCTCCAGAGCACATTGGGGAGCCGTTCGACCCATAAACCCTTAGTGAATTTGTCCAGTCTCTTTTTCAGGCCGGAGAGAATTTGCCGATTACCATTCTCTGCTTAACCGTTGGACTGTGGGTGGGGGATCGAGGAGAATCGTTGTTGGATACCAAGGTCTGTGCAAAAAGTGCGAAAGGTTGCCCCTGTAAATTGAGTCCCATTGTCTGTTACTAAGATTCGAGGCACACCGAATCTACAGAAAATGTTCTTCCAAAAGAAATGTTGAACTCTATTCTCTGTGATCGGCGCTAGAGGATCAACTTTGATCCATTTAGAGAATTAGTTAATTGCCACGACAAGGAACTTCAGCTGGCCCGACGCTTGAGGGAAAGGCCTGAGCAGGTCCATTCCCCACATTGCAAAAGGGGTTGGACTGGATAAAGAGGAGAGCTGGGCTTGTGGTAAGTGACAGACTGTTGATAATTTTTTGTTGGATCCTGTTGGCAAGGCAAATAGCACTAGAAGGGGGGGGGGTGAATAGTGATGTTTAAAAATTAATAAAGAAATTGAACTTTTCATTATTTTAAGTCGACTGAAAGGAGATATCCAGTCGACTGAATGTCAGAATAGAAGAGTATTTTCCTGAGAGTTACGAGTCTAACCAGTCGACTTATATCGGAAACCAGTCGACTTTCCAGACAAGTTTTTAAAAAAAAATTAACAAAATTTAGATTGCAAGTAAAGATAATACAACCACAGAGAACACAGCGATGTATCCTGGTTCGGTCCTCCCAACCTACATCGAGTCCCCAAGCAACCCACTTTGAGAATTTCCACTATTCCTGAAAAAGTACAAGAATTCCCTACGGTGTTTGACAACAACTATGTCAAACCCGTAGACCACTCTCACCACTAGAGAGAGCAAACCCACTCTACACCCTAGAGTGAAAACCTGACTCTACAACCAAGAGCCCTACTCTCTAACCGAGAGGACCACTCTCACAACCCGAGAGTGAAAAACAACAACAAAAAGAGTTACAATAACCTATAGTCTTGTTTGTGATTTGTGATTTTGTATAGTGGCTAATAGGTCAACTTCTGAAATCAGTCTAAAACGAATTAGATATTATACTAGACTAATTTTTAGACAACCAAGACTTAGAGAGTATGTATGCCTTTTAAAAAGCTTGTTCTTCTCAAAAACAAAAACTTGAAACTTAAGAGAATGCTTGGAACCTTTACCACGTGATTTTTACACTCTATTTATAGAGTTAGAATCACTAGATGTTGAGAAACAGTTGCACCAACTGTCAACCAACGGAAATAAATATTTTGAATTTGAAAAACAAGTTTTAAAAACAGAAAACTATCGAAACGGCTTGAACAATTGACTGGGTTGCCAAAATAAGTCGACCGGTCAGAGCTTGTATGAGTTCAGACAGTTTCGTACTAAGACAGTCGACTGGTTCCGAAGAATGTTCGACTGGTACTCAACAGCTGATCTTATTCAAGCTTGTTTTGATCTTTTAACTTTTGTAAAACACTCAATTATTAAAAGATTTGTGTAAGTGTGTGTGTGACAAGGCTATTACAACATTTTAAGACTCAAAGAATAAAAATTTTAATTGTTACAAGACACTTAATACAAAATATTTGAAGCACTTGAGTCTTGTCTTGAACTTGAGTCTTTGACTTGAGCTTGAGCCATTGTCTTTATGTCTTGAAGCTTGCTTGATCAAATGTGACTTGAACTTAGATCTTTGTAGTTTGATCAATTCTCTTGAAAGCTTCATTGGATCAACTTTGCCTTTGTGTATTTTACCATGGTATTGTCTTTGATAAACCCTGCAATATATATAGGTGGTAGCACAACTTTGCATTGTATTGTAGTCATCAAAACCAAGAATCAACATTCTCCCCCTTTTTGATGATGACAACACAATTGCTTACAATAATAATAATTAAAAATACTCCCCCTAACTAATGTACAACATGCACAAGTTAGAAATATGCACAAAACATATCATTTTCCTTTTCTCCCCCTTTGTCATCAACAATAAAAATAGAAGAAGGAAGGAAACAATAACATAATGAAAAGCATTGCATAAAGAACAACCATATTGCAAAATCCTAACAAATTTATACATATGAAATGGAAGTAGATGGTTTCAAATACTGCATAAAAGTGAAATACAGAAAACATAACAAAAAATTAGAAGAAAAAATTGAAAATACATCAAGTCAGTCTTCGTCTTTGTCAGCAGCACCTTGGGAGGCAGGAGGAGGAGGTGGAAATTGGTGGGTGAACAAGTGGGTTAGGTGAGCAAGACTGGCCTCAAGGGTGTCCTTGTAACACCCCTGCTCCGAGCTCGGACAAGTTATACAATTTAGAAGACAAATTATTTATAGTATAGTACAACTGCCCACCACAGGCTGCCTCTCAAAAGGTGGTTAACCGGATTGGTGACTCTTGATCATAGGCTTTAGTATTTATATATTATTATATTCATTTCAACTCCCGATATGGGATTAATTGTACTTACCTTCTCTTCTTCTCTCTCCGAAAGAAGCACACACAACATTTCGGGCAGGCCCCAAGTGGCCACTCACCCAGTGTGACGTCACCCACTAATGCAAATAACAAGCCAACCTTTGTTGTTTCTTCACGTGTGGGCCCCCCTTCAACTATTCCTGTTTCACCTTATTACAATCATGCCATCAAGCATACATTTTTACCAACAACCACTTTATTTCAACATATATATATACTATTACTCTTTGAAAATTACGGGGTGTTACACACACACCCCCTTCAGAAATCAGCGTCCTCGCTGAGCACGGGGCATGCACAATCTAGAGCAGGATCCACTTTCTAGCCAATATGGAGTCGTGTACCCTGATTCTGCGGGTTGTCCATTATTTCAGGCTGCAACCTCGCTCCCTCTCAGGCATACATCTCACCCAGTCTTACCCACACTCGGTGTCGAAAGTCGGCTCTGATACCATTTGTAACACCCCTGCCCCGAGCTCGGACAATTTATACAATTTAGAAGACAAATTATTTATAGTATAGTACAACTGCCCACCACAGGCTGCCTCTCAAAAGGTGGTTAACCGGATTGGTGACTCTTGATCATAGGCTTTAGTATTTATATATTATTATATTCATTTAACTCCCGATATGGGATTAATTGTACTTACCTTCTCTTCTTCTCTCTCCGAGAGAAACACACACACAGCATTTCGGGTGGGCCCCAAGTGGCCACGTCACCTAGTGTGACGTCACCCACTAATGCAAACAGCAAGCCAACCTTTGCTGTTTCTTCACGTGTGCCCCCCCCCCCACCTTCAACTATTCCTTTTTCACTTTATTACAATCATGCCATCAAGCATACATTTTTACCAACAACCACTTTATTTCAACATATATATATATATATATATATATATATATATATATATATATATATACACACACACACACTATTACTCTTTGAAAATTATGGGGTGTTACAATTCTGACGATCCATGAGATAGTTGACAGAATGATAAAGACTCTCAGGATCGGTAAAAACAGCTCTAGGACGAGACGAACTAGATGCAGAGGACTTACGAAGTGGCTAAAGGAATAGGAGGGACATTCCTTGCACAAAGCTTCAAAAAGACTTTACAAAAAGGAAATCCACTCAAAATCTGGATGAAAGCTTCAATTTTGGAGCTTCAACGCACTGAAATCGCGAAGCACAGGAAGGGCAGTCGACTTCACCTGGTCGTCTTCTTCTTGAGAGAGAAAGAAAAGAAAGAAGGAAAGTGAAAGAAGAGGGGTAAAAACTAGGGTTTTACTAATGGTTTGAGGGCTGAGATCTAATCAGAATTGAATCAAAGATTGGGATCAGCCAACGGGTAAAAAGAATAAAAAATTTCCTCCAAAAAATGTGCCGTGTCGAATCAGAAAGACAAACTGATCTCTCTATAATCGACTGGGTTTGAAGATCAGTCGACTGAATCGAGAGCAATGAGAACCAAACGAAAACATCAAGTAATATGTCTGTCAGTCGACTTAGTACTGTACACAGTCAACTGTCTAGAGCATAAAATTCAGTAAAATAAACAACGAAAAATACTTGGTCTGTCGACTGAAAAAAGTGTTAAGTCGACTTATACAAGATAAAATTCAAGAAATATCATGAAAACTGCAAATACCTAGTTCTCGTCTAAAGTTGATAAATGTGTCTTCCTTAAGTGGTTCGGTAAAGATATCTGCTACTTGTTTATCAGTAGAAATAAAATATAAAGATATATCTCCCTTTAAAACATGATCACGTAGAAAATGATGTCTAATATCAATATGTTTCGTACGTGAGTGTTGAATCGAATTTTTAGATAATTTAATGGCACTGGTAGTATCACACATTATAGCAGGTTTTGAAAATAAAATACCATAATCTAATAGGGTTTGTTTCATCCACAAAATTTGGGCACAAGCCAAATTTGCAGCAATATATTCAGCTTCTGTAGTAGATAGGAATACTGAATTTTGCTTTTTACTGCACCAAGATACTAGTAAATGTCCCAAAAAGTGACAAGTACCGCTAGTACTTTTACGGTTAGTTTTACTACCAGCAAAATCCGCATCACTATACGACAAAGGTTGAAAATTATCGGTGCATGGATAGAATAAACCATACTCAGATGTACCTTTAATGTATCTTAAAATGCATTTCACAGCTTTTAAGTGAGACTCTTTAGGACTTGACTGATATCTAGCACACAAACATACACTAAACATAATGTCTGGTCTACTAGTAGTTATATATAAGAATGAGCCAATCAACCCTCGATAGAGTTTTTGATCGACACTCTTACCTAATTCATCTTTGTCAAGTGTAGTAGTAGTAGCCATAGGTGTGGTCTTACTACTAGTGCTATTCATGCCAAACCGTTTGAGTAATTCCTTAGCATATTTTCCTTGATTAATAAATATGCCATTATGTGACTGCTTTATTTGTAGTCCAAGAAAATAATTAAGTTTACCCATGTGACTATCTCAAACTCATTTTCCATGGTATTAGCAAACTTTTGACAGAGATTACTATTAGTAGATCTAAAAATTATGTCATCTACATATATTTGTATGATTAGGATATCGGTCTCTATTTTTCTAATAAACAAGCTAGTATCTACTTTACCTATTTCAAAATCAGTTTCTAATAGAAAAGTTTTTAACCGATCATACCAAGCACGAGGTGCTTGTTTAAGACCATATAAAGCATTTTTCAATTTAAAAACGTGATTTGGGAATTGTTCAAGTTCGAAACCGAGTGGTTGCTTAACATAAACATCTTCCTTAATAAAACCATTGAGAAAAGCACTTTTAACATCCATTTGGAAAATTGTAAAGTTCATAAAACATGCAAAAGATAATAAGATCCTAATTGATTCTAGTCTAGCAACAGGAGCATATGTTTCATCAAAATCTATGCCTTCTTCTTGATTATATCCTTGAGCAACTAATCTAGCCTTGTTCTTAACGACTTGTCCTGATTCATCTAACTTATTCTTGAATATCCATTTGGTACCAATTATAGTATGATCAGGGGGCCATGGAACTAAATTCCATACATCATTTCTTATAAATTGGTTTAATTCATCTTGCATGGCATTCATCCAAAATTCATTCTCACAAGCTTCTTGTATATTCTTTGGTTCAAAATCCGACAAAAAAGCCGTATGAGAAATTATGTTAACATGAGATCTTGTTTGTATACCACGTGAGATGTCACTAATTATTAAGTCATGAGGATGATCTCTAACTTCAACAAATGATTTTGGTAAAGTTTGAGTCATCACAACAGGATCTGTCGACTTAACTAGTCCATCAGCCGACTGATTCACATCAGTCGACTTGACTTCCTTACCAGTCAACTTATCAGCTAGGGTAGTTTGTTCTGGTGATTTAATAACATTATTTAAAGGTGATGAAACATTTTCATCATTTTCAATAACAGTAGATGAAGGCAGAGAGATTCATCAAACGAAACATGCATAGATTCTTCAATAGTCAAAGTTGATTTATTTAAAATTCTATATGCCTTACTCCTATTTGAGTATCCAATGAAGATACCTTCGTTAAATCTAGGATCAAACTTATCTAAATTATCTTTAGTGTTTAAAATGAAACACTTGCAACCAAATACTTTAAAGTAAGATACTTTTGGATTATTCCTATCAAAAAATAGTTCATAACATGTTTTCTTAAGCTTAGGCCTAATCAAAATTTTATTTAAAACATAACACGCTGTTGAAACAGCTTCAGCCCAGAAGTACTTAGGAAAATTGCTTTCAACAAGCATAGTACGTGCACATTCTTGCAAAGTTCTATTCTTTTTCAACCACTCCATTTTTTGATAAAGCTCTAGGAAATGTAAATGAATGTGTTATACCATTCTTGTTGCAATATTCTAAAAACGTTTCATTCTCAAATTCTCACCCATGATCACTTTTAATAATGACTATGGTTAGAGATTTTTGATTTTGAATCAGTTTACAAAATTTTTCAAATACTTCAAAGGCATCATTCTTATGTTTTAAAATAAAAACCCATGTGAATCTTGAAAATTCATTTACTGAAACAAATACATACCTACTTTTATTTAAAGAAGCGACTATAGTAGGACCAAATAAATCCATATGGATTAATTCGAGAGGCCTACTAGCAGTAATCATTTCTTTTATCTTAAAAGTAGATTTGACTTGTTTACCTAGTTGACATGTATCACATAACTTATCCTTTTATAGGATAGTCTTGGCAGTCCTTTAGCTAGGTTGTACTTAGACAATTTAGCAATATTTTTCATATTCACATGGCCAAATCTCTTATACCAAAGCCAAGAATCATTGTTAGAAGCTACTAAGCAAAAATCATTCGAAAAATCATTTGATTTTAAACATAACTCATAAATATTATTTTTCCTAAAGCCTCAAAAAATTACATGTTGCATGATAGAATCATAAATTAAACACGCATTTTTTTCAAAAACAATTTTATATCACTTATCATACAATTGGCTAATACTTAACAGATTATGCTTCAACCCACTAACAAGAAAAACTTCTTCTATAGTAGGGGTAGTGTTCTTACCGACCATGCCTATACCAATAACCTTCCCTTTGTTGTTGTCACCGAATGTGACTGTTCCTCCATCAATCTTTTGTATGGAAGAAAGAAGGTTAGCATGACCAGTCATATGCTTGGAGCATCTGCTGTCAAGTATCCAACGTTCTCTTTTAGGTACCTATAAAATAATCATTGTGAATATGGTACCCTTCTCATTGGGTCCGAAAGGGATCAATTTTAGGGAAACCAAACCCAAAGTGAGTTTGATTTTCCACTAAAAGCACGAATATAATCTACATAATTACATACATTAAGAACATATGAATTTATATAAGTAATTCTATCTTTTATACTCAGGTTGACTGGAACCTAAATGTTTTTGCTCTGTCTAGTCGACTTTATCGAACCTTTCCAAAAACTGTTACTAGAAGCCAGTCGACTGTGAGGTGAAATAGGTCGACTTATCTGAGGTTTTCGTTTCTTTGAATAAGACTCAGAACCTCTGGACAAGTGACTGAAATTTGGGTTCAGTCGACTGGTCTGAACTACAGAGTTACTCTTTTCATGGAAAACAACTGTAACGCCCCGAATTCCAAAAATACACTAAATTCGAGATTCTACAGGATCTTTACACTTCTTTCGTACAATTTTACAAGGAATTTAAAACTTTTCACTTTACGTCAGAGTTACATGAAAACTTTACACTTTACATTTAACAGCGGAAGCAAATTTACAACATTTAAATAAATGTACATCAACATTTGAATAATCTCTAAGCATCTGTTCTTCTTTAATCTTTATCATGTTATTTACCCTGCATACAAAACTGTGGGTACGTTAGTTTATTCAACCGACGAACATTAAACACGGCCATCCTCTCTATGCCGGAAATAGTATAACTGATTTTCCATATTTAACAAACACAAACTTGTCACATATCAACTAAAGGGAATACCCTAATGATGTCGTATTGTGATTGTGCACTTAGTCCTTAATGCAATTATTTATATTACATGATACTAATGCACACTTGTTCGGATTCTATGCATCCCATACTACATAAGTCCGAGGGCAAGCATCTTAATCGTTCTTCATCTTATAGGGTTCAATCCCTCGTCATGTCTTAATCTACTACTGTAACTATGGTAAGTATCCTACATATTTTCTGACATACGAACTCATGTCTAGGTCCCGGGAGGGAATCCCAACGCACTGACACATGACTCATCATGCAGGCATCCTGTGGTAATTCAACTTCTACCATAGACATGACACCACCCGCAGTCGTCAAACACCCCATGAGCGTCGCCACCGGGACGGTACTCTAGAACAGTACCCACGCCCTATCATGACTCATCATGGAACATCCTGGGATACTCTCTCGCCGCCAATCCAATGGCCCTCATACTCAATATTTTTTTCTTACTTTCATCACATCTTCACTATGTAACTAATCCTTAGTTTAATTGAATCATGAATAAAATCAATCTCTTAGAGTTAGCCCTCTCACTACTACCGGTCTTATTTCTTTCATTTCACAATGACCCAAACTTGGTCGTTTCAATGTCAATAATCATATTTCATCACTTTTCACTTGCCGGTGTGAGTTTTGACTACACCCTAATTTTCAATTTCATTTCATAAATTCATATATTTGAGTTGTCATACTCAATAATATTTCTCTTTTCCAATCACATGATTTCCAAAATTATTCATGAGTCAATAACCATACATGGAGTTCAATTATACATCATGTATTTCATAACCAACCTTTGTTTCCACATTAAAATCATATCACCAAATATATTGTCAAAGTGAATATTCACAAACCCATTATTGTCACAGTATTCTTTAACAAGAATAATTCATACAAACTTCACAATATATACTTTCTTTCTTTGTTATTTTTCTTTTCTAGCACTTATTTCAATTCTCTTGCAAAACACAATTTTTCACAAAAATATACCAGTGTAGAACCATAGTTCTAACTAGACTTTTGTTCCCAAAATATACTCTATTTCATTTCAATAACTCCCAATTTATTTTTCATAAGTCACACATAATTTTAGAATAATAATAGTATTCTTTTCATAATTTTTAGACATCAAAATCCATAAAAAAAATCATTTTCCCACAAAGTTTAATTCTGGCCGAGACCAGGATTCGAACCAGCGACCAAGAAGAAGCAATCCACACGCTCTAGCCACTAGGCCAATCATGCTGTTCGGTATAAAGGGGATTTTAGAGAGTTATATACTCTCGGCTGAAGCTTGGTTTAATTTTTTAAATGCACAAAAAAATATGGTGTCATCAAGGATCGAACCATCGATCTGTGAGAACCCAACCGCGCACACTGTAGTATTTAGAAGCCTCCCGACCACTTGAGCTATAGGCTCAAGTTGTCTTCAATACAACTTACATTTTAGTTAAATCAATTCTCTGTTTAATCGAACATTTCGATGTTTCAAAAGCTCTCATTTGAGTTTTGCTTTTACTAAATTTTCTGTAAATCTCCAGAATAATTATTCAAATAACAATTAATACTCCAGTAATTTAAAAAATAAATTTTCCAATAATTAAACACATAGTTTTCATACACTTAGTTTAAATTGTATGCTACTACTACCATATTTCTTGGCGACATTTCTTATCCAACTTAACATCAATATTCCCTATATCAATTCCCTGTTTATATTCCTTTCACAAACCCACAAATTATATTTTAAGTTATTCGTTACAACATTATTAAAAAAAGGTTCATTCATGCACATAAAACAACATTTTCATCTACTAACATTTGCATTTAGTTTTTGATGCTAACAACGAATTTTACTTCAAGCAATCCATAGCTATAAATAATTCACACACAACTTAAGTTTGATGATGGAATCACATACAATCTATTTAGCAACATTCCAATCAACTAATAAGCCATTTTTTCCAATTAAATGTACTCTTATTAATCTTTTTCATGCATTATCATTTCAATTCAATTCTAACATGCTATCTAATTAGAAATATGGAAAATAAACCACCTTATTTGGAGAGAATACAATTGCAACGTCTCCTAAACACAAGAGTCCTTGCCAAAAGAGCGTTCCTCCTCCTCCTTGATGCGCACAACCGACCTTCAAAGTGCAATCCGAGCCCTCCTTGATGCCGGCCATCTTTTGGTGCAAACACACAACTCACACACAACTCTCAATCTTTTATCTCACTTACTACTAATAAATCACTACCAACAAATGTATTTTCTACTATAGGTTTTGGAGAAATGAATAGTACAAAAATAACTAGGCTGGGGAGGGGGGGTATTTATACTAAAATTTGGAGCAAATGAAGAGTTAGGATCAATCTAGGAGTTAAAAATAAAAGGCTAGGATTCAAGGGGGAGTTGTAGTAACCAACCATGATCAAGCAACTACCACCCATAACTCCACTCTTTTTTTCTTTTTTCCCTCCAATCCAAAACCGGCCACTTTGTGTGATTTTTGCACGTGTACGTGCAATGCACGTGCATTCATTAGTTCTCCATTTAAAAAAGTTGTACATTATATTTTCTATAAAAATAATCTTATAAAGATGTTCTACATTACAAGTTGTAATTAAAAGAGAAATAACTCATGGGCCTTAATTAATGGGCCAAATAATAGTTTTACAAAAGACAATTTAGATTTGGGCTAAAAATAAGGCTTATGTTTATTTGAAGAAAATGGGCTTTATAAAAAATAATTAAAGAAAACATTTACATATATATATATATATATATATATATATATATATATATATATATCCACATTATCCATAATGAAAATAATTATAAGATTTCATACTACAAAAATTGCACGTGCACACTACGTGCAAAATTAATAATTTTCATAAATGAAAATCGAGGTATTACAACAACAGTTTATGGTTTTTTCAAAAAACTCATATAATTTATTCTTAACACTAGAGATAGATTTAGACTTATTACTACTAGTGTTCTTAGAGACATGATGTTTTTCAAGAAGCTTTTGAAAACCAGGTCCAAATCTCTTATTAGTTTGAACCTGATTTTGGAGAACTTTATTTAAATTCTCCTTTCCTTTGTTAAATTTAGATATATTTTTGGATATCTCTTCATAATTTTTTTTAAGAGATACAAGATCTATATCCAAATTAGAAAGTCAAGAATTTAAAGACTTGATTTCAACATTTAAGTCAAGATTTTCTTGAGAAAGTATTTGATTAACTTTCTCTAAGTTTTTAACTCTAATTTTCTTCTTCTTAAGTTCTTGAAAAATCTCATTAAAAGCATCTAATAATTCATTTGAATCAAAGTTATACTTACTTTGTTTTGTGTAGCCATGAAGCATACATTCGCAACTTCGTTTGTCTCTTCATTCTCTTCTTCCGATGAAGAGTCGCTATCGTCTCAAGTTGCTTGATATGCCTTCTATTCTTCATGTACTTGTTCTTTGTGTACTTGTCCTTTTTGAAGTTAGGAGCCTTTCCTTTGGATTTTGCATTTTCTAATGGGCAATCCTTCTTCATATGACCTGTTTTGTTACACTTGAAACAAGTGAGAAGTTCATTAGTATCTTTAAATTTGAAATTAAATTTACCTTTTCTTAGAAACTTCTTGAACTTTCTAGTGAACATGGCTATTTCTTCTTCATCTTCTTCATTTTCGAAGTCCGACATGGCCTTGAAAGCGAGTGTCTTTTTCTTTGATTGTTGAGGTTCTAGATCCTTCTTGCGTTCTTCAAGTTGAACTTCATATGCTATAAGATTTCCCACAAGATTCTCAAGAGAGAGTTGTGTTAAATCGTTGGCATCTTCTATGGCGGTGGTCTTCTTCTTCCCTTCGGGGTTAAGGCACGAAGAACTTTCCTCACCATTTTGGCTTGAGTGTACGTCTTTCTAAAAGCCACAAGAGAATTTATAATATCCGTGAACCGTGTGATCATATCTGACATATTCTTGTTCTCCTTCATGCGGAACATCTCGAACCTGTGAACAAGAACAGATATCCTATATTCTTTAACTTTATTAGTACCTTCATGAGTTATCTCAAGTGTGTGCCAAATTTGATACGCCGTTGTTGCATTAGACACATGATTAACTCCTCTTTGGTAAAAGCACAGAATAGAGTATTCATCGCCCTTGCATTGTTCATTGTGTTACCCTTCATTTCTTCGTTGCATTGTGCATAAGGAATTATAGGAGCGGTGTACTCTGTTTCCGTCATGTTCCGAATCTCATAGTTGATGGATTGAAGGTAGATCTTCATTCTACACTTCCAATAGTTATAATTGGTTCCATCCAATAGGGGTGGCCTTTATGTGGATTGGCCTTCATGGTATTGGCTTGCATTAGAAGTAGTTGCCATTGCACTCAACTAGGCTCTGATACCAAGTGTTGGATCCTGTAGGCAAGGCAAATAACACTAGAGAGGGGGTGAATAGTGTTGTTTAAAAATTAATAAAGAAATTGAACTTTTCGTTCTGTTATGTTGACTGAAAAGAGATATCCAGTCGATTGAAGCGTCAAAATAGAAGAGTATTTTACTGAGAGTTACGAGTCTGACCAGTCGACTTATATCTGAAACAAGTCGACTTGCCAGACAAGTTCTTGAACAAAAACTTAATAAAATTGAGATTGCAACTGAATATAATACTACCACAGAGAAACTCAACCACAGAGAACATAACGATTTATCCTGGTTCGGTCCTCCCGACCTACATCCAGTCCCCAAGCAACCCACTTGAAATTTTCCACTATTCTTGAAAAAGTACAAGAATTCCCTACCACATTTGACAACAACTATGTCAAACCCGTAGACCTCTCTCACCACTAGAAAGAGCAAACCCACTCTGCACCCTAGAGTGAAAAACCGACTCTACAACCAAGCGCCCTACTCTCTAACCGAGAGGACCACTATCACATCCCGAGAGTGAAAAACAACAACAAAAAGAGTTACAATAACCTTTAGCCTTGTTTGTGATTTGTGATTTTGTATAGTGGCTAATAGGTTAACTTCTGAAATCAGTCTAAAATGAATTCGATGTTATACTAGACTGATTTTCAGAGAACCATGACTTAGAGAGTATGTATGCCTTTTAAAAAGCTTGTTCTTCTCAAAAACAAAAACTTGAAACTTAAGAGAATGCTTGGAACCTTTACCACGTGATTTTTACACTCTATTTATAGAGTTAGAATCACTAGATGTTGAGAAACAGTTGCACCAACTGTGAACCAACAGAAATAAATATTTTGAATTTGAAAAACAAGTTTTAAAAATAGAAAACTATCGAAACAGATTGAACAGTCAACTGGGTTGCCATAATAAGTCGACTGGTCAGAGCTTGTATGAGTTCAGACAGTTTCGTACTAAGACAGTCGACTGGTTCCGAAGAATGTTCGACTGGTACTCAATAGCTGATCTTATTCAAGCTTGTTTTGACCTTTTAACTTTTGTAAAACACTCAATTATTAAAAGATATGTGTAAGTGTGTGTGTGACAAGGCTATTACAACATTCTAAGACTCAAAGAATAAAAATTACAATTGTTACAAGACACTTAATACAAAATATTTGAAGCACTTGAGTCTTGTCTTGAACTTGAGTCTTTGACTTGAGCTTGAGTCATTGTCTTTATGTCTTGAAGCTTGCTTGATCAAATGTGACTTGAACTTAGATCTTTGTAGTTTGATCAATTCTGTTGAAAGCTTCATTGGATCAACTTTGCCTTTGTGTATTTTACCATGGTATTGTCTTTGATACACCCTGTAATATATATAGGTGGTAGCACAACTTTGCATTGTGTTGTAGTCATCAAAACCAAGAATCAACATTTTTGGCACGGGCCGCATTGGCGAACGTGTTGTTCGACATCGCTAAGGATTTTGCAGGCGAGGGACCTTGCTCCCAAGTGAGCGCCACGCATTGTCACGCCCCGCTTCCCAAAAACATGGAATACAAGCGCGTGAAGATGCTCAGCGAATGATTTTTGACATCATCCATAAGTTGTAGGATCGACTCAGCATCATAACCAGAATATAACAATATATATAGACAACCAAGCATGCATGAATAATTTATTAAACAATAGAAAACAATGGAAAACAAATAATAATATCCAATAGTTTTCAAGTCTGGATCAAGTGTAAAACACGAGAACATAAGTCCGTCACAAGTCTTAAGCAACAACAAATGAAATAACTCAATTACAAAACGAAATGATTAAAGAAAGCTTTTCCTAAGCAAGGCCTAGAACGTGTCTACTCACCGATTCCAGCAGGTAGCACGTCTCCAAAGTTTGCTTAATAAATATAAAAAGGAAAAAATAGAAAAAAACAAGAGACAATGCCCTTAGTGCAGGTTAGGGCCACAAATAGTAAAAGCAAGTACAAGTAATGAGGAACAAGAATTGAAATCAAGAATGTAACAGAGATACAATAAGTAGTGGAAAAACCAAGAAATAGCTAGTAAGAAGGACAACTCGAGTAAACAGGCTGGATAACATATACTAATAGTGGAGTAAGTGACAAGTGAACATGTAGGGGTATCTAACCTCAAGTGACAGGCATCAAGTACAAGTTTCAGGTAACGAGTCTCAAGTCTAGTGTCAAGTTGTCAGGTCTCAAGTATCAAGTTATAAATATCAAGTGTTATTATTCATGTATCAAGTCTCATGTAACAAGTCATCAAGCTTCAAGTATACATGTATCAAGTTCGAGTTTCATGTATCAAGTTTCATGTATCAAGTTTCATGTATCATATAATCAAGTATCGAGTAAGCAGGTATCATGTTCAAGTATTGTAGTTATTACTATCTAGGTAGCACTTCATGCATCCATCTTTTTACTACATGGCTGCTACAGACAAAGCAATTTCGTTTAGGCCTAGTGTGATTCCCGTTGCACGACGTTGCTGTACCAAAAGTGTGATTTCCGTTGCTACGAGATAGTAAATGTGGATTCGTCAGGAGATCTAGAAACTAGACTCCTACCCAGTTCCAACGCATATAATTAAGGTACAAGAAAGTGGTGGGAACATGTGTCAAAACAGCGAATTACACAGCTAAAGTGTTCAGACAGAAATTGTGTAGCTGAATTTATACATGTGAAATAGTGTTGAAAAGTTGTAATTTAATTCTAAGAAAATTTCGGAGGTTCTCTAGGTTGTCCAGCAACCGCATATAAAATTTCAAGTCAAACGCTTGCTGTTAACATAGTTAAATTAATTCGCAAAGTAAAGGTGTGCAGCAGTTTTGCGAATCTGCGTCTACCGACACAGCTGCAGTAAAACTGCAATAACTCCTAGATGACGAGGAGATGACGAGGCGATGGGTTAATGGCTTCGAGGTGGCGAGGATGGTGGAGGTCGAGTAATGGAAAAAATGGGGTTGAATGGTTTGGAACGATGATGCGAGATGGGTTCGGGATGTTGGCGACACGAGGGGATTGTGACTGAAGTGGGGACGATGGTGGAGACGACCGGAGGTGACAAAGGGAGCGGCGACGGCAAAAGGAAATGGGTTTGGCAATGGAGAAGGAGATGGGAGGAAGAAGAAGGGGGGGCGGCGGTATTGTTCTGGGTTAGCACAGTAATACTAGGGTTAGGGTTTATATACGGGGGTTTCGGGTTATAGGGTATTTGGGTATCGGACTTGAGCGGATCCAACTGGAGAATTGGTCAAAATGTATTAAAATGGGGAATAAACAGATGAACGACATAGAACAGCTCATTCTTCATGAAGAACGACACAAAAGAGCAGGACGGACATACAATTAGATTAGATAAAGGCACCAAAAAATTGAGTCGAAACAAATTAATGATTTTATTCGAACGGAAACAAAATGCATGATCTCAAATTGAATACAAGAATACCATAAATGAAAATACAGTAGAAAAAAAAATACAAATACGGGAAATAGGAGTTAGAAATTCTACCCACCTTACACAAAAATTTCGTCCTCGAAATTTGCTTAGGTGGTACATAGGACAGGACGAAACAACTTGGGGAAAGGCAACAAAACAGAGAATTAATGGGGCAGGAATAAAGCAGAGGGCAACTCCAGAAAAAGGAGTGGATAACAACGAGGTCAAATGGAGGGCATGAAAGAGAATAAATAGTATCAAAAGGAACGAAATAGCACAAGATAACAAATATGATAAAGAAGTAGGCAGAATTGGAATCGGAGAGAGAAAAGAGAGGGAAGAATTGAATCAAATCATGAATGATGCATGACGGCAAAATGGAATGCAAGAAGAAAGTAACCGGTATAAAAAAATGAAGCAGGAACAACACTAGACTTGCAAGATAACAAGGTAAGGAGATGAATAAATAGAAAGAGCTGGGATCGAGGATAGGATGGACAAGGAAGAGATGAACCCAGCAATGAGTCAACGGATGGGAACAAATGCAAGAGATAGGGGACAACAAATAATGCAAGGAAGGAGAAGCAACAATAGGATCCTGGAACCTGTGAGTTATGGGCCCACCACGCTTCCGCTATGCTACTTAGATGGTGACGTTCCAAGCTCCAGACATGTCGTTGTAGACCACATGACACCAGGCGACGATCCGAGCAGGAAGAAAAGAATGAAACACCAGAATCAAAGAGAATATAGGTAAAAGAATATGGGTTGGGCTCGAGATAGATATAATAAATAATGCAAAATGAATATAAGGTTTGGCTTGAATTTAAATAATCAAAAGATATAATATAGATCAAAACTAATGGCTTTAACAGAAATAATAATAGCAACAAATATCAATGATAATAATATCAATAGTAATAGAATAATAATAACAACAATGGCAGCTAGTAATAACAATGATAATAATAAAAAATAGTAACAATAATAACAAAATAATAATAATAACAATAATAATAACAATAATCAAAATTATCATAATCATATAGGTAATAATAATAATATAATAAAATAAAAAAAAATATCAAAAATAATGATAATACATACATGACAGTGTTGAATTTAACATATTCATGAGAAATAATGCAGTAATAATAGAAATAATAGTAGCATTAAACATAATAACAATAATAATAAAATAATAGCAATAATAGTGATAATATCAACTATAATAAAATAACAGTAACAATAATAACAAAAGTAATAACAACAATAGCAAAAGTAATAACAACAATAATAATAACTATAATAATAACAACACCAATAATAATAATAACGAACACAATAGCAACAATAATAATAATAGTATCAGTATTAATAAAATGACAGTAACAATAATAGAAGTAATAAAAATAAAGATAATGAACACAATAATAATAACAGCAATAGAAATAATAATAATGATAACAATACCAAAAATAATAACGAAAATAATAGAAATAATAATAATAGCAATAATAATCTTATACACAAAATAGAGTAAAATCAACTATACGAGTTCAAATTGTATGGAAATATACGGTGTAACAGTATAAATAAGATGTCATAAAGGAAATATTTCTTTACCTTTAGTTTCATTATATAAGTAAAAATTGTCTTGAAATATCAATTAGCAATAGGTAGAAAATCTTGCCTCCTTAACATCAAGTTGCATGTTTGCCTTCACGACATCAGGTTGCAGGTTGCCGTCTGGATATACGGTTGCACATCTTGCCTCCCCAATATCCAGTTGCAATTTACCTCCATTGACATCGAGTTGCATATTTGCCATCTCGACATTAGGTTGCACCGAAATGGTAAAATGTATATAAAATTGAGCATGTTCGGGCACAAAACAAATTAATAATAATAATAATAGTAACGATAAAAATAATAATACCAATAACAATAATAATAACAAAAATAACGGTACTAATAACAATAAGAATAACAATGATAATAACAATGATCATAACAATAATAACAACAATAATCGCAAAAAGAGCGATAACAATAATAATTGAAATATATAAAGTATTCGAAAAAATAATTATAAAGAGAAAAATAGGTAGAAGAAAAACGAAGCTACACCCAATAAAGAGTTAAAGAGGAGGATGACTAGAAGGGTCAAAAGGAAATTAAGGAATTGAATACGAAGGAAAAAGGATGAGGGGCAAAATCGGAATTGAAGAGAATATTGCAGGGAAGAAATAACCAACATGATGCTCAATATGAATCAACAAATAACAATGAATGCAAGGCAGGAAAAACAATGAACGACACACAAGCTGGAATAAGAAGAGATCAACGAGACAAGCAGAAAATAAGAGATTGCTTGCATCGGAATCAAAAGAATATGGGTACGGAAAGAATAAATTGTACCCAATAAGGAATCAACAAATCAGGACAATTGTAAGAGATGAAAGAAAGCAATGAATCAAGAATTGAATATGAAGGGACCAAAATGAATGGGATAAGACTTGTGTCCAGATCGAGTTGATTATCAAATTATTCATGTGATTGCATGGCCTGTTTAATGTTGAGTTAATCCTGACTGAGTCAAATCTATCTAATATATTAGTCAAACTAACACATTAGCTAAACCTGGCTCTGATATCACTAAAAACCTTGTCACACCCCGCTTCCCAAAAACATGGAATATGAGCGCGTGACGAAGCCCAGCGAATGATTTTTGACATCATCCATAAGCTGTAGGATCGACTCAGCATCATAACAAGAATATAACAATATATATAGACAACCACGCATGCATGAATAATTTATTAAACAACAGAAAATAATTGAAAACAAATAATAATATCCAATAGTTTTCAAGTCTGGATCAAGTGTAAAACTCGGGAACATAAGTCCTCACAAGTCTTAAGCAACAACAAATAAAATAACTCAATTACAAAACGAAATGAATAAAGAAAGCTTTTCCCAAGCAAGGCCTAGAACGTCTGCTCACCGATTCCAGCAGGTAGCACGTCTCCAAAGTCTGCTTCATAAATATAAAAGGAAAAAGTAAAAGAAAACGCCCTTAGTGCAAGTTAGGGCCACAAATAGTAAAAGCGAGTACAAGTAATGAGGAACAAGAATTGGAATCAAGAATGTATTAGGGACACAAAAAGTAGTGGGAAAACTAAGAAATAGCTAGTAAGAAGGACAACATGAGTAAACAGGCTGGATAACAAATACTAATAGTGGAGTAAGTGACAAGTGAACATGTAGGGGTATCTAACCTCAAGTGACAGGCATCAAGTACAAGTGTCAGGTAACGAGTCTCAAGTCTAGTGTCAAGTTGTCAGGTCTCAAGTATCAAGTAATAAATGTCAAGTGTTATTATTCAAGTATCAAGTCTCATGTAACAAGTCATCAAGCTTCAAGTAAACATGTATCAAGTTCGAGTTTCATGTATCAGGTTTCATGTATCAAGTTTCATGGATCATGTAATCAAGTATCGAGTAAGCAGGTATCATGTTCAAGTCTTGTAGTTATTACTATCTAGGTCGCACTTCATGCATCCATCTTTTTACTACATGGTTGCTACAGACAAAGCAATTTCGTTTAGGCCTAGTAATGGAGTCTATAGGGCGGCGTACTCAGGTATCAAGTATCAAGCAAGTGATCAACCATGGGCTCTAGAAATGGCCCCCGTAGGCTCTACAGGTGGCCCCCGTCACCATGACGTGTCACTTAATTCTACGTGGCACTTAGTTCCAAGTGATCTCAAATATATATCATGTAATCATGAAATGGGCTCTAGAGGTGGCCCCCGTAGGCTCTAGAGGTGGCCTCCGTCACCATGACGTGATACTTAGTTCTACATGGCACTTAGTTCCATTTAACATAAAATTATGGAAAACACGAGCCCCCTTCCGAGTACACTTACCTATGTTGTCCACTACTATAGTTTTTCCCTTAAACCCCGGCTTGTTACTTTTATTAATTTTTATCAAACAAGCACGCAAGTGTGTGAAACAAGTCAAAAAATCATAGTCATGGACATGGGACAAGTTTAAGATATTTATATGGCATACTTGAGGGTCGACATGAATAAGAATAACACGAACAACGAAATTCTCAAATCCGGACAGCACGACGTTGCTGTACCAAAAGTGTGATTCCCGTTGCTATGAGATAGTAAATGTGGATCCGTCAAGAGATCTAGAAACTAAACTCCTGTCCAGTTCCAACGCATATAATTAAGGTACAAGAAAGTGGTGGGAACATGTGTCAAAACAGCGAATTACACAGCTAAAGTGTTCAGGCAGAAATTGTGTATCTGAATTTATACTTGTGTAATAGTGTTGAAAAGTTTTAAATTAATTCTAAGAAAATTTGGGAAGGTTCTCTAAGGTGTCCAGCATCCGCATATAAAATTTCAAGTCAAACGCTTGCTGTTAACATGGTTAAATTAATTCGCAAAGTAAAGGTGTGCAGCAGTTTTGCGAATCTGCGTCTACCTGAAGTAAAACTGCAATAACTCCTAGACCATAACTCTGAATTTGAAAATTCCGGAGGCTATCGACATCTAGTCATCTGGAGATATAATTACTATTCAGGGCTCGGGTTCGGATTCTAATGTTAAAGGGGTCAAAACAGCCTAACAAGATTCAGGACAGCAACATGTGGGAGTATCTTACTAGTATAGGTTACATGAAAATTGGTTATGTAACGCCCCGAATCCCAAATACACTGAATTCGAGATGTTCTACAGGATCTTTCCTCTTTCTTTAGTACAATTTTACAAGGAAATTTAAAATTTTCACTTTTACATCAGAGTTTACATCAATATTACACTTTTCATTTTCACAGCGGAAGTAAAATTTACAACAATTAAATAAATGTAAAACAACATGGTATAATCTTTAAACATCCATTCCTCTTTAATTTTTAACATGCCATTTACCTGCATATAAGACTGTGGGTACGTCAGTTTATTCAACCGACAATCATTATACACGGCCATCCTCTCTATGCCGGAAATAGTATAACTTAATTTTCCATACTTAGCAAACACAAACTTGTCACATTACAACTAAAGGGACTACCCTATTGATGTCGTGTTGTGATTGTGCACTTAGTCCTTAATGCATTTATTATAATACATGACACTAATGTGCACTTGTTCGGATTCTATGCATCCCATACTACATAGGTCCGAGGGCAAGCCCTTAATCGTTCTTCATCTTGGTAGGGTTCAATCCCTCGTTATGACTTAATCTACTACTGTAACTACGTAGGTATCCTAGATGATCTATGAGTGCAAGCACGTGTACAGAAAACCTGGAGGGGAATCCCACGTCATGTCACGACTCATCGTGAAGAACCTGTGGCAATTCAGCCTCCTTCATGGCACACGATCCTCATGCATTCACTAAACATCCCACAAGCGTCGCCACCAGGACGGTACCCTGGAGCAGTATTCACGTCATGTCATGACGCATCGTGAAGAACCTGTGAAATTCTCTCCGCCGCGACGGTACCCTGGAGCCGTATCCACGTCATGTCACGACTCATCGTGAAGAACCTGTGAAATACTCTCCGCCGCAAATCCGATGGCCCTCACTCGAGTTTTTCTCCAACTTTCATCACGTCTCTACTATGTACTAATCCTTAGTTTCTTTTATCAAAATCATGAACAAAAATCGAAGCTCTAGAGTTAGCCTCTCCACTAAACCGGACTTATTCATTCATTTCAATATGACCAACCTTGGTCTTTCTTTTCAACTTTTATTTCATTTCATTTCTAAGTACCGGGAGAGACTTAGCTACTCTTTTATTTCAATTTTCATTTCACAATTTCCAACTCATAAATTCCCCATGTTGAGTTATCATACTCACAAGTTTATTCTCTTTCCAATTCATGATTTCTAATTTATTCAAATAGTCCATAACTGTACATGAATTTCATATACTTTATCAATTATCACATCATATCGAAATTTCACATCACTAACAAATATTCACACTTCATATTGTTCCATATTATTCTTAAATGAGAATAAATTGCATTATGTCACACAACAAAGTTTCTTTTTGCCAAATCATCTTCTAATCCTTCATTTCAACTTATTCTTGTAAGTTATAATTTTCACAAAGTATATAATCTAGAACCATAGTTCTATTTATGCCTTTTATTCACAAATGATGGTTTATTTCATTCAAATAATCCCCAAATTATTTTTATAAAGTCCCCTACATTTTTAGGAGAATAACCATATTTTTTTCATAATTTTTTGACAAGTAAAAACCCCAAAAATAATTTTTTTTCATTCTTGCCGAGGGTAGGATTCGAACTCGGCACCCCAAGGACACAGCCGAAGGCCTAGGCCACTGGGCCATTTGCGCCAGACGGTATAAAGAGAGCAGAGAGCCATAAGAGCTCTCGGCCTGTTCATTTTTATTTTTCAGAAAAAGTTTGGTGCCAGTAGTATTCGAACCAGCAACCCCAAGGGAAGCCACACGTTACTGTAGCACCCAAAGGCATCCCGACCACTCGAGCTATAGGCTCGGGTTGTCATAGGTACAACTCGAAAGTAATTTAAGACAACTCTCTCTGTTATTACAACGTTTCGATGTTCAACTAATCTTTGTTTCACTTTGCTTTCATAAAAAAATACTATATAACTCCAGATTAATTCTCCCTCACATACTTTATATATCAGTGTGAGCAAAATAATTTTTGTAATAATAAAAACATATTTTCAAACCATTAATTCAAAGTATACATTATAACACTACTATTGTCCTCTTTTTAATGTTTCTTCGTATTGTAGTATTCTAAATTTTTTGTCACTACATTTCACATTAATCCACTGATTTTAGTCATTTATCTACATACAATTCATATTTGAATATATTCATGTCATATCACCACAAAGGATCTACTTAATACATGAAATGGTAAAACTCAAACTACTAACTTTGTGTATAGTTCTTAGTAGTAATAATTGTGGTTTTCATTAATCAATCCATACTTCCAATCAATTCACATACATCACAATTTGTAGAACCACATATCAATTTGCATTTTCACATCTCAATCATTCAAGAAGTCATTCTTTTCCAATTAAAGTGTGCTCTTCTTAATCATTTTCATGCTTCAATTTTTTTAATTAAACTAGCATGCAATTCTACTTTAGAAATGGGGAAAATTTTATCCACAACTCAATTTTAATAATAAAACCACATACAAGTTATTCATTAACATTCCAATCAATTTATAGACTAACTTTCCCATTAAAAATGTATTCTTATTAATATTTTTCATGCATCATTTCTTAGCATCATTCCTAATTAGAAATAAGGAAAATTAAACCCACCTTGTATGGAGAGAAACGAACACAATTTGCAATAAAATCCTTGCAACGAGATGCACCTCCTCCTAGACGATGCGCGCACAAGCTCCACAAGCACCAACCCGAGCTCCTCTCCTTGAACTAGCCGGCCTCTCCTCCTTGGAAAAATGCAAGCACAATCTCCCTCACAACTCAATCTTTTTAACTCACAACTACTACTAGATAATACTATTAGACTATAGATTTGGAAGGGAGTATTAAGCACAAAATAACTAGCCATGGGAGGGGGTATTTATACTAAAAATCAACTAGAATGGAGGGCTAGGATTAGTTGGTTGGTTGTAGGATGGAAGGCTAGGATGAGAGTAGGAGTTACAATAACTACCCACATCTAAATAACCACCACCATGATCACCATTAAACCTTTTGAATTCCCTCCAAAAATGTCCATAACCGGCCATGAAGAGCATGCATTTTGCACGTGTACGTGTAGTGCACGTGCATGCAACTAGGACCAAAATTGTACATTAAATTTTGTATAAAAATAAAATAATCTTTTAAATTGTATTCTACATGACAAGCTGTGTAAAAATATAGTCCATGGGCTTTAGTTTATGGGCCAAATGGTTATTTTAAAATAAAATCAATAAATTATATTTTGGGCTTTAAGAAAAAGGCTTTTAAAATAAGGCTTTCTATCCATTTAAAGAAAAGGCTTTTGTATAAAATAATTTGAGAACACATATTTAAATATTTATACACATCACAATAAAAATAATTATAAGATTTAATTCAACCAAAATATTGTACGTACACACTACGTGCAAAATAAAATAATTTTTCATTAATTGAAAATTCAGGGTATTACAGGTTATTAGGCATCTAAGTTAATGTACGATATAAATACGGGGTAATAGTTGTAAAAACAGCAAGTAATATTTATTTTTCAACTCTAATGGGTGCAAGTTCATCACATACAAGATATAACATATGTCCACAAATCTAGGGTTCCTTAATTTCATGTGTTCATGTGTTCAGGAGGTAAAATGAGTCCAAGTAGTTGTAATATAATACAATAAAACTGTTGTGACTCTTTAGATTATGAAATTGATGAGGATTAAATTTGATCAACAACGACAAGTCAAGGAGGAGTCACAACTACTAACCATTTGTGGTATTTTCAAATTAATGCTTATACTAGAACAAAAATATGTACAAGATGAATACTTGCCTTAATTGACGACGAATAGATCCGTTAGTTGAAGAAAATGGGATCGAAAAACCCCGGGCACAATCTCCCAAAAGCACGTGTGAAAATCCAACAGTAGAGTGAATTTCCCCCCACACCGGATCCGCCAAAACAGCGGACAGCAAACTTGGATCTGGAGCGACAAAACAGCAAAACACCGAAACCCTCCAATCAGATCGTTCCTACACAGCGGATCTGGGCCAGAACAGGAAACAGCAACTTCGGATCCGCTGTGGCAAAACATCGAACACCGATCAGATCGACCCTGAGTGGCACGAATCTTGGCACGATCCAATGCCTGAGATCCAATCCCGCCCAACCTGCTTCTTCGTCCTTCTTTCGATCGGCAGAGAGCGGAGAGAGAGCGGGGGTGCGGCACAGGCTGGCGCGACGATGGTGCGTGGTCGGAATTCGACTGAGGAGCAGTCGACGACGGCGATGGGGTGGCGACGGCGGAGCTTGTGACGAAAAATGGCATGGCTCTGTTCGTGGTTCAAAACAGGGGAGACAGAGAAAGGCTGGGTTCGGTGGTGTGTGGCGATGCGAGGGAGGATGAGAGGGTGAGGGCGATGCAGCGAGGAGATGACGAGGCGATGGGTTAGTGGCGTCGAGGTGGCGAGGATGGTGGAGGTCGAGTAATGGCGAAAATGGGGTTGAATGGTTGGGAACGATGATGCAAGATGGGTTCGGGGTGTTGGCGATGCGAGGGGATTGTGACTGAGGTGGGGACTGATATGGCTAAAAATGGGGTTAAATCGGAACCGTCCAAATTTGACGCGAATCTTAAAGCCTGAGGGTAAAAAGGTAATTTCATCTACAAATGGGTCTGAAGCGGGTACTGGGTCTTCTCTTCTAAGACCCATCAACCCACAAACGGATCCATCTCAGCTAGGTGCGGGTTCCAACCCGCAATGAACCCAGTCCATCAGGATAGAATTAGGGTTTCTGATTGCGTTCAATCAACGGCCCTGATTCGCTCTATCCTTTCACTGGGAATTAGGGATTACATTCCTAATCTGATCCCAACGGCGACTATAAATACCCCCCATCCACCACCATTAAGAGGTAATCAATCTTTTGCTAATTTACGCTCTCTCATAATCTTCCTGATTACTGACTTGCGCGTCGGAGGGTGCGTCCCCGGGATCAACCCCAGTATTTCGCACTTTTTGCAGGTGAACGACGGGAGTCAGCGGTCAAACTCCGGTGGAAGAAGTTAAGGTTTGACTATTCAGTTTCCCCAAGAATCCACAAATACTATCTGTTTGCCCCCACACCAGATTTAGCGGTAACAGATTGGCGCCGTCTGTGGGAATAACAAATAGCAACCCTTCCTCTCCCTATCGGTCAGATCTACCCACCATGCCTCCCCGAAAGCTAAGATCCATAGGGTCCAACCGTGGACCCACTCCTCCTCAACCATAACAGGAGATCCCCGTCCAAACCGTCCAGCCGGCGGGACTTCCTTCTCAACCTGATCAGGCCCCGCAGCAGGATCAACCTCCTCATCAGAACCTCTAACCCCCTCGGGGTCAGACCGGGCCTCAGAATGCCGGTGCGGGGGGCTCCCGTCCCAATCCTTCGAAACAACCTCTCCAACATGACCACGTCTCCGTGCACAACCCCTCTACCGACTCCATAGCATCCCACAATCCCTGGGCCTCCGATGACCTCCGCAACACCCTTAACAATCGGCATAAAGAAGAGGATCTTCGCCGCCATTTGGATGAAAGGCGGACCCGAGAGGGAGTCTCCAGCCAACAACGTCCAAATGAGCAATCTCCTCATTACCGAGAACATAGAAGGTCTCTGCCTCACCAAAGACGGAGAGAGTCCCCTGAGCACTATAGAAGAAGGCCTCCCTCACCGAGGGATGATAATGCTCCTATCACCCGTGCTGAATTCTAGCAATTCCAGGTAACCGTCTTGCAAGCCCTCCATCTCCGACCCAACAATAACAATGCTCGGAGGGTCCCCACTCCTCCTCCGGTCCAATGTCCTCGCCGATGGTCCCTAACTCCTCCCCCAGCTCCTAGCAACCCCCAGCACATTCCTAGTCCTCGCCACTCTCGGAGCTACCGTCGTCGTAGCCCCCGCTCTCCCTCGTACGAAAATGAGTCCAGAGGCTCGTTTGATTACCGTCGAAGGGATGACACTGTCTACCGTCGTCTCCATGAAATGGAGAGGTGCCTGGGTCAGCTAGACAGAGAAGAAAAACTTAGAGGAAGGACCCTCCGCCCAGGTCGACCTCCTTTCTCTCGAACCATCATGGAGGTGCTCGTTCCAATAGGCTTCAAGCCTCCCCAGTTTGAGACTTATTCCGGAGAGTCTGACCCCGTCGATCACATTGAAAGCTTTAAGACCCTCATGCTAATCCACAAAGCTTCCGATGCTCTGCTGTGCAAGACCTTCCCCGCTACTCTCAAGGGTCCGGCCCGAGAATGGTACTCTCGCCTCGCCCCATCCTCAATATTCTCCTTCGAGCAATTCGAGACCCTCTTCGTCCCCCAGTTCGTGAGTAGCCACTGAACTGAGAAGACCAGAATTTCGCTACTCTACCTTAACCAGAAGAAGGGTGAGAAGCTGAGAGACTATGTAAAAAGGTTCACCGCGGAAGCTAGGTCCATCGCTTCCCTCGACCAGTCGGTCGATGCAGCAGCGTTCCAATCAAATGTCCTTAACTCCAGCCTTCGGTCCTCCCTCGCCAAGAAACCCCCGCAGAACTTCTCCGACCTCCTTCTCCGAAGCAAGAAGTATATCCGGGCTGAGGAAGCTGAGCATCGCCCCACCTTTGAGGGGCCTTCCACTGGAACCAAAAGAAAGGCAGGTGAAGAAGAGGGAGCCAAGAAGCTCCAGAAGGATAATGGTGGTCAGCGCCGCCCTCCCTCCAGATTTGAAAAATTTACTCCTCTTAACGCCAACATTTCTACTATTCTCCTGGAAGTTGAGAAGGAAGAGGTGATACCTCCTGCCCCAAAGATGAACACCCCTGGCAAGAAGAGGGACAGAGAGAAGTGGTGCCGCTATCACCGGGACCATGGCCACGATACCAATGATTGTCGGGCCTTGAAGAACGAGATTGAGGCTCTCATCCAGAGGGGGCAGCTGGCCAAATTTGTGTGAAAGAACCAAACTGATCTTCCTCCTCCTCCTCGTGGGGCTAACAAGCATCCTGAACGACGCGATGAGATACCCAATTTCGAAGAGGAGCGTATCCTACATCTTATCCATGGGAGGCACCTCCAACTCCTCTAGAAAGGCTTTCATAAGGGAAGTCAACTCAGTACATGGCATGCCACCTCCCAAAGGTCTCGGAGTACCGGTCACTTTTTCAGATGAAGACCTCGAGGGTGTCTGAACCCCCCATTGTGACGCACTAGTCATTAACCTCCATATGGCGAATTTTAAAGTGGAAAGGATACTAGTGGACAATGGCAGCTCCGTTAACATCCTCTTCCTCGCCGCTTTCAAAGGGCTCAAACTATCCCGGGACAGACTTAAGCCTGCCAGCTACACACTCCACGGGTTCACGGGAGTGCCAGTGACAATCGAAGGGGTGATCACCCTCGACGTAACCACTGGCAAAACTCCTACTACCCGAACGGAGCCGATGGACTTCATGGTCATCGATGTTCCCCGTTGCTTATAATGTGATCCTAGCCGACCCGGCCTAGCTGGTCTCGAAGCCGTCCCCTCCGCTTATCACCTCAAGATGAAGTTCCCCACCCAGGGAGGAGTAGGGAAAGTAAGAGGTAGTCAGAAAATGGCCCACAAATGCTACATGACCTCTACTGGGGGTCCAGTCCTCTCCCTCGAAACTCTTGAAATCCCCCAAGACGGGGTCCGACCAACGTCCGAGCCGGTGGATGAATTGGAGGAAGTGCTCTTCTCTGAGCAAGATCCAAACCGCATGTTTTTTATCAGCAAGACCCTCCCATCCGCCCTATGCTCCGACATAGTCCAATGCATTAGAAAGAACCGTAACCTCTTCGCATGGTCGGCTGCCGACATGTCAGGAATCTCCGAGGAGCTCCTCGTCCACCAATTGAGTGTTTTACCGGGGTCCAAACCGGTTCAACAGAAGAGGCGCAAATTTGCTCCCGAGCGCAAACAAGCTATAAAAGAAGAGGTGGACAAGCTCCTTAAGGCCCGGTTTATACAGGAGGTCAGTTATTCCGAATGGCTCTCAAATGTTGTGATGGTAAAGAAGGCCAGCGGGAGCTGGAGAATCTGCATCGATTTTACCGACCTGAATAAAGCATGCCGTAAAGACCCATTTCCTCTTCCAAGCATCGACACCCTGATTGATGCCACTTCAGACCATGAGCTTCTCAGCTTCATGGACGCTTTCTCCGAGTATAATCAAATCCGCATGTTCCCCCTGGATATCCCGAAGACTTCCTTTGTTACCGATTAGGGCCTCTACTGCTACAGGGTGATGCCTTTCGGGTTGAAGAATGCAGGCGCCACCTATCAATGCCTTGTTAACAAAGTCTTCCATAATTAGATCGGCCACAACATGGAGGTGTATGTCGATGATATGCTTGTGAAGAGCATCCATGGGGCTGACCACGTCACCGATCTACAATAGGCGTTCGATGTACTCAGGAAGCATGATATGAGGCTTAATCCGAACAAGCGTGCGTTCGGAGTCTCGTCAGGGAAATTCCTAGGCTTCATGGTCAGCCAAAGAGGGATCGAAGCCAACCCCGAGAAGATCAAAGCCATATTGAACATGGCTCCTCCCAAAAATGTGAAAGAGGTTCAGAAGCTAACCGGGCGCCTCGCAGCTATAGGGCGCTTCCTTTCCAAGTCAGGGAAGAAGTGTCTTCCCTTATTCAAGGCTCTCAAGGGGGCTAAGGGCTTCAAATGGGGTCAATAACAGCAAGAGTCGTTCGATTAGCTTAAAGCCTATATGGTTAACCCCCCTCTCCTCAGCAAGCCTATCCCTGGGGAAATACTCTACCTCTACTTAGTTGCCTCCGAACAAACCCTCAGTGCTGTCTTAGTGAGGGAAGAAGACAAGGCTTAAAATCCCATCTATTACGTAAGCAAGGTACTTCGGGATGCTGAGCTTCGTTATCCAAGGCTAGAAAAGATGGCATACGCCTTGGTCATGGCAGCTAGGAAGCTTCGCCTATATTTCTAGTCCTACTCGGTGGTCGTTCTTACCGACCAGCCGCTGAAGCAAGTCCTGCACAAGCCGGAGACCTCTGGCCATCTCATGAAGTGGTCGATCGAGCTGAGCCAGCATGATATATCATACCAACCCCAGACCGCGATCAAGGCTCAGGCCTTGGCTGAATTCATTGTTAAGAACACTATCCCCGAGGTCAGTCGAGCAGCAAACGGGCTTCCTGTCTGGTCTTTATATGTGGACGGGTCCTCTTGCACCGAGAGAAGCGGAGCCGGGGTCATCCTGGCAGGCCTAGATGACTTTGTTCTCCAATACTCCCTCCGCATCAACTTTAAGGCCTCCAACAATGAAGCGGAGTATGAAGCCCTTATAGCCGGTCTCGGAATGGCCTGCAAAGCAGGGGCACAACGTCTCCGGATATTTAGTGACTCTCAACTGGTCGTAAATCAAGTTTTAGGCGAGTACGAAGCACGAGATGACCGAATGGCTAAGTATCTAGCCAAGGTCCAAAATCTCATGGCTCTATTTGAAGAGGCACTTATTCAACGAATCCCCAGAGAGGAAAATTCCCAAGCAGATGCCCTCTCCAAGTTAGCCTCTTCTGCCCTCCAAGGTCTCGAGCAGACTGTCCTGATTGAGGTACTCCTAAGGCCGAGCATAGAAGAAGAAACTTTTGACTCGATGGAGTCGCTGCCTGTTCAACTTCAGGATAATTGGATGAAACCCCTAATAGAATTCCTAAGGGATGGGCTCCTCTCCGGAGACCCGAAGGAAGCTCGTCGAGTCAGAACCAGAGCGGAGCAATACACTCTTGTTGAGGGGATCCTGTACAAATGCTCCTTCACTCAAATAGACGGCAGACCCTACCTGAGGTGCCTTTCCCCGGAACAAGCCACATATGCCTTACAAGAGCTTCACGAAGGCATAGGCGGGGCACATTCGGGGTCCAGATCACTCGCTAGGAAGGTGTTGAATTATGGATACTTCTGGCCTACCCTCCTCCAAGACGCCGAACGACACGTTGGGCAATGCAGCTCTTGTCAAAAGTATTCCAACATTCGTCGCCTACCCCAAGCTCAGCTCACCTCCCTATCAAGTCTGATCCCTTTCGCAATGTGGGGGATGGATTTACTGGGGCTGTTTCCCCCAGCGCCCGGCTAGCTCAAATTCTTAATCGTGGCAATCGACTACTTTTCAAAGTGGATAGAGGCCGAGCCCTTGGCTACAATCACCGAGAACAAAGTACTTCAATTCTTCTGGAAGAGCATCATCTGTAGGTTCGGTGTCCCTCGAGTCCTTATAACAGACAATGGAACATAATTTACAGGGGCCGCATTCCGAGCTCTATGTGAAGACCTCGCCATCCAACAACGCTTCTCCTCCGTCTCCCACCCACAGTCAAATGGTAAAGCAGAAAATTCCAACCGACAAATCCTCTCAGGTATTAAGAAGAGGTTGGATAAGTCCGCTAAAGGCTTATGGGTTGATCAGCTCCCTAACGTACTGTGGAATTACCGCACTACCAAACGGACCCCTACAGGAGAGTCGCCATTTAATCTCACCTATGGGTCTGAAACTATGATCCCCATGGAAGTCGGTGTACCTTCTCCTCGCCTCATTGCCTATGAAGAAGAGCAGAATGCCAGGGACCTTCGGGCGAATTTGGATTTGATTGATGAGCTCCGTGAAAGAGCCTCGATTCGCCAACAAAGCTACCGAAGGAGAATCGAGCTGGCCTACAACAAGAGGGTCCGTCCTACCAACTTCAAAGAAGGGGACTTGGTCCTCAGAAAGTTAGCTATCTCATTCCCCAGTCAGAAGAACAAGCAAGCCCCAAATTGGGAAGGACCCTACAAGATCACCAAAGTGGTTCGGCCCGGGACATACCGTTTAGAAGACCTTGAGGAAAGAGAGATTCCCAGGACTTGGAATGCCGACCATCTCTTGAAGTACCAAGAGAGCGCATGAACGCCTCTCTGAGTACCGCCAGATGTCGAACCGTTCCTTTCCCTTCACTTGTATTTTACTTTTGCTTCTTTATTTCTCCAATGTAATAATGGCTCGCAACTTAGAAGCAGCCGACTATTAGTTTTCAATAAAGAACATTTTTCTCCATATCTTACTTGTGAACTGCTTGTATCTCTCTGTTTTTACCTTCTTTATACTCAAACGACGAGTTCGGAGTCCAACACTTGGCTCGACTTCGCTTCGCAAGCTCGCTCTTAAGCAAGCTAGAAGTGGTTCGCCATTCGGAATTGCTCCCACAACCGTTGAAATATACTCAAACGACGAGTTCAGAATCCAACACTTGGCTCGACTCCGCTTCGTAAGCTCGCTCTTAAGCGAGCTAGAAGTGGTTCGCCATTCGAAATTGCTCCCACAACCGTTGAAACATTCTCAAACGACGAGTTCGGAGTCCAACACTTGGCTCGACTCCGCTTCGTAAGCTCGCTCGTAAGCGAGCTAGAAGTGGTTCGCCATTCGGAATTGCTCCCACAACCGTTGAAACATACTCAAACGATGAGTTTGGAGTCCAACACTTGGCTCGACTCCGCTTCGTAAGCTCGCTCTTAAGCAAGCTAGAAGTGGTTCGCCATTCGGAATTGCTCCCACAACCATTGAAACATACTCAAACGACGAGTTCGGAGTCCGACACTTGGCTCGACTTCGCTTCGCAAGCTCGCTCTTAAGAGAGCTAGAAGTGGTTCGCCATTCGGAATTGCTCCCACAACCGTGGAAACATAATCAAATGACGAGTTCGGAGTACAACACTTGGCTCGACTCCGCTTCGCAAGCTCGCACTTAAGCGAGCTAGAAGTGGTTCTTCATTCGGAAGTGCTCCCGTGACCGTTGAAATATACTCTTGGCTCGCCGCCGAGCACAAAATCCCTACAACTATACTAAACGTGGGAGAAGCTGATGCTATGTCTACCATTCGTATGCTAGTCTTGGTACGCTGCATCTCTTGATCCTCACGGTTGGAAGGTCATTGATATGAATTTGCTATATTCTTCGGGGACACTCAAGAGAAGATATCAGCTTCAAACATGAACTTGTTAGAGGCTACGGTGAATTCCCAGCCTGGACAGTCCTCCATTTTTTCATAAGGCGAAGTCGAAGGTCCCCGACAGCCCTAGTCCTTGATCAAATACTGGACTATGAAATGACCCCTAGAATCTCGTATATTATCAACCAATGCCCAGGACTCTGATAGTTCGTCTGAAGTTGAAGTAATCCTCCAATAGGCGGCTCTCCACTGCAAGAAACTCACTCTCACGGATTCACGAGCCAAGGGGTTCGAAGCAGTGCTCGGCACACCTAGCCGAGTGCTCTTGGCACCGATGCCCAAACAAGCAAAAACCTTGCTCTAGGACCTCAATACGCTTTGCTGAACGCTCTTGGCACCAACACCCAAACAAGAAAAAATCTTGCTCTAGACCTCGGCTGGCCTAGTCGAGCGCTCTTAGCACCGATGCCCAAACAAGCAAAAATCTAGCTCCGAACCTCGACACGCTAAAGATAGTCACGAGTAACATAACAACAGAAAGGGTTCAAAAACGCACAAGTTCAAGAAAGAAAAATGAGCATCATTTCGATTAAGTGTGGGGAGACAATTACAAAGCGGCATCTTCTCTACAGCTAAGCTACAAGACTTCCAAAAGCAAAAACTACAATGCCGACTCGTTACACTTAGACGAAATGCAAAACTGGAAAAACAAAAATCTTCAGTGCTTTCTTGGCACAGGGATGTTTCGCTTCAAAGACAATCGAGGGCGGCAACGCTTGACCCCGGTACTCGTCCCCAAACCGGCGAATTGGGACGTGTCTTCGGTGCTGCTCCTGACAGTTGTGCTGACGGATGCTCCGCTCGATGAAATCCCATGCCACTTTGGGCATCACCCGGACTTGGTCGGCCTACGGGCGAACGTGTTGCGAGCTCATAAAACGAAATGCCTCGCTCACCCTCCTTGCGAGTGCATGAAGTGCTCCTGACATTAATTAGCCCCGAGTGCGGCTTTAGGCGAGCCACTTCAACCACTAGCTCTGCGATCCTCTATTTTAGTGACTCGTCTCCTACGTCTACCTCGAAGCGAGGTGGCACGGCGGAGCTCGGAATGCTAGGGCGACTATCGATAATCTGGCGGAGGTGAGTGACTTCGATGCCCCTGTCTACCGTGGCTCTTTTCAAAGCATCGACCTCCGCTGTCAACTCGTCACGTTCGGTCATCAGCCTGCCCACTGCCTTGGTCAGCTCCTCTTCCTCTGCCAGAAGTTCGGCCTCCACAATCTGCAAGTGGTGCACTTCGGTGAGCATCTCGTCCCTCTCCGCTGTCATCTTCGATAGAGAGAGTTGGAGACACTTCAACCTTAGCCCATTTGTGAAGGCTGTCGAAGAGCCATCCTCCTCGTCAACGGGAGGAATCTCGGCAAGCCGACCCTCTAGTCACCGAATCTCAATGTCCCGTCGGCTCAACATCATCTGCAAGTGGTTCCGCTCACTTTCAGACCTGCTCAACCCCAACTCGACCTCATAAAGGCACTCTCGGCATCTAGCCAAACTCAGCCTCGCCGACCCCAAGCTATCCTCGGAACCAAACTCCTCCCCGGAGCGAGTAGGTTCGGCTGAGTGGGTCGCCTCGGCAAGCTGAAAAGATCAAAGCAAATAACGGGGCTCAGTAAATAGTCACAAGTTTACTCCTAATCCGGCCCCTGAATGAAAGCTACATGCACTAAGGTGAAGGTTCTTTGTCTAAACACTTAGTCGAATGTCAAGCAAACGAACAAAAAAAAGGGGGTTATTCAAAAGAGACATGGGGTCGAGCTCAAAAGTTTCTTTCATTCATCACAAAAAATGCGGTGGCCAGTCCACAATTAGGCAATACAGGACAAGACAAAACTCAAAAGACCAAAAAAAGGAGGAGAAATCAAGGGTCGACCTTTTTCCCGGGGCGTTGAGAGAGGACGGGGACAAACCCCCGATGGGGGCTGAATCGCCAGCAGGGTCACTTCGGTAATATGCACCTCGCCGACAACCTCAACCTCGTGGTCGTCCTCATCGTCGCCTTCTTCTTCTTCTCCCTCCGACTCAGGGTCGAAGCCCTCGACGTGGCCCGGGAACAGCCTCCACCCCGAGCAGTCCACCTCAGGGTATCGCTCCGACACCTGAGAGATGGCTTGGGCATAGGCCTTGGCTATGTTTTGGGTGAGGAAGCCCTGCGCCTTCGCCATGGTGGCCTCTTCGGCCCCCTTTACCGCGGCATCCTTGGCCTCTACTGCCTCGGCCAGCTGCTTGGCCGACTCCTCCTTCTGCTGCAGAAGGTCGGCCTCGAGCTTCGCGACCAGGCCTTCGAGGTACTCGACCCTCGTCGACCTCCCCTTGAGCTCGACCCTCAGCTTGTCAAGCTCTGTGCCCATTCGAGCCTTTTCGGCCCGAGCCCGGTCGGTCTCTTGCTTCAGCTCCTTCTCCAACTCCGTCATCTTTTCCGAAAGATGAGCAAAGTGGACGACGTTCTACAAAAAACAACAAAAAGTGCCAAGAGTTAGAAAAATCAAAAGAGAAAGTAACCAACGAAAGCAGAAATTCGACACTTACCGAAATCGTCGAGCGCGCGATCTCGATGGCATCGTCGCCCGCCAAGCCGGCCTCCATGGCGGCTTGGTCCTTTGGCGTTGCCAGGTGTTTGACCACCTGCATACTCGCCAAGGAGTCGCCAAGGAACCCATCATGCTTCTGAACCTACCAGTCCGGAATGTGGATCCTCTTGTGCTCCTCAGTTAGGAGCTCCTCGACTGTCACCGTCAGCGGGGGCAGCTCCATCCCGAGAGCTACGGAGATTGAGAAGTCCCCTGCCTCATTCGACGCCGAGGCTACTCCTGCGGCCGAGGTCGGGGTCACCACAACCAGAGGCTCCACCCCCTCGGCTACGCTCGCGCCCCTCGGAGCCTTCACGGGCGGCAGCTTGGTGGAAACCCTCTTGCGCTTCTTCGGCACCTTACTTCCGAGGGCGGCCCTCTGCGCCATCACCGCATCGAAATCCATTGCCTCTGCATCAAATAAGAAGCCGGTTAAAGACACAAGTTGGAATAGGCAACGTAAAAAAAAAATGAATGAGAACGTAGAAAGAGCCGCGTACTGGGATCTACGCGGCTGAGCCCTTCCCTAAAGAGAATGTCTTCGGTCAGCTCTCTCCAATCGTACTTCGGCCTGTCAAGAAGAGTCTGCACAACTTCAGGGTGAAGCACCGGCGACTCTCTCACTCGCCTCGACACCTCCTCCACGAAACTGGTAGGTAAAGGCCACGCCTCGGCGCTCCGCACTATAAGGTACTTATCTCGCCAATGCTTGATGGAGTCGGGGCAGACGACGAGCCGACCTCCGTGCCTCGGAGCTGGGTAGTACCGGAACTCTGACCGGTTCTGCTGATGAAGCCGGTAGATAGTCCGGAGTACCCTCAGCTCCGGCTCGATCCCAGATGTTTGGTAGTGGAGTACGAATCCATTGATAACTCTCCACGCGTTCGGCATCAGTTGAATGGGACTGACCCCAAACCACCTCAGCACTTGGATCACGAACGGGTAAAGAGGTAGCCGAGCCTCGGTGATGAAGGCATCGACCGGCCAGAAACACATGTTTACTGGCATCGGCGAATTTGCCCTAACCCCGGGACCTGGCAGCATAAGCTCGTACTCCTCTGGAATTTGGAAGCAACTCTGGATCACTACCAAATCCCCCAGGCTAAGGATCGATACCGTTTCATCGGCCTCGGAGGTCTCCCTTGCCTGATTTTCCTCAAAGGCTATCCCCCTCCCGTGAATAATGCACTCGGCCTCCTCCCCTGGAAGTTCTCGAACTCTTTGAAGCCCGGTCAGTGGCCCTGGATACCTGCTGAACAGTCCCATGCACTTTGGATCCTCCACTATACTGTCTCGACCGGATAACTTCTTGCCTTTATCTTGGCGACTCGGAGAAGGGACTTCTGTGGCAGAAGGGACTTCTGCGGCAGAAGGGACTTCTACGGCAGAAGGGGAGAGCTCGGAGATAGGAGAAAGAGACATATTTATACTTGAAAAACGATTAAGTATAAATTACCTTTGAGTTGATGGGAACAGTGGGAATTTTCACCGGAAAAGCAATCGACGATCACCGTGAGCTCTCACTAGTAGAAATTACCGCCTGAGTAAAAATTCGGAGAAGTGAGAAATGAGAGGGGGTGAAGTTTTATAGAGCTGGGCACACGAAACGAGGTTAATGGGCCCACACAGCTAGCCCATTTACACAAGGCGACAAAATGACCTAAACCGTCACATTATTTACCGTGCCTAGCTGTACTATCGCATTAATGGCTGACACATCTGTCAGAGTTGTCAGAAGATCAGCAGTCATTGCATTAATGACTGTCACATCTGTCAGAAGTTCAGGAGCCGCCAACTCAGCCTGACGTTTCCTATGTTGCCAAAAATTGCAACCCAAGTCTTCGGCGCATGCTGCTGAACGCTCTTGCCACCGACCATGTTACATGGAAAAAATTGTTACATGGCAGAGATTGTGCCTCGGCACATGCCGCCGAGCGCTCTTGCCACCGACCCTATTACATGGAAAAAATTGTTACATGGCAAAGATTGTGCCTCGGCACATGCCGCCGAGCGCTCTTGCCACCGACCCTATTACATGGAAAAAATTGTTACATGGCAAAGATTGTGCCTCGGCACATGCCGCCGAGCGCTCTTACCACCGACCATGTTACATGGAAAAAATTGTTACATGTGAAAAATTGGACCTCGGCACATGCTGCCGTGCGTTCTTGCCACCGACCATGTTACATAGAAAGATTGTGCCTCGGTACATGCTGCCGAGCGCTCTTGACACCGACCATGTTACATGGAAAAAGTGGACCTCGGCACATGCTGCCGAGCGCTCTTTCCACCGACCATGTTACATGGAAAAATGATCCTCGGCACATGCTACCGAGCGCTCTCGGCATCGACCCTCTTACAGGGAGGAGACCACACCAAACTCCGGCAAAGGTCCGCCGAACGTGCCTATAGCCTGGCCGAAGTATCTGTGCGCTTCGGCAGAAGGTGCCGAACCCCCATGGACCTCGGCCTTCTTCATGGCATAAGTTCGGAAGGGGTCAGCGACGAAATCGAAGCGTCTAAGCCATGAAACTACATAAATAACATCAAATCATCTACCTAAATACTGCGAAAAAAATGATTTAAAATTCAGGAAAATTAATTAACCATTCTAAAAAATAATTATAAATCCGGAGAAATATTTTTGAAACCCTAGGTAGATAATTATTGCTTAGAAAGGTTAATTAAAGACCACCGAAGGACAAATCACCACTTTGCAAAGTTAGGAAAAATCATCAGAAGTCGAAGAGAGCTCAAGAACAATCCAGAGCGCACTACTAACTTGGAAATTACCACGATATCCCATCTAAAGATTTGACACCCCTCGTGTGGGCTCTGATACAACTCCGTAAGCCATTAAAACAGTGGAACTACTCCTCAATGGCAGATCAACCTCAGTCTTCAGGAGTGGGGGGCTCGTGATATGGCTAAAAATGGGGTTAAATCGGAACCGTCCAAATTTGGCACGAATCTTAAAGCCTGAGGGTAAAAAGGTAATTTCACCTACAAATGGGTCTGAAGTGGATACTGGGTCTTCTCCTCTAAGACCCATCAACCCATAAATGGATCCATCTCAGCTGGGTGCGGGTTCCAACCCGCAATGAACCCAGTCCATCAGGATAGAATTAGGGTTTCGGATTGTGTTCAATCAATGGCCCTGATTTGCTCTATCCTTTCACTGGGAATTAGAGATTACATTCCTAATTTGATCCCAACGGCGACTATAAATACCTCCCATCCACCACCATTAAGAGGTAATCAATCTTTTGCTAATTTACGCTCTCTCATAATCTTCCTGATTACTGACTTGAGCGTTGGAGGGTGCGTCGCCGGGATCAACCCCGGTGTTTCTTACTTTTTGCAGGTGAACGGCGGGAGTCACCGGTCAAACTCCGGCGGAAGAAGTTAAGGTTTGACCATTTAGTTTCCCCAAGAATCCACAAATACTATCTGTTTTGCCCTCACACCAGATTTAGCGGTAACAGGGACGATGGTGGAGACGACCGGAGGTGACAAAGGGAGCTGCGACGGAGAAAGGAAACGGGTTTGGCAATGGAGAAGGAGATAGGAGGAAGAAGAAGGGGGGCGACAGTACTGTTCTGGGTTAGCAGAGTAATACTTGGGTTAGGGTTAGAAGGTTAGGGTTTATATATGGGGGTTTCGGGTTATAGGGTATTTGGGTATCGGACTTGAGCGGATCCAACTGGAGAATTGGTCAAAATGTATCAAAATGGGGAATAAACAGATGAACGACATAGAACAGCTCATTCTTCATGAAGAACGACACAAAAGAGCAGGACGGACATACAATTGGATTAGATAAAGGCACCAAAAAATTGAGTCGAAACAAATTAATGATTTTATTTGAACGGAAACAAAATGCAGGATCTCAAATTGAATACAAGAATACCAGAAATGAAAATACAGTAGAAAAAAAATACAAATACAGGAAATAGGAGTTATACGCATCCTTTCATGGACCTCCTTCAAAGCGTACTGGGCTTGCTCGGGGGAGAGACATCTCAAGTAGGGTCTGCTGTCTACTTGAGTGGAGGAGTGTTTGTACATGACCCCCTCGATGAGTGTGTACTGCTCGGCTCTGGTTCGGATCTTTGCCTTTTTAGGATCTAAAGGGAGGATCCCATCTTTGAGGAACTCAAGTAGGGGCCTCATCCAATTCTCCCTAAGTTCTAGGAACAACATTTCTGTTGGCTCAGGATCTTCTTCCACGATACTAGGTCTCAAGAGAACTTCTATTAAGGCAGTTTGTTCGAGTCCCTGGATGGAAGAGGAAGCTATCTTTGAGAGGGCATCCGGCTGTGCATTCTCTTCTCGGGGGATTCGCTGGAGTTGTGCATCTTCGAAAGATACTAGCAGTTCTTTGACCTTGGCCAAGTATTTCTCCAAGCGACTGTCTCACACTTAGTATTTTCCTGATACCTGGTTCACTACCAGCTGCGAGTCACTGAATATCTTGACACGCTTGGCCCCGGCCTTGCGAGCCATACACAGGCCGGCTATAAGGGCTTCATATTTAGCCTCGTTGTTGGACACCCGAAAGTTGATACGAAGTGAGTATTAGAGGACGAAATCATCGGGGCCAGTCAGGATGACCCCAGCTCCGCTTCCATCGGCGCACGAGGACCCATCCACATATACGGTCTAGAACTGGGGTTCCTCTATCGCTTTGCTGGCATCGGGGATTGTGCTCTCTACTATGAACGGGCTTGGGCCTTGATAGCGGTTCGGGGCTGGTAGCTGATATCATGCTGGCTCAGCTCGATGGACCACTTCATAAGGTGCCCCTAGGTCTCGGGCTTCTAGAGAACTTTTTTGAGCGGCTGATCGGTAAGAATGACCACCGAGTGAGACTGGAAGTAGGGACGGAGCTTTCGGGCTGCCATGACCAATGCATAGGCCATCTTTTCTAGCTTTGGAAACGGAGTTCGGCGTCCCTGAGGACCTTACTCACATAGTAGATGGGCTTCTGTGCCTTATCTTCTTCTCTTACCAGAACAGTGCAGAGAGTTTGCTCCGAAGTGGCGAGGTATATGTAGAGGACTTTCCTGGGCTTTGGCTTTCTCAAGAGTGGGGGGTTGACTAAATAGGCCTTGAGCTGATCAAAGGACTCTTGCTGCTGTTGCCCCTACTCAAAGCCTTTAGACCCTCTGAGGTCTTTGAAGAACGGACGACATTTTTCTCCGGACTTGGAGAGAAAATGCCCTATGGCCGCGAGGCGTCCGGTAGGTCTCTGCACGGCTTTAACTGTAGTGCCCCAAATTTCCAATATAATATCTCAGAAATACGTGGCACAATTTCCAGTATCAACCTCGATGTAATAGTAAACATAGCCAAAACACAGATAATTTTTTTCAACTTTTATTACATCAGTTTTTACAAAGCACAACGAAAAATTTAAATACCTTGAATTACAAATTCTCTCTTTTACAACACATTCTTTTACAATTTTACATAAGCTACATTATCAATCTACCACATCCATCCAAATCCCAAGCTATAGGTACCTACATGTAAAACATGAGGCTAGAGATAATCCCTAACCCCCAAAACTACAGGGGTTAGCCATAACAGTGTGAGTGACATCACAAGAAAATACAACAAAAATGATACATAAAGAATAAAGTCATAAACAACACATACCAATAGTTGTAGAGAAAGAATATGTAATAAAAATAATTAAAACATGAAAAATTCAAGTGAAACTAGACTAAGTGTCAAGTGTAGAAAACATAAAACATCATGCATAAAAACAAGTACAGAAAACACAAATGTAGTATGATGACTCTCTAATGCATACTTGTCGGATTCTATGCGTCTCACAACATATAGGTTTGGTGCAAGCCCTTATCATTCTCCACTTTGTATGGTTAAATCCCTCGTTATGCAACAAATCCTACTACGATGACTACTACGAGATTTAGACATTCTGCAAGTATCGGTTCTCGCCCTTCGAAAACTGGATCATTCTGTGGCCCTTACGTCCATCGTCTCGGAATACTGGGGATTGCCTCGCTCTGCAGGTCATCCTTGAAACCTCATTGCACAAACATCCCATGAGCATAGCTCTCATCCTTGAAATATTGGAGATCAATCTCACTCACGTTGGATCATTCTGTGACCTATTTCAGTCATCATCCCGGAATACTGGGGATTATCTCACTCCTCGGATCACCATGGAGTCCATAACTCACATTTGCCCTCATTTTATCATATCACCATTCCAGTGCCTGTCCTTATATTTATTAAGTTAATTAATTAATCTCGAATCTCCTAGAGTTGGTGTACCCTACCGAACTTAACTCAACTGACCAACGAAAAAGCCACAACTGTCCAAACCACAAAATCTCAACTTCCAGTGTACTAGGGTCCCACACACCCTCTAGAGACTCACAACTCAACCATCACCACAAAATCTTTCATCAAAACTCTCAATTCCATCATCAATACTCACATTATGAAAACTTCACAAAAATCAACATATTCAAATTCATTTAATATACTCACAAAATCCAAAACTGAAATAAAATATTAAATTCATTAAATAACTGAGGATCATATTTTGAAATCATTGAGATTCACAAAACATCTATTTATTCAAAAACCATATATAGTTCATTATATAAAGTCATAGAAATACAATTTAAATTCGAATATAATCAAATTATAACTCTCTTTAAAATACTATAATCTGTAGCAAAAGCATAATCTAAACAGTTGATCAATAATTTCTTTAAAAAAAATAGTTGATCAATAATTCATAATATAAAAAAAAACAATCGTTCAAGATAAACGAAGAAAACTCCATAAAACAACTCATCAGCACAGCTGACAGTCGACCGCCATATCAGTTCAAAAAGACAGCGGTCGAATGTCATTCCCAAAATTCGAAAATCCACAATTGTCAGTCGACCGTCACTTCATGTGTTAAATAGGTGCGGTCGACTGTCTTATTCAAAATCTATAGCTTTAATATTCGTGCACCTTTTTACTGATACTTCAATTATACTTTGTAAAATCACAAATTTGCAAAACTAAATTTCTGAGATGATCAAATACAACTTGTACAACATACTGGAGTTTATAAAATAGATCGAAATCACATCAAGATCACAAAAGTGTAAATTTTCACAAAATACTTCAAACAGTGTGTGTGTGTGTGTATATATATATGTGTGTGTGTGTGTGTGTGTGTGTGTGTGTGTGTGTGTGTGTAAGTGTGTATATGTATATATGTGCATCAGTTAAGGCATCAAAATCTCATCAATTAGAAGTAGTATAATGTCCAAACAAATCTCAGTACCAAAACAACTCAAGTCCAACTCGAAAACTTCACAAAAGCACAAAGGTCAATTTCGGCCATAACCACTAGACCCGAAAAGTACTCTTCTTTTTACTTCAAAACTTGATCTTTGTGATCCAAAACTCTACTACAACTTGTTATACACATACCCCACTAATTTCATTAGTTTACCCATGAATACATGCGATTGCAATCAAGTTTACTTCATCATACATCATAACAGTACATGTATAAGCATATTATCAGTAAAGAACTCAACTTTATTCTCTTTTATGCAATTTAACTCATACAACTCATAATAGGTAGTCAAATCAGCAAGAATATGAAACAAAACAACGAGCCCATGATTTTTATTAGGTTCTTAACAATCTCAATTCATCTATTTGGAATTTTAAATCATCAATAACATAGGTTTCATGAAAATAATAAAATTTTATTCATCAATCCATTAATAATTCATTATATCATCATACAACCCCTAACATGCTATCTAATAGACAAATCATCACATACAACATGTATAGAACAATACAAAAACAAATATATGTCACTCACCTTTTTGAAGAATTAACCGAAGATAATAAAGAAAATAAGAAAATCCCTCCCTTCGCAAGAAAACCAAGATCCTTGCTTCGAAACTCCAAGAAAATAATAATAAAGAAATCCCTTTGTGTGGTGCAGCAAAGAGACGGCTGCACTCTCTTATTAGTAGGCTGGAAATAGGGTTTCTAGGGTTTTTGAATAGATTTGTCCTTTTGCATATATATTTACATATATAAATCTTTATACTTGGAAATTAGATTAAACCAATTCAACTAAATTTTAAAATCAAAAGTAAACCTCCAGAACTGGCCGACAATGTTTATAAAATCCAGAAAACGAAATTTGTACTTTTTGCCCTCTAAGTGGCAAATTTGCAACAGACCATTCTTTAAGAAATTTGCGAAATAAACCAAATCTATTAAAACAAAAAAGTAAAATTTTTTACTTCTGAGTTGGCTAGCCATCATGATCAGCCTAAAAATCCAAAAGCCTGGAGTCTTTCACTCCAAGTGGTAATTTTGCACAAAAGTCTCTCTTTGTAATATTTGCAAATAGGTCAAATGAATATCAAAAAAATCCAAAAAAATCACAATTAATATCTAATAATAAATAATAGACTTTTCCAAAATAAATTCTGACTTTGGTCTTCCCAAGAAAATATTTGCACGTGTTTTGTATGTGTAAAAAGATGAATTTCGGAAAATATTTATAAATCACCAAAAATCATTTTAATTCATTTATAAATCTCAGAATCATTGTTTACAAATCTGGGGTATTACATTAACATTGGAGGCGGGTGCCATGTTGAGTATGGTCTGAATCTTCTCGGGGTTGGCTTCTCTGCCTCTTTGGCTGACCATAAACCCAAGAAATTTGTCATATGAGACGCCAAAGGCACACTTGTTCGGATTCAGTCTCATATAGTGTCTCCTCAACACATTAAAAGCCTCTTGAAGATCAGAAACATGATCTGATTTGCTGACGTTCTTTACCAACATGTCGTCTACGTAGACTTCCATATTCCGAACGATCTGTTCCTTGAAGACCTTGTTAACAAGGTGCTGATAGGTGGCACCGACGTTCTTGAGCTCGAAGGGCATGACTTGGTAGCAATATAGACCCTGGTCAGTGACGAAAAAGGTTTTCGGAATATTTGGATGGAACATTCGGATCTGGTTGTAATCGAAAAATGCATCCATGAAACTTAAGAGTTTGTAGCCTGAGGTTGCATCAATCAGGGCATCAATGCTCGGGAGCAGGAACGGATCTTTTGGGCAGGCTTTGTTTAAATCCGTGAAGTCAATGCAGATCCTCCAGCTCCCGTTGGCTTTTTTGACCATCAAGACATTGGAAAGACACTCGGGATAGTTGACCCCCTGTATGAACCGAGCCTTCAAGAGTTTCTCAACCCTTCTTTGATAGCCTGCTGAACAGGTCTGGTCCCCGAAGCAATACTAAGGTGGTGCATGAGGAGCTCTCCTCTCTTTCGTCTTGAACCACACCAGACCGCTGTCTCTCTGTTATTATTATTATTATTATTATTATTTATTTATAATGATTAGGGATCAGCCGTCGCTCTCTCCCTTCGTTCTGCCATCCTCCTTTTCTTCAATCTGCTGTTGTATTTATAAGAGTAGGAGACGTAGGAATTAGGGTTCACTTTTGCAGAAAAACCCCATATCTTTATTTGTTTTCTTCCTTCTTTAATTTGATCTTTATTTCTTACTCCCTTTTCTTCTCTTTCTTTTTCTTCAAACACGTGCTGCACACACAAAATAAAATCAGAAATTAGGATTTGAAAATAAAAATAAAATTAAAATTAATTAGTTCAAAATTAATTAAACTAACTAAAAATCATATTAGCTCATTTAAACCATTTTAAAATTGTTTATTGTACTTTCAGCTCAATTCGTAATTAAAATTCATATTTTGCTTTTTACAAGGCCAAATTGTAAAATTTAAAATTCAACAAATCAATAAAAATAAACAAATCATTATGTTTGTTTTGTTTGTTGATTTTTACCAAAAATCTTCACTTTTTGCATCAAAAATTTTATTCCTTCAAAAATAATTAATTAACTGAAATCTATGAAAATAAGATAAATTATAAACAAGATAAACGAAAACAAGCATTTTTTTATGGGTAAATGAGTACAAATATTTATATATAAATTAGACACATCACCTGCAAAAGTTCGATACACCGGGATGGATCTTGGCGACGAATCCTCCGACGCTCTTGTCAGTAATCAGGAAGATCATGAAAGAGTTTTATGTGGAAAAAGATTGATTACCATGTTACGGTGGAAGGGGAGGGGTATTTATATTTGCCTTAGGAACCAGTTTCGAGATAAGGAAAAATCTCTACTTCCCAATGTTGATGGATAAGAAGATAGTTTGACATGTTTCGTGATAAGAGAGACTGTTTAAACTGTCTCTTAGGGATAACCACGAATTTGAATTACTCTTTATCCATCTGGATTGGTTCGTAATGGGTTGCTACCCATACCTAGTAGGACAGATCCGTTTTTGGGCTATTGGGCTTTGAAGAAAGACCCAATTCCCAATTCGGATCCGTTTGTAGGTGAAATTGCCATTTTACTTCTGAGAGCTTTAAGATTCGTGCTTGATTTGAACGGTTCCGATTTAATACTATTTTTAGCCATATCACAAAGATTCCATTCTTCTTCTCCAAGCATCTATAAGAAATAAGACATACGAACTTTCCAAACATCATAGCATTTTCCATAAAAATATGGTGAACGTGTTAGAGTTGTCCCGTTGGAGATGAATGGCTTCGATGAGTACAAGTTTTCGGTATGAGGGATTTCGGCCATTGGAAATTTTGCTTAAGCTTTTAAGCTCTTAGTAAGCTCCTCGCTCTGATACTAGTGTAAATCACCCTAAGGGGGGGAGGGGGGGTAAATAGGGCGATTGGGCAGAAATTAAAAATTAAAAATTAAGTTGCAAAGAAAATGAGAAAAGATAAAGAAAGCAAACACAGCAAGCACATGTGACGCAGCGATATAACGTGGTTCGATTCTCAGGTCTACGTCCACACTACCTACTTGTAGCAATTCTCCGCCACAACCGTTCCACTATACTCAAACCCTTGTACAGTGATTCTCAAATTCAGGTTGAGAGACCTATTATACCCACAAGACTTCTAAGATAAGCCCTGTCAATCTCATCGAAGTGGAAGAAAAGAAAAACTCAAGATCTTTAATGATCCTGACTAAAGAAAAATAATAAGTATCACACACTCAGATTGATTGTTGATTTGATTAGTTCAGAAGATTTTTCTCTGTAACTACCGTTTTTGTAATTTTCAATTTTTTCCCTTTTGTAATATTTTTATTTGCAATGGTACAAAAACCCTATTTTCTTTCTTGATTATTATTTTAATTAAGAATTGTTCATGAATTCTTCGTTCTTTTGATCGGACTATTCTTGTTGATCTTATTGTTATCTTATTTAATTGTGGGTATTTTGATTTGAACCTTATTGATTTGGATCTACCTCTTATTGAACCCTAAAAAACCAATTTCATTTGTTCTTAGCCTAAATCCACTATTATTGAACCCTAAACCACTAACCCAGTACCCTAATTGTACCCTATAAATACAACGCTAATGCAAACCCTAAATTGCATAATTTTCGAAACCTTAGCCGTCTACTCTCTCTCCTACCCTCTCTCTCTCTCCTCCCGTTCTTTCTCTTCTGGTTGTTTTCCCACCAAAATCACCCCAATCCCTTCCGATCGTTTCTCCAGCCACCCCGTGCTCTGGCGACCACCCTCGTTGCCGTCGCTTGTCGACGCGCCGCCAGCCAACACACCCCCTGTCCTTCTCCTCTCCTGTTTCGCTCACAACGACAGAACCCAAACCCCAAATCCCTTCTCTCTTTGTTCGATCGCCGACCAGCGCGCCAGCGCCACCCCCATGTGCCCTCGATCGCTCGTCGTCGCCCCCTTGGCCGGCCTTGCATGTGGTTGTTGCTGCCGTTCTCTCTTGCTCTGTTGCTGCTTGTCTCTTTGTGTTCTGTGTTGTTCTATTGCACGTAGTTTATACGTGCTATTTTGTGGAATTGCTAGTTCGTGGGTTCGTTGCTTCGGGATTCTTATCCCGTTATTCTTGGTATTCAAATTAATCGTCTAACAGGCAAGTCACCGTCCTCTTGAATTGTTAATTGTATAAAATTCAAGTTTTGTTGAAACACTGGCAAGTAGATCTATTTGTTATCATATTATCCATTGTTCATCTCTTCGTTAGATCTATTTAGGGTTTACACGAGCTAACTCCAATATTCTTGGCATTGTGCCACTTTTGACTCTAATGTTTGGATCTTTCATGAGTACATATAGAATTGGTAGTTGTTCATATAATCGTCACACAAATAAATTATTGTAGAGACAATTGATAGATTGTATGTTGTTTGATCGATTGATGACTGATTGATAATAAATTGATATATGAGCATGTTCTAGTTTTATTTATTATGTTTTGACACCATCATGCTGATTATACAATTTATTGATTAAAGAATCGATACCCAGATAGTCTAATTAATTTATTTTTCAAGAAAACTACCCAAAATCTTGTATATGCTTGCTGACCTGAATGTTAACTGCTATTTTCGAACCAATAAACTATCTTAAAATGAAATACTTTCTTAATATAAATTTTAGACTTATCTTTTGATTTTCCAGAATATCTTGAATTTTTGAATTCCGAGTTTTGTAGCAAAAGTTATGCCCGTTTTACTATAGCTGTGTTTTTTACTTTCAGATTTTCAGATTCTCGTACATTTCATGTTTAAACAGTAAAAAGTTTGATCAAATGATAAAATTTTAATTTGAAAATTTCCAGATTGTTGCTTAACATGTTTAGGAGTCCAGAAATTATTTTTACTGAATTTAATATCAAGTTTTTGCTGTTTCTAAAATTAAATTAACAAGATGTTGAATTTCTGCCTGAACATAAAATCTGTAAAGAACTATGTGTTTGACCTAGCTAATGTTGTCGGAATTTGAACTTTAAATATGCATTGGAACTGTGTGAAAGTCTAGTTCCCAGATTTTCTGACGGATTCAACTTTCATTTTCTGAGTCAGCGGAAAACTGTATTTTTTTACAGACTGCGCTTGCTGTCCAGAATTTTAGATTCCACTTTTTAATAGATTAATTATTCCTATGTTGTACTATTGCATGAATTAATGAATGTATGTTGCATTGCATGTTCCTAATGTGTTATTGTCACTATTCTAACCATCTTATCCATGCTATCTTCCTATTGTCACCTATTGATACTATCGTTCACTAAAATGTCCATTAATTGCATATTGTATTGTTGTATTGATAAATAATTAATTAGTCGGGGTTAAAGGGAGATTTGAGTAGTGAACAAAGTAGTGAATGTACTTGGAGGAGGGGCCCGTGTTTCTCTAATTACCATTCCGGCTACCTTTTTATTGTGTGATTGTGGTTATGACCGTAACCCAATCTATCGTGTACCGTATCGTTGCCGATGACCGTATTGTACACCGAAAGGTGAATAGTATTTACCGTTATCGTTGCCAAGTACATGATCTACCGAGTGCACCACTTGAGTCTAAAACGAAATTGATTGTATGCATCGAACTTGTAGTATAGGATGCAGTAGTACATGCATTAGTTAGGATTAATATGAATAATAGACATAAGGATTGACACATCACCGACATTGCATATTGTTCATTATTGTTCCTATTTGTATCTAATATTGTCTAAGTGTTATTGACATTAATCGTTGATTACCGTTACCCAATATTGAATCATTGTTACACCGTTGCATTGATTACCATGTTATTGATTATTACTATCATGCCATGTTATTGATTTATATTGATCCAATGATTCATTGTTATACCGTTATTCCATTGTTCCCTGCTTTCTCTACTTACTGTCCATGACTTACTCTAAGGACAATTTTTCTCCTCTTTTTAGATGAAGTGTATACAGGTAATGAAGGAGAATTGCATGCTGGAATTGGAGAATAAATATTCTGAAGACTACTGCTTTCTAATTGCTTATTACTTTAATAAACTTAATGTAGTCATACTTGTTATTATTCTGGATTGGATTATTATTGTTTTAGGCTTATGTTCCGAATTTTATTATTGTTTCAGACGTTGGATTATTATTATTGTATTTGGATATTTTTATTGCTTCGTTCTAAGTACTATTATTCATGAGATTATTATTATTATTGCCTGCGCATATGTTCTGTATTGATTATATTGTTGAGTTAATCGAATAAACAGCTTATGGGTGACGTTAGTCATTCGCTGGGCCAATGTTACGTGCTCGTATTCCGTATTTTTGGAAAGCGGGGCGTGAAATTCTCAGAGTAATGGGTGGAGAATACACAGTGGGTTCGTCCAAATATATAGACCTAGGAAGTGTATATCTCGAAAATAGAAAGGATACATTCTAAAAAAGAAATCTGCACGAGGTACAGTCGACCGCAAAAAGGGACAGTTGACCGTTCATCTTTTAATCGAAAAGTCGAAAGATGAATGGTCGACTGTCTCATCATTTTAACTGCGATGAGGTCGACTGTGGTGCGGTCGACCGACAGTGTAGTACAGTCGGCCACAATCGTGCTGATGTTGACGAAACCACTTTATATTCTTACCATATACTAATCAATCAAATACATATAAAATCTCACATATGTGGAATAACAAAAACTGATCTTGATGGCTTTCTTCGGCACTAATCAACATGTGCTCTTTTTGAATGACTTCTTCTTTTGCTTGATTTTGCAATCCTTTTGTTTGATTTTGTAATCTTTCTTTATTGCTTTCCTTCTTTGCATATTTTTGAATCTCTTTGAATCTCTTATTGATTTTATTCATTTGAACATCTGAACATCTTAATTGAAACGTATTAGTATTTGTAAGCACATTTGTGCGCACCAAACTAGGAGTCAATAGTTAGCACTTACTTTGGAGTCTTTCACAACCAAGTCTTAGTTTGAAACCAATTAAGATAAGATGGCGATATATATACGAGCCGTGTCACAGTTCACAACCTCACTCTTTTAGTTTACTAGTTGTGATCAGACTTCGTAAACGTACGGGTCAAATTCACAACTGAAAAATAAATTTTATGGGAACAAAACAATAATGAACTTAAAATCAGGAAAATGTTTGGGACTGGCGTTCATGTATGGTTAAATTAATTATAATAATGTTCATTTGTCTAAAGATAATGGGAGAACTACATGCAAGGTTCCAACAGATGTCGATATCAAGATTGATCATATTGTTATAGATATGACCAATTTAGGTTGTGCGGAATATAGGAAAATGTTAATTCTATTATTTTTGTGTACTACTTTGATATTACTAGTCTACTAGACAAATGAAGGTTGGAAAATATGTGCAATACTTTTACAATAATTGGATGTGTGGTTGTGGGCTCCATCTCTATAGGTATAGTAGTACCAATGTAGTAAAAAAGAAAGTAGTACAATTAGCATTATCGAGTCTAGAGATACTGACTTCTTAAAGGACAAGGTCAGAGCATCCACAGTCGTTGAATGTAAAAAATGGCAAAATGCATATTTGGCCCATCCAATTCGACGAAACGTTACAGTCGTCGATTGGCAAAAAAATGCATAAGTTCGTTAAAAAAGAAGCAGACGAAACATGATGTTTCGTCTGTAATTAAAAAAATAATTTAGACAGAAAAAATATTAATAAAAAAATAATAATTAAATAATCCAGACGAAACATGATGTTCGTCTGCTATAATATGCATTTTGCTATATGGAATGCTATTCGCCCCTTTCTACTGTAGCGATTTTGCCAAAAAATGGCAAAATAGCAGACGACTGTGTGAGCTACAGTAAAAAAAAATGAAAAAAATGGCAAATAAGCAAACGACTGTGGATACTGTGGATGCTCTCATGCATGTCTCTGTCTGGTGTTAGAGACATGGTTACGGATCCACTGATAGGATCTTTGGCCAAATACTTCCGAAACTAAACCCTTATTACAGGGTAGTGAGACTGAGATTTACTGGATGCACTGAAACAATTTTATCTTGTTTGTATGGCTAAAGTTGCATGTTCAATTCCAGCAACAAAAAGCTACAAGAGGAGTTCAAATTAATACCGATTTAAAATTGTAGTCAATTATGTTATATATAGTTTCATTTTCTAATTATGAAATATAAAGAAAGGAGGCCAACATTAAATTATTTCACTCTTAGATCAACAGCTTAATTACCCTCTTCAGTTACATCAAACCAAACAATAGATTCTCGTTTCTTAGTTCCAACTGTAGCAATTACTCGAGTTACTTCATGAACTTGAACTTACTTTGTAGTTTCGACTTTCATCAAGCCAAATATGTTCCTTATTTTGCAGAAGTCATCACAGGTACGAGGTGTGCCAGTAGAACACTTTTAGAAAGACGTACAATTGGTTCAACTAAATACTATAATATAATTATTATACTAATTTTGCACTGCAGATTTTGAATAGATTCACCAAATTGTACATCTCAATTCTCTTATATTCTTTGCATATGTAATCTAACGACTTTGTTCAAACAGGAGAGATTTTCATGTGTTAATTGCCAAAGCAACTTCGGATACACTATCCTTTTCCTTGTATCTATACCAATGTGCACAAACCCTGAGACCTGCAATCATATAATAAAGATAGTTCAATCTCCCAATGTTAGGGTCTTGAGCTAACCAGTTCTCTTTCCCCTGCCCAACCCTCACCCGATGAACTATCGTCACCATAAAGCAGCTCAAATAGTACGATCCCGCCAAGCAACAGAAGAACAGAGAGCCCTCATGTTTTCAGGAAATTGTTTGTAGTAGAATTCAGTCTGACCTATTCCATTGAAAGCCTTGTTAGAACTGGAATTTATAAATAAGAGAAAATTCCAACAGAAATTGCAAAGAAATGAAATACAGGAAATAAAACAGTAAATTGAAGACTTTGCATAGAGTCGAGAATGATAATCTCTCTCCTTAAAGCAGAATTCGCCCCGTAGTGTGACGGTGGCCGGCGAATTGCTTCCCAGGATACAACTGTACCTTCTCTGAAGAGCAGCACCCTTGCTTTAGAGATTCAGCGAACTATTGTCTGTGTTGTACTCTCAGTTGACACTGACACAGAGAGGAAGAAGAAGAAGAATGATGAAAAACTCTCTACTGTATAACAGACTCTGTCTGGATTTTATAGAGGAAAATTGGAGACTGGAGACTCTTTAAATGCCATTACTCTGTAACAGCCGAGTAATGGAAACCCTTCAGATTCATAACTGGTGAGCCATTACTCTGCTGTTACAGAGTAATGGACACCGGTTACTGAATCTGAAAAGCCTTATCAGTTCAGTAGGGGGCCAGACCAAACCGAGCCAAGCCGAGGCCGGGGCCGGGCGCGCGTGTGCGTGTGTGTTTGTCATTTTGGCTAAGTCCTCCCCCCACTACACGTTAGTGGTAATCCCCGGCCCACGCCATTTAGTCCAGTTTTCTAGTATATATACTAAAAAAAATCTTTCTCAATTTCCGATATGGAACTATCCATTTTTTCCAAGTTGCCAAGTTAGTACATTTCGAGTACCCAACTTTGGACCAACATTTCTCTTTCATACGGAATTCGTTTTTGGCAAGTGAGTATACTACAGAATAGTACTCGTCGAGAGGATCGCAATCCACTCATTTTCCGGTGCCTCCGGTGGCCGGAGCCTGCCGGAATCCAGCCCGAAAAACTGAAAAATTAATTCCAACAATCCCTCACATGAATGGAAATTACCAGACCATATAATCCAGACACGACAGAAAAACAAAAAAACATGACAGAAAGACTCTGAGAGTACAATCGGAAAATCACTACATCAGGAATGGTAATAATTTTTCAACTTTGAACCACCCTTAGTAATTAGCTATCGGATTCACTTGACCAGGTAGTGATCATGATGTCTTGAACTAGCCGGGCTTTGATGTGAACCTAGACAATAACTATCACACTGTTTCATCTCCTCATAGAACTAAGTTCTCTTGTTATGTTCATTTTGGCCTTGAACATTCCTGGTTAATCGTGAGTGAACTTGGAGAATGTAGCCTCTCTTCATTCTCCTAGAAATGGCCCCATTTCACACTCACAAGGTGATTGCCCATAAAGAGTATCCTGCTATACCCCACTTTATTTGAAATCTATGGGAATCATTAAAAGCCAAGCTTATCCTAACTCTTTGCAGGCAGCACTGTTTTATCATCCTAAGAGTGGGTATGAGATTTTAATCTCTCAGTGCTTCCGTTGATTCAACAAGATTTAGTTGTCCCTTTGAACCTAGATCTTGGGATCTCCAATTCCTAGGTAGGGTTTCCATCAAGTATCCTCTTTTGTCATAGGCTTTAAACCCATTCCTCTTGATGATCTCACAACCTGCTCTCGTGACAGATCTTTAGTAAATGGATCCGCTAAGTTGTCGGCCGATTTTATATATTCTATAGAGATTACTCCATTTGAGAGCAGATGTCTAATGGTTTTGTGTCGCCTTCTGATATGATGAGACTTACCATTATACATACAACTCAGTGCTCGTGCTATAGCCGATTGGCTGTTACAGTGTACACATAAGGCAGGCACTGGTTTTTTCCACATAGGAATATCCTCTAAAAAGTTTCGAAGCCATTCTGCTTCCTCTACCGCTTTGTCTAAAGCAATAAACTCAGATTCCATGGTGGATCTGGCCAATAGCGTTTGTTTAGAGAATTTCCATGACACAACTGCACCACCAAGTGTGAAGACATATCCACTTGTAGATTTTGAGTTCTTAGAGTCCGATATCTAGTTGGCATCACTGTAGCCTTCCAGTACTGCTGGATATCTGGTATAATGCAGCGCATAACTCTGAGTATGTCGCAAGTAGTTCAATACTCTAGTTATTCCTTTCCAGTGACTTCGTCCTGGATTACTCATGTATCGGCTTAGTACATTTACCGAATATGCTAGGTCCGGTCTTGTACAATTTGTTAGGTACATCAGAATACTGATTACACGTGCATATTCTAGTTGTGATATGCTTTCGCCTGTATTTTTGAACAAGTGAAGACTTGGATCGACGGGACTTTTTGCTGTCCCATTGAAGTAATTCTTGAATCTTTCAAGTACTTTCTCAGCATAATGAGCTTGAGACAAAGTAATCCCCTCAGATGTCCTGGAAACTTTGATTCCTAGTATGACATCTGCAACTCCCAAATCTTTCATGTCAAACTTGCCACTAAGCATGCTCTTAGTTTATTTGATAATATCGTTATTGCATCCAATAATGAGCATGTCGTCTACGTACAGACAGACCAGAATGTATCCATTTGGAGTATCTTTGATGTAGATACACTTATCGCATTCATTTATTTTGAAACCATTTGACATCATAACATTGTCAAAATTTGCATGCCACTGCTTTGGAGCTTGTTTCAGGCCGTACAGAGATTTTACAAGTCTGCACACCTTGTTTTCCTGTCCAGGAACTACGTAACCCTTAGGTTGTTTCATGTATACTTCTTCTTCTAAGTCTCCATTTAGAAATGCAGTTTTAACATCCATTTGATGTATTTCTAGATTACGTAGAGCTGCAATAGCTATCAACATTCTTATGGATGTTATTCTTGTAACTGGAGAATATGTATCAAAGAAATCTAGGCCTTCCTTTTGCCTGAATCCTTGTACCACAAGTCTTTCCTTATGCTTCTCTATTGAACCATCTAGTTTCAAAAAATTGTTTAAAAATCCATTTGTATCCTAGAGCTTTACATCTAGAAGGCAAGTCGACTAACTCCCATGTATGATTTTGCATAATGGAGTCTATTTCACTTTTGATTGCTTCCTTCCACATAGGAGCATCAGGCATAGACATGGCTTCCTTGAAAGTTCTGGGCTCATTCTCTAACAGAAATGCCGTCACAAAGTCAGGACCAAATGATTTTGATGTTCTAGCTCGTTTACTTCATCTAGGCTCATCAGTATCATGTTCTGGTTCATCAACTGAAGTGCTTGCATTCCCTTATTCACGTGTACATTTGGGGTATGTAGTATCCTTGCACGGAAATACGTGTTCAAAGAAGGAAGCATTCCTTGATTCCATTATTGTATTCACATGGATATCCGGTATATCCGATTTATATACTAAGAATCGATATGCACTACTGTTGTGTGCATAGCCTATGAATATGCAATCAATAGTCTTAGGTCCGATGGTGACCTGTTTCGGGTTAGGTACTGCCACTTTTGCTAGACACCCCCACACTTTGAGATATTTATACGAAGGTAAGTTACCTTTCCACGGTTCATATGGTGTCTTGCCGGTTTTCTTGTGAGGTATTTTGTTGAGAATGTAGTTGGCAGTCAGCAACGCTTCCCCCCACATATTTTAGGGTAAGCCAGAATTCAACAACAAGGCATTCATCGTCTCCTTTAGAGTTCGGTTCTTGTGTTCGGCAGTACCGTTTGATTCGGGTGAGTAAGGAGCAGTTGTTTGATAAACTATTCCATGTTCTGAGCAGAACATATTAAATGGTACATCATATTCTCTTCCTCTATCACTTCTAACGATTTTAATCGTTTTGCCAAGTTGATTCTCAACCTCAAGTTTATATTCTTTGAATTTATCCAAATCCTCATTTTTGCTATGTAACAAATATACATAACAGAATTTTGTGCAATCATCTATGAAAGTCACAAAGTACTTTTTGCCACCTCTGGTCTGCATATTTTAAATCACACAGATTCGTTTGAATTAGACCTAGAGTTTCTGTGTTTCTTTCTACAGAACGTGATGGAGTTTTAGTGAGTTTGGCCTCCGTGCAAACTTCACATTTTTCTGAGTTGTCTACCTTAAATTTTGGTAGTAGATTCATGTTAATTAATCTACGCATAGAATTGACATTAACATGGCCTAGTCTTTCATGCCAAACAAACGAAGACTCAACAACATAGGCAATAGGAGCTATTCCATTAAATTTGGGAACAGCAGGAACAATAGTTTTAGGGATGACTGTCATTACATTAAACTTAAACAGTCCATCCTTTACATATCCTTTACCCAAGTATACCTCATTTTTAGACAGTACAAAATTATCAGAAACAAGAACAACCTTAAATCCATTCTTGCTTAGCAAAGAACCTGATATCAAGTTCTTTCTAATGTCTGGAACATGCAGCACATTTGTGAGTGTTAGCTCTTTGCCTGAAGTCATTTTCAGCACTATCTTCCCTATTCCTTCAATTTAGGAGGTGGAAGAGTTTCCCATGAACAGCTGTTCATCTTTGTTGCACTTCTGGTATGAGGTAAACATTTCCTTGTCCGAGCAGATATGCTTGGTGGCCCCAGTATCGTACCACCATTCACGAGGATTGCTCCCCAAAAGATTTAGCTCTGATACTATAGCACAGAGGTCCAGGTCAGAGAGACCAGTGGACAAGTTCTCAGCTATGTGTGCATGGGATTTTTCATTCCCTTTTACATGTCCTGTTCCTGAACGATTACTGTCCTTGCTGCGGCACTCAGAAATTTTGTGCCCCAGCTTACCACGCTTGTGGCATTTCCCAACAAACCTCTTTGCAAGAGATTTTTTGTTTGAGGCCTGTGGCAGAAACTTTCTCTTCTTGCCCTTCTGTTCGTGCTCCACTACATTGGCCTTTTCTATGGACTGATTTCCATAGGACCTGTCAGCCTTGCGATTCTCTTCTTCGATCCGCAACCTGACAATTAGGTCTTCAAGAGATATCTCCTTTCGCTTGTGTTTGAGGTAGTTCTTGAAGTCTTTCCATCGAGGTGGAAGTTTTTCGATGAACGCTGCAACCTGGAATGGTTCACATAGCGTCATATTCTCTGCAGCAATGTCGTGCATTATAACCTGCAGTTCTTGGACTTAACTCACCACAGTTTTGGAGTCAATCATCTTGTAGTCCAGAAATGTAACGCCCCGAATCCCAAATACACTGAATTCAAGATGTTCTACAGGATCTTTCCGCTTCATTTAGTACAATTTTACAAGAAAATTTAAACTTTTCACTTTACATCAGAGTTTACATGAATACATTACAATTTACACTGCACAGCGGAAGTAAACTTTACAACAATGAAACAAATATACAACAACATTGAGTAATCTTTAAGCATTTGTTCCTCTTTAATCTTTATCAAGCCATTTACCTGCATATAAGACTGTGGGTACGTCAGTTTATTCAACCGACGATCATTATACACGGCCATCCTCTCTATGCCGGAAATAGTATAACTTATTTTCCATATTTAGCAAACACAAACTTGTCACATATCAAACCAAAGGGACTACCTTATTAATGTCGTGTTGTGATTGTGCACTTGGTCCTTAATGCAGTTATTTATGTTACATGACACTAATGCGCACTTGTTCGGATTCTATGCATCCCATACTACATAGGTCCGAGGGCAAGCCCTTAATCGTTCTTCATCTTTGTAGGGTTCAATCCCTTGTTATGACTTAATCTACTACTGTAATTACGGTAGGTATCTTAGATGTTCTATGATCTACGAGCCCATGTCCAGGCAGCCTGGAGGGGAATCTCACGCACTGACACGACGCATCGAGCAGGCAACCTATGGACAATTCAGCCTCCTCTATGGAACAATGGCACCACCCATAGCCACTCAAACATCCCACGAGCGTCGCCGCCGGGACGATAATTCTGGAGTAGTGCCCACGCCATGTCTTGACGCATCAAGCAGGCAGCCTGTGGATCACTCTCACACCGCCACTCCGATGGCCCTCATACTCGTGTTTTTCTCCTACTTTCATCACGTCCCCACTATGTACTAATCCTTAGTTTTTATCAAAATCATGAACAAAAATCAAAGCTCTAGAGTTAGCCTCTCCACTAAATCGGACTTATTCATTCATTCAAACACGACCAACCTTGGTCTTCCATTTCAATTTTTATTTCATTTATTTCTAAATGCCGGGGGAGACTTAGCTACTCTTTTTGTTTCAATTTTCAATTCACAATTTCCAATTTGAGCACTTCCAACTCATAAATTCATATGTTGAGTTATCATATTCAAATAGCATTTCTCTTTTCCAATCATGATTTCCAATTCGTTCAACTAGTCCATAACTATACATGAAATTCATATGCTTTATCAATTATCACTTTCACTTTGAAATTCACATCACTAACGAATATTCACATTTCACATTTTTCACACTAATCTCAAATGAGAATAATTTGCATCACATCACAACAATATAATTACTTTTTGCCACATTAATTTTCTAATCCTTCATTCCATGTTCTTTTTGCAAGATACAACTTTCACAAAATATACATATAGAACCATAGTTCTATTTATGCATTTTATTCTCAAATCATAGTTTATTTCATGCAAATAATTCCCAAATTATTTTTATAAAGTCCCATATATTTTTAGAAGAATAGTAATAATTTTCTCATAATTTTTTGACAATTAAAAACCCCAAAAAAAATGTTTTTCAATCTTGCCGAGGGCAAGATTCGAACCCAGAACCCCAGAGAACACAGCCGAAAGCACAGAGCACTAGGCCAATTTGTGCCAACGGTATAAAAGAGGAGCGGAGAGTATTTAATGCTCTCGGTTCAGAACTGATCGGATTTAAAATAAACACCCATGAAAGATGGTATTCTCAAGAGTCGAACCAGTGACTTGAGAGAACCCAACCGCACGCTCTGACCACTTGAGCTACGCGCTCAGGTTATCTAAGTGCAACTCAAATTCTTTTTGAACCAATTTTCACTGTTGTTAAATGTTTCGATGTTCAACTAGCCTTCATTTCATTTTGCTTTCATAAAAATTACTGTATAATGTCCAAGTTGACTAATATCATCATAAATTATACTCCAGTGTATAAAAATAATTTTTTGTAACAAATAAAATATATTTTTCATATAATTAATTCGAAATATGAACTATCACTACCACATTTCTTCTTTTTTTCGACATTTCTTAGCAATTAGCATTCTAATCTCTTTATCAACAAATTTCATATTAATTCTCTGTCTTTAATTATTTACTCAACATATAACTCATATTTTAAATTATTCATGCCCATATTAACACAAATGATCTATTTAACACATGAAATAGCATTATCAATCTACTAACTTTTGTATGTAATTCTTGATGGTGATAAATGTGTTTTCTTCAATCAAACCATGATTCTAATCAATTCACATACAACTCAAATAATAGAACCACATACAAATTTGTATATCCACAATTCAATCATTCAATAGGTTATTTTTCCTAATTAAAGTGTGCTCTTCTTAATCTTTTTCATGCTTCATTTTTCTAATTAAAACTAGCATGCATTCCTATTGTAGAAATAGGGAAAATTTACCCACCTCAAATGGAGAGACAAACACAATTAGCAACTTCCTAAACAAAAGTCCTTGCAACCGAATGCTTCTCCTCCTAGATGCACGCACACGAACCTCCAAGCACACCCAAAACCGAACACTTCTAAGCCAAAACCGAGAGCACTCCTTGATGCCGGCCTCCTCTTCTCCTTGGTGTTGCAAGCACAATCCCACACACTCTCAATCTTTTAACTCACACAATCACTACTAGATAAGGTATTTGAACTATAGGTTTGGAAGATAATAATTTTGCACAAGAATAACTAGCGATTGGGGGGGGGGGGGTATTTATACTAGAAATCAAGGAGAATGGATGGCTAGGATCAAGTGGTTGGTTATAAGATGGAGGGCTAGGATGAAAGTAGGAGTTGCATTAACTACCCACAACCAAGCAACCACCACACCATGATCTCCATTAAAAATTTTGGTTTTCCCTCCCAAAAGATCAAAACCGGCCTAGTGTAGGAATGCACATCGCACGTGTACGTGCAATGCACGTGCATGCCACTTGGTCCAAAAATTGTACATTAAATTTTTGTATAAAAATAAAATAGTCTTTAAATTGTATTCTACATGACAAGTTGTATAAAAAATAGTCCATGGGCTTTAGTTTATGGGCCAAAATAATTATTATAAAAATAATAAATTAAATTAACTTTGGGCTTTTAAAGAAAAGGCTTTTTGTCTAATTAAAAGAAGACTTTATAGAAAAATAATTAAAGGCACATATTTAAATATCTATACTCATCATGATAAAAATATTTACCAAAAATATTGCACGTGCATACTACATGCAAAATAAATAATTTTTCATTAAATGAAAAATCGGGGCATTACAAGAAATTTGCCGACAACAAATTTCTTGGACCCGGCATCTTTTGTTTTGTACTTCTTTTCCAAGGACCCCCACAGGAGTTTGGACGTCTTGAAGACACAGTAGACGTTGTACAGGGGTCTACCAAGCCATTCAGGATGTAGTTCCTGCAGAGGTAGTCGCCCTGAGTCCACGCATCAACTGCAGCAACGGAGTGTGCATCCATTGGCACCAGCATCGGGATAGATTCAGAAAGGAATCTGTCCAGCTTCAATGTGGTCAGGTAGAACTGCGTCTTCCCTTGCCACTTTTTGAATCCAGTTCCATTGAACTTCTCTGGTTTTTCTCCCACGGTTATATGCGTGGGCAGAATGACCGAATGTGCCACAACCGATTGTGTAGTCACGTTTTGGGTCATCGGTGTTTCGGTACTGATAAGCCCACTGGTAATATCACTTGGTGTGTTCTCCATTTTGTTATCTGAAACAGCAGAGTAACAGAACTCGTTAGTTGTTTTTTCCGAATCGATAATCGCACCTGTAAATAAACTTCACAAAACTGTTAGAATCAGTGAGGAAAACATTCTGCTTTATGATTGTTAGAACTGAAATTTATAAATAAGAGAAAATTCCAACAGAAATTGCAAAGAAATGAAATACAGGAAATAAAACAGTAAATTGAAGACTTTGCACAGAGCCGAGAATGATAATCTCTCTCCTTAAAGCAGAATTCGCCCCGTAGTGTGACGGTGGCCGGCGAATTGCTTCCCAGGATACAACTTTACCATCTTTGAAGAGCAGCACCCTTACTTCAGAGATTCAGCGAACTGTTGTCTGTGTTGTACTCTCAGTTGACACTGACACAGAGAGGAAGAAGAAGAAGAAGAATGATGAAAAACTCTCTACTGTATAACAGACTCTGTCTAGATTTTATAGAGGAAAATTGGAGTCTGGACTCTTTAAATGCCATTACTCTGTAATAGCAGAGTAATGGAGACCCTTCAGATTCATAACTGGTGAGCCATTACTCTGCTGTTACAGAGTAATGGGCACCGGTTACTGAATCTGAAAAGCCTTATCAGTTCAGTAGGGGAAAAGTTTTCTGTCTGGGCAAAACAAAAAAAAATCTAAGCTAAGCCAGACCAAACCGAGCCGAGGCCGGGGCCGGGCGTGCACGCACGTGTGTTTGTCATTTTGGCTAAGTCATTTCTCCACTACACGTTAGTGGTAACTCCCGGGCCACGCCCTTTAGTCCAGTTTTCTAGTATATATACTAGAAAAAATCTTTTCCAATTTCCGATATGGGACTATCCATTTTTTCCAAGTTGCCTAGTTAGTACATTTCAAGTACCTAACTCTGGACCAACATTTCTCATTCATACGGAATTCGTTTTTGGCAAGTGAGTATACTACGGAATAGTACTCGTCGAGAGGATCGCAATCCACTCATTTTCTGGCGCCGCCGGTGGCCGGAGCCTGCCGGAATCCGGCCTGGAAAACTGCAAAAGTTAATTCCAACAAGCCTCACCAATGCCGATGATTGTGAGCTGCAGTACTAGCCAAAGGCACGACATTGATGAAATTGCACCACCACCTGAAGCAAAACCATAGTAAGTCTATGAAGTACATAGCTCCGCCTCCTCTCTTCGACAGTTGCATCCGTAACCATACAATTCATAGAGAGAACGAGCCCAATCCCCATTCTTTGTAATAATGTGATACCTTCTAAATTCCCAGAAATACTACAAAGTTTAGGGATGACTATACGGTCATAGATGGGGATCCAAATTGAGAGTGCAAGCATGGTGAAAACTATGAATGAACCTGCAGGAATCTCAAAGCTGCTATGCTTGAACAGATGCCTATCAGATTGGAGGACGTGGAAGGCTGAATAATTCGATTGTTGGACCGCTGTTATGTTGAACATGAGGCCAGCAGACCATACAGGGATAATTCATAGTAAACATTTCACTTCTCCAACTTGTTGAAGCGCACATTGTCCCCATTGATTTGTAGCTGAACCATTTTGCATGATGTCATGTGCTTGTATAATTGCAGCCTTCTCAAGAAACCTGATACCACAATCATCATAAGAATGAATGTGTAAATAGGTTATAAGCGAAGGCGTTTAGCTTTCTGGTTGACGGTGCGGGTTGTTGGCTTGGTGGGTCACGGGTTCAACACCTAGGGCTGCCAGTTTGTTTATTGAACAGTGACTTGATCAATGATCACTGTCAGACCCGATATTTGGTTTTCGAAGAGAAAGGTCTATCTATTTTAGGGATTCTGCTGGTTACTTCTCTTCAAGCTGCTTACGAGAGGAACGAGATTACTAACGAGGGGAATCCTTTGGTGGTTTTAGATCCTTGATATCTTTTTTCTGCTATGTTTGTTTGCTTATCAGTTTATCTCTATTAGTGTTGCTACTTTCTTGCATGGTGGTTGCAATTTTGATTTGATGTGGCTTTGTACCTCATTATGCTTCACTTTGTGATCTTAAGATTTTGGTTGTAAGAATTTTTTTTGGTTTAATGGATGTTTGGCTAGAATCCCTTAGGATTCTATCCTTTGTTTAAAAAAAAGTGTAAATAGGTTATACACTACTAAAAAATCGCAAATAATGGTTAGTGAATTTTAGATAAAAACTTGTGCAAATGATGTAGGTTTGCAGTCGAAAAAAAATTGATGGAAACCTTCCATTTCATTTCCTACCTAATAATAAGCTGAATGGATACTATGATCTTACCTATATTCAAACTGTTAGGTTTTGTGAGAAATTAACAATTGGGTCTTAGGGTTAATATCTATATCTAAGTTGCTTGAGATATTCACCCTAGGTATCAAAATTGGACTACTTAGACTGCTATCACAAGCCAGTATTTATTTCTAAATACTGGTTTGGGTATTGGGTTCTCAACCCACTCAACCTGCGTTCTGATATTCATACAATTAGTACATGTAACACACGTGTTATCCATAGAACAATATTACACATAATATTGTTCATATAGTGAGAATATACTTATATATCCAACAATCTCCTCCTATATTCTCAATATATAGACGTACTGAATTATCTCATCGGTTCAACATGAAGCTGACTGGCTGATAGCAGTCTTAAAATAGAAGAAATGCATCACTCAATGTACGGTTCATAAGGACTAAATCAATTATAAATTTGAATAGTTCAAATAGACTAAACCAAAATAATTAAATAGTTCCCAAACCATATCACAACAGAATAGTTTACAATGACTAAACCAACTGGAATAATCTGTCATAGTTTCAAAATCAAACAAAGCAAATAAACTTCAACAACAAAATATGAGTTCTAAGCTCATGAACACAAGAGTCTTAAATTCAACAGAAGTTTTACCAAGCAAGTAACTAATTTATTCTCGAAAGAAATAAACTGAAACTCTATCATTGCACACTGCTGTCACGCCCGCTTCCCAAAAATACGGAATACGAGTGCATGACCAAAGCCCAGCGAATGACTAACGTCACCCATAAGCTGTTTAATCGATTAACTCAACAACATAAACAATACAGAACAATTGCGCAAGCAATAATAATGATCTCATGAACAAAATACTTGGAATAAAACAATATAAATGTCCAAATACAATAATAATAATCCAACGTCTGGAAACAATAATAAAATCCGGGACATAGGCCCAAACAATAATAATCCAATCCGAAAAAAACAAATACATGTCTCAATACATTAAGTCATTTATAGCGATAAACAAATTAAAAGCATTAATCTTCAAAATGTTTGTTCTCCAATTCCAGCAAGCAATTCTCCTTCATTACCTGTAAATATTTCATCTAAAAAGAGAAAAATAATTGTCCTTAGAGCAAGTCATGGACAGCAAGTAGAGAAAGCAGAGAACAATGGAATAACGGTATAACAATGAAACAATGGATCAATAAGAATCAATAAAATGGCACGATAATAATAATCATGATAATTGATGCAATTGGCTATAAACAATGGTGCAATATTCGGTAACGGTAATCAATGATCAATAACGGTAATACTTAGCCAATATTTGAAATCAATAGGAACAAGATGCAGTGTCGATGTAGTGTGATCCTTAAGTCTATTAATTATTTTAATCCTAACTAATGTAGCACTTCATGCATCCATCCTTTTACTACATGGTTGCTACATACAAACAATTTCGCTTTAGACTTTGTAGTGGGCTCCATAGTTCATGTACTCTTCAACATTAAACATTATTCACCTTTCGGTGTACGGTACGGTCATCGGCAACGATACAATACACGATAGATTGGGTTACGGCCATAACCACAATCACCGATAAAACAATAGCCGGAACATTATTTAGGGAAACACGGGCCCCTCCTCCAAGTACAGTTCCTATATTGTCCACCACTAAAAGTCAACCCTTAAATCCCGGCTTGTTAATCATTTACCAATGCAACAATTACAATATGCAATTAAGGGACAAGGGGTAAACAATAGTATCAATAAGGAAACAATAGGTTGATAACATGGATAGGACGGTTACATTAGTGACAATAACTCATTGGGAACATACAATGCAACATACATTCATTAAATCATGCAATAATACAACATAGGAACTATTAATTCATTAAAAAGAGTGATCTAAAATTCTGGACAGCACGCGCAGTCTGTACAAAAGTGCAGTTTCCCGCTGACTTAAGAATCGAAAGTTGAATCCGTCAGAAAATCTGGAAACTAGACTTCCATACGGTTCCAACGCATACTTAAAGTTTACATTCTGACAACGTTAGCTAGGTCAAACACATATTTCTTTTCAGGTCTTATGCTCAGGCAGAAAAGTGACATCTTGTTATTTTAATTGTTGAATTAGCAAAAACTCGGTATTAAAATCAGTAAAAATATAATCTAGACTCCTAAACATGTTAAACACCAATCTGGAAATTTTCATAGCAAAATTCTATCATTTGATCAACCTTTTTACTGTTCAAACATGAAGGGTTTCGATTCTATAGTCAATAATTTATGTAACTAGTATGATAGGTGTCCAATCATGATAAATAAGGATTATAACACACACATATACAAATCCAACATCAATCAATCATCAAACGACATACAACCTAACGAATGTCTCTACAATAAATTATTTGTGTTGTGACTTGTATGAATAACCCTATTAACAATTCTATATGCATTCATTAAAGATCCAAACTTTAGAGTCAAACTGGCACGATGTTAAGAATATTGGGGTTAGCTCGTGTAAACCCACAATAAACCCAACAAAAAGGACAACAAAGGGTAATACGATAACAAAAAGATCTACTTGCAAGAATTTTCAATAAAACTTGAATTTGAAACGAAGAGCAATTCAAGTGGACGGTGACTTGCCTGTTAACCGGTGAAACGAATAGCAATAATAATGGAATATGAATCCCGAAACAACGAACTCGCGAACTAGCAATTTCCCAAAGCAGCACGTGCAATACACGTGTAATTAAATTCAACAGCACACAAAAGAGACAGCAACAATGGCAATCAGCCAAAAAGAGAGACAGCAGCAACTGGTCGATGGCCGGCCAAGGGAGGCGCGCTGGCTGGCGGCGCGTCGACGGGGGTAGGCGGCGCTAGGGGGCGTCGCCGGCGATGGAAGCTGGGAGGAGAGGGGTTATCGGGATTTGGGGTTGATGGGTTTTGCCTGTTGATCGAACGGAAGAGGAGAAGGGGGTTCGGAGGTTGCTGGTGGTGGCGCGACGGCGAACGGCGCGACGGGAGCGGCGACTGGTCGGGAGGAGCACGACGATGGTGTGGACACCGGAGAAGATGATCGGAGAGGGGCCAGAAATTGGGTTTGGGGGTTTTGGGTTCTGGCTGTGTTGGGTGTGGTGGTCGAAGGGGTGAGGAAGAGCGGCGATGGGGTCACCGTAAGACGGGGACGAAGCTGGGTGGCTGGAGCTGGGTAGTTCGCCGGAGAAGACGAACGGAGAAGATGGGTTTGGGTTGTTTGGGCGGGGAGAGAGAAGAAAGGAGAGAGAATAGGCGGCTAGGTCTTGATTTGTGTGCAGAAATTATGGTTACAGTAGCATTGCATTTATAGGGTACAATTTGGGTTCAATTAGGAGATATATCAAAATCAATACGATTCAAATAAAAATATCCCTAACAAAATCTACAATATAGATAACTCAATAAAAGAGAAAAAATAGTTCTTGAACGAAAATTTCAACCCAATTAAATAAATAATTAACACAATTGAAATAATAAGAATAAATTGGAACTCGCCAAGAAAATCAGATCGGGCATATAAAAATAAAATAATCCAATATATGAATTTTAAATAGAAAATCATGAAATAACAATTTATAATCATAATCATAATAGTAATAAATTATACAATAAAATAGTATTCGGGTTTAGAGATTTTATTAAAATAATCCAATAACAATAATATATTTGTTTTAAGCTCAAATATAAATAGCCGATCAATAAGATGTAGAAGATAAGATCAAAATACCACATTAGTCGAAATAAATAAAATTTTGTTTAGAAAATACTTTAATACAGATCCAAAACGAATTTAACACAGAAATAAATTTACAAAAGTTCAAATTATAGAAAATACACAGAAAATACTAATTATCGGAAACGGGGGTTACAATCCTACCCACCTTATAACAAAATTTCGTCCTCGAAATTTGTTCAGGCGGTATATAGGACAAAAGAAAAGCAAACTAATAAAATCAAACAGGAATCACAGGGAAAGAAACCAAATGGTGGTAGCACCAGAATAAGGTGGAGCACAGATAAGAATGAAGTTATCTAGAATGATTTCAAATGAAGATTCAATAAATGATGACAATGCAAATGTATGAAAAGGGAGTAAACAATGCAAGAAAGAGAACAACAAGAGAATCCTGGAACCTGTGGGTTATGGGCCAACCACACTTCCGCTGCGCTGCTCTGATGGTGAAACTACAAGCTGTAGACATGTCGTTGTAGCTCAAACGATGCCGCTCGACGGACCAAGCAGGAAGAAGAAGAAGAACAGATGCCACCAGAATCAAATGAATATGGGCATGGAAAGAATAAAATCACACCCAATAAGGAATCAAATAATGGGAGGGACAAAGACAACAAGAATGAAGGAACTCAAGGTGAAGGGATCAAGGAGGAATCAAAAGAGACTAGTTTCCAGATTGTTGGTTATCAATTGTTCATGTGATCTCTGTATTGCAAATACTATTGAGTCAAACCGATATAAACCCAAGTCTGACTAATATATCAATCAAAGCTAAACTTATTTTCGTTAGTCACGTTTGACTGATATATTATCCAAACCTGGCTCTGATACCACTAAAAACCCTGTCACGCCCCGCTTCCCAAAAATACGGAATACGAGTGCATGACCAAAGCCCAGCGAATGACTAACGTCACCCATAAGCTGTTTAATCGATTAACTCAACAACATAAACAATACAGAACAATTGCGCAAGCAATAATAATGATCTCATGAACAAAATACTTGGAATAAAACAATATAAATGTCCAAATACAATAATAATAATCCAACGTCTGGAAACAATAATAAAATCCGGGACATAGGCCCAAACAATAATAATCCAATCCGAAAAAAACAAATACATGTCTCAATACATTAAGTCATTTATAGCGATAAACAAATTAAAAGCATTAATCTTCAAAATGTTTGTTCTCCAATTCCAGCAAGCAATTCTCCTTCATTACCTGTAAATATTTCATCTAAAAAGAGAAAAATAATTGTCCTTAGAGCAAGTCATGGACAGCAAGTAGAGAAAGCAGAGAACAATGGAATAACGGTATAACAATGAAACAATGGATCAATAAGAATCAATAAAATGGCACGATAATAATAATCATGATAATTGATGCAATTGGCTATAAACAATGGTGCAATATTCGGTAACGGTAATCAATGATCAATAACGGTAATACTTAGCCAATATTTGAAATCAATAGGAACAAGATGCAGTGTCGATGTAGTGTGATCCTTAAGTCTATTAATTATTTTAATCCTAACTAATGTAGCACTTCATGCATCCATCCTTTTACTACATGGTTGCTACATACAAACAATTTCGCTTTAGACTTTGTAGTGGGCTCCATAGTTCATGTACTCTTCAACATTAAACATTATTCACCTTTCGGTGTACGGTACGGTCATCGGCAACGATACAATACACGATAGATTGGGTTACGGCCATAACCACAATCACCGATAAAACAATAGCCGGAACATTATTTAGGGAAACACGGGCCCCTCCTCCAAGTACAGTTCCTATATTGTCCACCACTAAAAGTCAACCCTTAAATCCCGGCTTGTTAATCATTTACCAATGCAACAATTACAATATGCAATTAAGGGACAAGGGGTAAACAATAGTATCAATAAGGAAACAATAGGTTGATAACATGGATAGGACGGTTACATTAGTGACAATAACTCATTGGGAACATACAATGCAACATACATTCATTAAATCATGCAATAATACAACATAGGAACTATTAATTCATTAAAAAGAGTGATCTAAAATTCTGGACAGCACGCGCAGTCTGTACAAAAGTGCAGTTTCCCGCTGACTTAAGAATCGAAAGTTGAATCCGTCAGAAAATCTGGAAACTAGACTTCCATACGGTTCCAACGCATACTTAAAGTTTACATTCTGACAACGTTAGCTAGGTCAAACACATATTTCTTTTCAGGTCTTATGCTCAGGCAGAAAAGTGACATCTTGTTATTTTAATTGTTGAATTAGCAAAAACTCGGTATTAAAATCAGTAAAAATATAATCTAGACTCCTAAACATGTTAAACACCAATCTGGAAATTTTCATAGCAAAATTCTATCATTTGATCAACCTTTTTACTGTTCAAACATGAAGGGTTTCGATTCTATAGTCAATAATTTATGTAACTAGTATGATAGGTGTCCAATCATGATAAATAAGGATTATAACACACACATATACAAATCCAACATCAATCAATCATCAAACGACATACAACCTAACGAATGTCTCTACAATAAATTATTTGTGTTGTGACTTGTATGAATAACCCTATTAACAATTCTATATGCATTCATTAAAGATCCAAACTTTAGAGTCAAACTGGCACGATGTTAAGAATATTGGGGTTAGCTCGTGTAAACCCACAATAAACCCAACAAAAAGGACAACAAAGGGTAATACGATAACAAAAAGATCTACTTGCAAGAATTTTCAATAAAACTTGAATTTGAAACGAAGAGCAATTCAAGTGGACGGTGACTTGCCTGTTAACCGGTGAAACGAATAGCAATAATAATGGAATATGAATCCCGAAACAACGAACTCGCGAACTAGCAATTTCCCAAAGCAGCACGTGCAATACACGTGTAATTAAATTCAACAGCACACAAAAGAGACAGCAACAATGGCAATCAGCCAAAAAGAGAGACAGCAGCAACTGGTCGATGGCCGGCCAAGGGAGGCGCGCTGGCTGGCGGCGCGTCGACGGGGGTAGGCGGCGCTAGGGGGCGTCGCCGGCGATGGAAGCTGGGAGGAGAGGGGTTATCGGGATTTGGGGTTGATGGGTTTTGCCTGTTGATCGAACGGAAGAGGAGAAGGGGGTTCGGAGGTTGCTGGTGGTGGCGCGACGGCGAACGGCGCGACGGGAGCGGCGACTGGTCGGGAGGAGCACGACGATGGTGTGGACACCGGAGAAGATGATCGGAGAGGGGCCAGAAATTGGGTTTGGGGGTTTTGGGTTCTGGCTGTGTTGGGTGTGGTGGTCGAAGGGGTGAGGAAGAGCGGCGATGGGGTCACCGTAAGACGGGGACGAAGCTGGGTGGCTGGAGCTGGGTAGTTCGCCGGAGAAGACGAACGGAGAAGATGGGTTTGGGTTGTTTGGGCGGGGAGAGAGAAGAAAGGAGAGAGAATAGGCGGCTAGGTCTTGATTTGTGTGCAGAAATTATGGTTACAGTAGCATTGCATTTATAGGGTACAATTTGGGTTCAATTAGGAGATATATCAAAATCAATACGATTCAAATAAAAATATCCCTAACAAAATCTACAATATAGATAACTCAATAAAAGAGAAAAAATAGTTCTTGAACGAAAATTTCAACCCAATTAAATAAATAATTAACACAATTGAAATAATAAGAATAAATTGGAACTCGCCAAGAAAATCAGATCGGGCATATAAAAATAAAATAATCCAATATATGAATTTTAAATAGAAAATCATGAAATAACAATTTATAATCATAATCATAATAGTAATAAATTATACAATAAAATAGTATTCGGGTTTAGAGATTTTATTAAAATAATCCAATAACAATAATATATTTGTTTTAAGCTCAAATATAAATAGCCGATCAATAAGATGTAGAAGATAAGATCAAAATACCACATTAGTCGAAATAAATAAAATTTTGTTTAGAAAATACTTTAATACAGATCCAAAACGAATTTAACACAGAAATAAATTTACAAAAGTTCAAATTATAGAAAATACACAGAAAATACTAATTATCGGAAACGGGGGTTACAATCCTACCCACCTTATAACAAAATTTCGTCATCGAAATTTGTTCAGGCGGTATATAGGACAAAAGAAAAGCAAACTAATAAAATCAAACAGGAATCACAGGGAAAGAAACCAAATGGTGGTAGCACCAGAATAAGGTGGAGCACAGATAAGAATGAAGTTATCTAGAATGATTTCAAATGAAGATTCAATAAATGATGACAATGCAAATGTATGAAAAGGGAGTAAACAATGCAAGAAAGAGAACAACAAGAGAATCCTGGAACCTGTGGGTTATGGGCCAACCACACTTCCGCTGCGCTGCTCTGATGGTGAAACTACAAGCTGTAGACATGTCGTTGTAGCTCAAACGATGCCGCTCGACGGACCAAGCAGGAAGAAGAAGAAGAACAGATGCCACCAGAATCAAATGAATATGGGCATGGAAAGAATAAAATCACACCCAATAAGGAATCAAATAATGGGAGGGACAAAGACAACAAGAATGAAGGAACTCAAGGTGAAGGGATCAAGGAGGAATCAAAAGAGACTAGTTTCCAGATTGTTGGTTATCAATTGTTCATGTGATCTCTGTATTGCAAATACTATTGAGTCAAACCGATATAAACCCAAGTCTGACTAATATATCAATCAAAGCTAAACTTATTTTCGTTAGTCACGTTTGACTGATATATTATCCAAACCTGGCTCTGATACCACTAAAAACCCTGTCACGCCCCGCTTCCCAAAAATACGGAATACGAGTGCATGACCAAAGCCCAGCGAATGACTAACGTCACCCATAAGCTGTTTAATCGATTAACTCAACAACATAAACAATACAGAACAATTGCGCAAGCAATAATAATGATCTCATGAACAAAATACTTGGAATAAAACAATATAAATGTCCAAATACAATAATAATAATCCAACGTCTGGAAACAATAATAAAATCCGGGACATAGGCCCAAACAATAATAATCCAATCCGAAAAAAACAAATACATGTCTCAATACATTAAGTCATTTATAGCGATAAACAAATTAAAAGCATTAATCTTCAAAATGTTTGTTCTCCAATTCCAGCAAGCAATTCTCCTTCATTACCTGTAAATATTTCATCTAAAAAGAGAAAAATAATTGTCCTTAGAGCAAGTCATGGACAGCAAGTAGAGAAAGCAGAGAACAATGGAATAACGGTATAACAATGAAACAATGGATCAATAAGAATCAATAAAATGGCACGATAATAATAATCATGATAATTGATGCAATTGGCTATAAACAATGGTGCAATATTCGGTAACGGTAATCAATGATCAATAACGGTAATACTTAGCCAATATTTGAAATCAATAGGAACAAGATGCAGTGTCGATGTAGTGTGATCCTTAAGTCTATTAATTATTTTAATCCTAACTAATGTAGCACTTCATGCATCCATCCTTTTACTACATGGTTGCTACATACAAACAATTTCGCTTTAGACTTTGTAGTGGGCTCCATAGTTCATGTACTCTTCAACATTAAACATTATTCACCTTTCGGTGTACGGTACGGTCATCGGCAACGATACAATACACGATAGATTGGGTTACGGCCATAACCACAATCACCGATAAAACAATAGCCGGAACATTATTTAGGGAAACACGGGCCCCTCCTCCAAGTACAGTTCCTATATTGTCCACCACTAAAAGTCAACCCTTAAACCCCGGCTTGTTAATCATTTACCAATGCAACAATTACAATATGCAATTAAGGGACAAGGGGTAAACAATAGTATCAATAAGGAAACAATAGGTTGATAACATGGATAGGACGGTTACATTAGTGACAATAACTCATTGGGAACATACAATGCAACATACATTCATTAAATCATGCAATAATACAACATAGGAACTATTAATTCATTAAAAAGAGTGATCTAAAATTCTGGACAGCACGCGCAGTCTGTACAAAAGTGCAGTTTCCCGCTGACTTAAGAATCGAAAGTTGAATCCGTCAGAAAATCTGGAAACTAGACTTCCATACGGTTCCAACGCATACTTAAAGTTTACATTCTGACAACGTTAGCTAGGTCAAACACATATTTCTTTTCAGGTCTTATGCTCAGGCAGAAAAGTGACATCTTGTTATTTTAATTGTTGAATTAGCAAAAACTCGGTATTAAAATCAGTAAAAATATAATCTAGACTCCTAAACATGTTAAACACCAATCTGGAAATTTTCATAGCAAAATTCTATCATTTGATCAACCTTTTTACTGTTCAAACATGAAGGGTTTCGATTCTATAGTCAATAATTTGTGTAACTAGTATGATAGGTGTCCAATCATGATAAATAAGGATTATAACACACACATATACAAATCCAACATCAATCAATCATCAAACGACATACAACCTAACGAATGTCTCTACAATAAATTATTTGTGTTGTGACTTGTATGAATAACCCTATTAACAATTCTATATGCATTCATTAAAGATCCAAACTTTAGAGTCAAACTGGCACGATGTTAAGAATATTGGGGTTAGCTCGTGTAAACCCACAATAAACCCAACGAAAAGGACAACAAAGGGTAATACGATAACAAAAAGATCTACTTGCAAGAATTTTCAATAAAACTTGAATTTGAAACGAAGAGCAATTCAAGTGGACGGTGACTTGCCTGTTAACCGGTGAAACGAATAGCAATAATAATGGAATATGAATCCCGAAACAACGAACTCGCGAACTAGCAATTTCCCAAAGCAGCACGTGCAATACACGTGTAATTAAATTCAACAGCACACAAAAGAGACAGCAACAATGGCAATCAGCCAAAAAGAGAGACAGCAGCAACTGGTCGATGGCCGGCCAAGGGAGGCGCGCTGGCTGGCGGCGCGTCGACGGGGGTAGGCGGCGCTAGGGGGCGTCGCCGGCGATGGAAGCTGGGAGGAGAGGGGTTATCGGGATTTGGGGTTGATGGGTTTTGCCTGTTGATCGAACGGAAGAGGAGAAGGGGGTTCGGAGGTTGCTGGTGGTGGCGCGACGGCGAACGGCGCGATGGGAGCGGCGACTGGTCGGGAGGAGCACGACGATGGGGTGGACACCGGAGAAGATGATCGGAGAGGGGCCAGAAATTGGGTTTGGGGGTTTTGGGTTCTGGCTGTGTTGGGTGTGGTGGTCGAAGGGGTGAGGAAGAGCGGCGATGGGGTCACCGTAAGACGGGGACGAAGCTGGGTGGCTGGAGCTGGGTAGTTCGCCGGAGAAGACGAACGGAGAAGATGGGTTTGGGTTGTTTGGGCGGGGAGAGAGAAGAAAGGAGAGAGAATAGGCGGCTAGGTCTTGATTTGTGTGCAGAAATTATGGTTACAGTAGCATTGCATTTATAGGGTACAATTTGGGTTCAATTAGGAGATATATCAAAATCAATACGATTCAAATAAAAATATCCCTAACAAAATCTACAATATAGATAACTCAATAAAAGAGAAAAAATAGTTCTTGAACGAAAATTTCAACCCAATTAAATAAATAATTAACACAATTGAAATAATAAGAATAAATTGGAACTCGCCAAGAAAATCAGATCGGGCATATAAAAATAAAATAATCCAATATATGAATTTTAAATAGAAAATCATGAAATAACAATTTATAATCATAATCATAATAGTAATAAATTATACAATAAAATAGTATTCGGGTTTAGAGATTTTATTAAAATAATCCAATAACAATAATATATTTGTTTTAAGCTCAAATATAAATAGCCGATCAATAAGATGTAGAAGATAAGATCAAAATACCACATTAGTCAAAATAAATAAAATTTTGTTTAGAAAATACTTTAATACAGATCCAAAACGAATTTAACACAGAAATAAATTTACAAAAGTTCAAATTATAGAAAATACACAGAAAATACTAATTATCGGAAACGGGGGTTACAATCGCTTTATGTTTACTCCTCCATTTTGAGCAAATCATTATTTTTAAAATCTATGTTGACAGATTCAACTCCTCAATCTTTGCTAGCTTATTGAAAAACAAGAATATCAAAAGACACATCTCTAAGAATTCCAACGAATTTCACAAAGTATCTAGTTCCATAAAAGAACTTAGTACAATTTATAATTAGCTTAGTAAAAATGTAACGCAAGCATCACAATCAAGTTTCTTTAACTAAATAAAGAACAAGAACTATTATAGTTTTTACATAAGAACTATACTATGTTATTGGAATGATAGAACAGTCAAATCAATTATGGTTAATTCTGAATCATCAAAATTGGAATGAAATAAGAATCCATAAAAGAGATTTATCATCAAAATTGGAATGATATAACGACATTCTAAACATCGGAAACACATCGACAAGTTTTGATATTTCGTATCAGAATAATATGATTATTCTAAGTAAATTTTCCAGATATATAATACCATCAAAATTGGAATGACATTATATATTTGTGGAATTTATGTGGAATCATCAAAATTATCTAAAACATGTCAATTGCCTAAAATTGATGCTTAAGTTTGAACTTTTCTATGGCTCCAATTGGATTCTAAATTTCAAAACAACTTGGATGTTAAAGTTTTTTACTCAATAGCTTTTAACTCTATTTTCCCTACAGTTTTGATAATTAGATCACTTTTGAGTCTTTTAGCAAGAGTATTAGCCATATTTTACTTCAATTGCACTTTAATTATGAGAAAGTTCAACTAGGCTTCTTTCAGCCTTAATATACTCCTCTTACTATTATAGAGTGAGTTATGAGCTACAGTACATTATAGCTTGATAGTCGCATAACAGAATTAGAGAGTTACTTAAACTTATTAATGGATGACTAGCAACAAGTTCTTCAATCCACTCAGCCTCTTCCTCTGCAGAAGATCACACATAAAAGTCTGATTTCATGGATGATAACACAGCACCTATTTGCCTTTTAGTTTTCATAACATTTCTGTTTCTCCTAGTGTAAACACATATCTACTAGTTATCGACTTTCACTAAATTCTGAGCATCATAATGCATCAGATCAGCCATTCATTTGAAGAATAACTAGAGTAGCACAAAGCAAACTCTTGAATACCACTCAGCTATCTCATTAGCCTCTTAAGGGCACTCAAATGTGTATGAGATTATTAGTGAATATGCAGATCATACCTACCGAAATTCTATGTCTATTCTAGTGCAGATCTTGGTCTACATGAGACTGTCAATTTCTTTAGAATGATCTACCTGTCTCATAGTTGCACCATCATTAGATGTCAACCTTTTATCATAATCATAAGGTGTTTCAAAATACACTTTTAATCACTATATCCCCACTTTTGAAACACATTTTGATTTGATGAGTTTGGCTAAGAGTTATCCCTTACCAACTGAAACTCACCCTTCACTACAACAAACTGATTTTACCCCGGCAATTTTACTCCGGCGTGTGGGTATAAACGCCGGTAAATATCTCAGGTTATGAACGAATTAAAAATACACCCCACCTATTCCGGCATTTCTTTAAAATGCCGGTGTAGATGTGTGACACTTACGAACCCAAAACCCCCTCGATCTGTCTCTCTCTCACTCAATCCCTAAATTTTCTGATTTCTCTCTTCCGCGCGGTCAAGAACCCAAACTCCTCCATGTCGTCATCGACCCCCACCATCGTCGTCCTCCGCCCTCCATCGCCGTGCCCCCCGTCCCTCCCCCCCCCCCCCACGTCGCCCAGCCCATTTCTCTCTCACAAACCCTAGCCCCAATCACAAACCCTAGCCCCAATCATCGTGTCGCCCCTTACCTTCCTACCCCCACGTCTCTCTCACAAACCCTAGCCCCGACCACGCCTTCCCTCTCAGACCCTAGCTCCGATCGCGTCGCCATCGTCTCCCTGCCAGTCCCTTGGCCAGTCTCTCCTTGCCATCGGTTCTCCAAGTTGGACTTCGGCTGCTTATCTCCTGGTAAATTTCTCATCTTTGGTAATTTGGTTGGTAAAGTTTGGATTTTTATTCATTTTGGATAGTTTATGGATTAGATGTGATTGGGTGGAATTGGTTAATTGAAGTTGTGAAAGATTGACTGACATAAGTTTAATTATCATAACTTATTCCATTGCTCAGAGGAGAGGCAAAACAATTATGGAAGTATAGTCCTTAATTTGGTATGAATTATTCAATCTTCATAATATCTCAGTTCACAAGAACTAATCTTCGCTTTCAATTCTAATTAGATAAGTTTCTATTTTTGAACCTTAGGAGGTATGGATGAGGTACAAGAATTTGAATCAAAGTTGAATCGAAGTCTAACTCTGCAGTGCAATTGTACAATCTGTTCTTGTTGGAACAGAACAATGCAACAATAATATCTTAAAAAGTCATGACCTTACTACTTAAGAAGAAATTCTACAAGATATTGGGCGTCGCCCTCTCATTTAGTTTGTCATCATGGATTAATTCTATTACCAATCATTGTCTTGCTCATCTATTTGTTTCTATTCTCTTGGGATATTTGTTTCTTATTTTTGGTTGTATCTTTATTTACATTTTCAATAGAACAATATAGGCCACTCTCTTTCTTATGATCAAAAAGGAAAAGGGTTAAGATTTTGACAGAATTATGCGAAATGCATAGAGATAGACTGCTTTATCTGTAGTTGCTTGTGATGGCTACTTCATTATACCAACAGAGCCCTCTCGTTGTTACTTACGTTCAACATATATGTTTTGTCAAAATAAAAGCATACAATTGTCACGACACTAATGTCCCACTCCATTGAGTAGAACTAAGACACTGTGCAACCTCCAAAATTAATATAACAAATTCAGTACCAACTTAACAATGAAAAAGAAGGGTAAATTGAGGATAAGTAACCTATTATGCCTACTTCTCACTTATATGCCCTTATATTCTTCTACCTCTGTTTATATAACCTAAAGTTTAAACTTGGCTCATCTTCAAATGTCATTCAGCTCACATTGAATTAATGTTTGGTTTAGCCAAAAAGGAAGTTATGTTCTCCATGCTAGCAATTTATTATATTTGGCTCTTTTATTATGATGTTATGCAAAAGGTAATGTTAGGGTATATGAATGATGGGGGGAAAACATCAGGATATATAATAGCAAATGAATTTGCTTTTGGGGGCCTCCAGCTTTGATCTTCATATTCAGGTTTAGATTGAAGAAAGGGGTCTTCAGTTTGGGTTCTTTGTAGTATGTGCTTCATTTTTTTCATTGTTCAATACTTGAAGCTGATCATGATTAAAACAAAAATTGGGACCATGCAGGATTGTTGATTCCTCTGGTATCGTCGGTTTGGGACAACATTATATTACTTTCTTATCTGCAATCGAAAGAAGTTTGCAGTTTGTCAACTTTTTAAGAAAATTAACTAATGCTAGTTATATTGTGTTTTGATGAAGTATATATGATCCAATAGCTAATGAAATGAACTCTCAAATTCTCTCACTACATAGTGTGTGCTTGTTTGAAGTTTGGTTGAATGCCAACATGCAAGGGGTTTATAGCCTTCAGAATAAACTAGAATTATTATGCATTTGGAGATGGGTTAGTTGCTTTTGGTCTGAATTTGGAGATAAGATGGATCATGTATCTGAAGTTGCACACTATGATTTTTTAAGGAGCGACTAGTGATGGAATTTTTTTATCTAAACTTTATATACAATTATATCATGATGTCTACATGAGTATCAGTTTCTAACGTAATGCTCATGCTTGTTGCTTGGGTTTGAAAATGAGATTGTTCTTTGCCGTATGGTTTTAAGTGATGATGAGATGGATTATGTAACTGAAGTTGCATACTATGATTTACAGAGGAGTGCCTAGTGATGAAATAATCCTGTTTGAACTTATGTTGTGGTTTCAATTGACAGTTATCTCATGAGAATTATAAAAGTATAAGTTTCATTTTAGTTAGTAGCATTTTTGCCTGAATTTGACAGTGAAAGTATTCTTTTTCACTCTTTGTAATTCAATAATTTGAACTCTATATTCTGGTTTTGATTGTAAGAGTGCTGCATGTTTTTTTTTAAAAATTATATACCTACATCGGCGTTTTTACAAATGCCGAGGTAGAATAATTATATGTGGAGAAGCGGGCAGTCTTGAATACACCCTACACCGGCATTTTTACGACCGCCAGTGTATCTTAGGGAAATACCGGCATTCGTAAAAAATACCGGTGTAGACCCCCCTTTTCTGCAACGCCTTCTTCGGCAGCATTAGCACAGGCGATTTTAAAAATGCCAGTGAATTATTTACAGGCATTTTAATATCAGAAAAAATGCCAGAAAACACCTTGTATGTTGTAGTGCTTATACCTATATGTCCACAGTACATAGGTTTTTCATGTTGAGTTCTTTGGATAGCACAATTTTAACTTCATTTTTAATAGAGAGGTCATTTCCAAGAACATGCATGTCAACATAACAAGTAAATAATAGCCACTGTATTTGACACACCACAAAGTTGAAGGCACAGATCTGAATTACTTGATTCATATACTAGGCTCTTTCAAAAATTTGTCAAATTATTTATTCGTCGGCTATACATAATTTAAGAACATACAATAATTTTACTAAATTGTAAATCTTGTTCACTAAACATATTAGTTCAAAACTTTTCAGTACAAAACTGTTCAGTATAAAATATCAAGTACAAAACTTTTTAAATATCCTTTATGAATGACAAAATTTCCAATAGATGTAAGGGTAAGAAGAATACTTATTGTAGCAATATGAAAAACATATGAGCAGACATCAAATAAATCTACCCCATTTTCTCAGTCATTCTGTTAGCTACTAAAATACATTAAAATTGCTACAGAACAATCAAAATTAAGTTTCTTCTTCAAAATCCCGTTTACTTACTATAGTTTTAGCCCCTTTCGGCAGATCAACTAAATTAAAGTATTATTATATGACACAAAAATATCTCATTGTCTACTAAAGACTCTTCTTAGCTCATTTGTCATTCAAGTTTATGTGTCATTATGACCGGTTCTTGATTCCAACAGTGAATCATTGACTATTTCAGTAGGACTAGATAGTTTCATTCACTTATCTTTGATGAATACATTCTCAAAGAACTTTGTTTGTCTAGATTCTACTAATACGAATTAGATAGATCTAAAATCTATCCATAGAACCATATTCTGCATTTTCTAAGCACACACAAATATTTATTGTAAGTCCTACTTTAGGCCTTCTAGGGTCATGTACTCTAACAGATGCATCACAACACAAATTTTCACTTTAACAAAATTATTTGTGTTTTTATGCCATGATCTACAAGGTGTATTCAATTTAGAGTGTAGTAACACATTAGAGATATGATTAACAATACAACATCACTCATAATAACACAAGACAAACAATAGTCAATAATATAGAATTCAACATTTCACTAAGTGTTTGATTCTAACTTTTATCAATATCGTTTAACTGTTTTAAGTAGTGTGCAATAGAGATTATGCCATATGCAAACTTCTCTAAAGTTGTTAAAATATATTCACCACCTCTATCAAATCTGAACCCTTGATTTTAGCATTTAACTATAATTTTAATTCATTAAGAATAACAAGTGCTTCATTCTTCATATATATGACAGACTTATATTAATCATCTACAAAAGCGATTAAATACTTCTGACCAACAATTATCTCACATAGTCACAAAGCCACTGAGATCACAAATATCAGAATGTATTGATTCAAAAAGTTATGAACTCCTAGAGACCATACAAAATGATTTTCTAGTGATCAAAATCTGAATTCAAACTTCACATTTGTCATATTTAATGAAGTATCATTTAGTATAATTATAAGTTTTAACAAACAAACAATTTAATATATAGTTCATAGTGATTCTAAATTTCAAAACAACTTGGATGTTAAAGCTTTTTACTCAATAGCTTTTTACTTCATTTCCCCCACAGTTTTGATAATTAGATCACATTTCCTCACAAATAATTGAATATATAGTTCTCAAATTCTAGCCATTTATGCTATGTTCAAGAACACAATTAGAACTATTATTATTAATTGTCTCATTTGTTAAACTCAACTTATACATGCGATTGACAATATGTGCACTTTATAAGAGTTAATACAAAATTACTCTATCATATTTTACAAAATTATTTGCTTTCTCTAATGGTTCTAACAATGTCCACTTGCTCAAACACATTGTGCGAAGAGTTCTTTCCTTTATTCGTTCTTCATCATCTTCATAATGCTAAATGAGATAATGACTAACATATTATAATTCAACTTTGTACACACAGTACAATGAACGAGAAAGAACAAAACGTAATTGATAGAGTCTTATCCTACATTAAGAGATGCTCTCTCCTAAGTTACAGATAATTGTTATACATTTTATACATCAAAGAATTTTATTTTATTTTATTAGAGAAGCAAATATATGATCTGACACAAACTGTAAATAATGGATTTGTCAAAATATCTATACACATAGTATGATAAAATACTTAACAACCCTAAACATGCTAGTTTTCAAAGCGAGAATAATTATGATCTAAAACTCTCAATCATATGATCAAACGCACAAAACGTTAACACATTCATCACATGAAAAATAATAAGAAAGATTAGAGTAGATCATACCGACACTTCAAGTTTGAAGTATTTTCCAAATTTGATAGAGAAGCCTGCGTAGTGCAGACTTATTCATCTGTGATGCATATCCATCGTCTCCAACACACAATTTGTAAGTAACTTTGAAGTTCCTATATTCATCAAATTGTTAAAGATTAGCCAATTAAACGAATTATTGGCACTGTTTAATTCTAGCAACAATTTAATTTGGAGATCCAAACTTTATAGTCAAAACATATAGTTTAACTTATCAAAAATAGATATTTGGTTTTAAATCATAGACAAAACAACTGTTCAACTTGTATTTAATTAAACAAATGATTAATACAGTCTTGAACTTAACCACTTAGCATCATAGTAATTTTATAATTCAAAACATAAACTTAAAACAAATGTTTTGAACTTTCAGTACATAGCAAAATATTTAATAGAAATTAAATACGAGGAAAGTTAAGAACTTATTTTTCACCATCTCTTCCCCTTCAATTGATTAGACTCATGTTTGTTTGGGAACAAATCCAAACAACAAATCATTCTACGCCAAAGAGACCCAGCATCGAACACCTTGTGTGCGTATAAACTCCAAGCTCCTCTGAGCCTTCCAACTACAGTAGAAGGCGTAGTCGCAAACAAATCCCTCAACAAATTCAACCAATTCGGCGACCTCTCCATAACAAACCATGGATGAAGCTCGAAGTTGGGGACCACACAAGAGTACTCCTCTCCCATCTCCTTCACCAGAATTCTTAATGGATAGAGTTCGGATCCGATTGCACAAAGAACAAATACTGCAACTCTCAATTGTAGATCAAAACCAAAATGGATTCGGGTTCTTGGGTTCAGATCTGCACCCAAAATCTAACACACCGGATCAGAGGATGAAGACGACTGGAACACGGCGACTGACAGCGTGCAGCGCCATCGACATGATCAGCGACCGGATGATGGGCGAGTGCGGCGCAGCCAAAGTCAGTCAAGGTCAGGATCAGATTCGACTTGTCCCTGGTCTCTGCTCGACGCCTCGACTGAAGGTCGACGGCCTCGAATCTGAAGGGCGACGAAAGACTACGGGGCAACAACACCGACCAAGATGGCGGCAATTTCGATGGTCGGTGACGGTGGCTTCGACGGCTCCGACGAGATCCGGTAACCTCCTCGATTAATCTCACAAATTGATTAATAAACTATCTTAAGATTGTTAGGTTTTGTGAGAAATTAACAATTGGGAATTAGGGTTAATATCTAGATCTAAGTTGCTTGAGATATTCATCCTAGGTATCAAAATTGGAATACTTAGACTGCTATCACAAGCCAGTATTTATTTCTAAATACTAGTTTGGGTACTAGGTTCTCAACCCACTCAACCTGCATTCCGATATCCATAGAATTAGTACGTGTAACACACGTGTTACCCATAGAACAATATTACACATAATATTGTTCATATAGTGAGAATATACCTATATTTTCAACACAAACAAAGTTGTAGAGAAAGATCAAGTAATAACAGGGAAGATCATCTAGCTAATACCTGAACTGATCAGTATAAAGCAACTTTGAATTAAAGGAGCTAACATGCATAGGATTATAGAGCAAGTTCTTCGGTCTTCTAGTACTTCTTGTTATACCTTAAGTAGACAAGATTCATTTTTAATAAAAAATTAATAACAACGAATTAAATTCCTACTCGAATTTAATAATAATTATACTGTTACGCAAACAGTATGATTCACTATCAGCAAAGAACAAAAGGAAGATATGGTATCTTCAATTCGAACCTTTATAATCGTGAATTAAAGAAACTATTTCGCAAACAGCGTATATCACTGTACACAAAGCACAAAAAAGAAGATAAGTTATCTTCAATTCCGACCTTGAATATGGTGAAGAGAAATAGACAGACTGAGGTTTGTTGAAGACAATATACTTAAGATGTTTATTTTGCCACTGCTACGGTGTATACAGGTTATTCGGCAATCGTCTCCCAAGATACAATAGTGAGAACTCCACTAACTTAGAATAGAATAATGGAGATTCGAGCGAGAAAGGATGTGACAGTGGGTTTTGTGATATCTGCTCTGATACAGGGTGGTAGGGAAGATTTAATTAGACTCGGATTTGATCAGAATCCAGTCCTATTTATAGCCCCAAGCCCTTTGTGGTTTTTGCAACAAATAAAAACTGTCATGACATTTGCAATTGTCCGTATCCATATCTAGCCTGTATACAAAATCAGAACTGGTTTTTTGAAAAAATAAGTTTACTCTTTTAAGCCCAAGCCTGAACCCGAGCCTGGGTCCGATCGGGCCCGGCCCGGCCGTCCGGAGAAAATATTCGTACCCCTAAGGGCACAACCCTTTGGCTCAGTTTTTAACTTATAAATTCATTTATTTTTTGCTCCTTTCCGATATGGGACTAACTTTCAATGTCACATATCAAGCAAAAGTCCAATTCTTCATTTTAAAAAGCTAACTTCGGAGGTGAATATTTCATTCATTTGAAATCCGTTTTGGACATGTGAGTATATCATTTTATACGTATTGATGAGTAGAATACGATGGAACCAATTTCCAACAATCCCCTACATGAATGATAATTTTCGTCTCCTACCTTACAACAGGTACATATCACAGAGTGCAATTGAAATAATGTGGCATCGTGGATAGGTAGATATTTCACTTTGAACCTTCCCTAGTTAATGTTTATCGGACATACTTGGCTAATCGGTGAAATATTTCATCTTGAACCGTCAGCCATTAGTGTATGCCCAACTAATAAACTCTACACAACATTGTGTTATTCAATCTCATCTCTCGGTTGTGTTCATTTTGGCCCTAAACAAATTCAGTTCTGCGAGTGTTTTTAGAAAACTCCAGCCTTTCAATGTTCTCATAGAGCCGACCCAGCTCACACTTACATAGGTGACCGCATCCATAAAGAGTACCCTACAATACTCCACTTGTGATTTTTCAAGATATGGACGTCATTAAAGTATAGCTTAACCTTTTAATACTTTTGTGGGCATGCATTTATTTTGCCCCCTAGGAATGAGATGGACCTGAGTCCAAATGCATTACTGTTTGAGTTAATCATAACTGGTTGTCTTATTGAACCTGGTCCGTGGGATCTCCAGTCGCCAGGTTAGGTTTTCGTATAAGGTAACTCGTACTGTTTTAGGCTTTTAACCCCATTCTCCTCGATGCACAATTAATTTTCTCTCTGGATAATCCCTTAGTAAATGGATCCGCTAAGTTATCTTATGACCTCACAAAGTCAATGGAAATAATTCCATTGGAGAGTAACTGTCGAACAGTATTATGGCATCTACGAATATGTCGTGATTTGCCATTATATACAGAGTTGTGCGCTCTACTTAGCGCTGCTTGATTATCGCAATGGATACAAATGGCCATCATTGGTTTAGGCCAAAATGGAATATCTTCTAAGAAGTGGCGAAGCCATTCAGCTTCTTCACCTACTTTATCAAAAGCAATGAACTTGGATTCCATTGTGGATTGGGCAATACACGTTTGTTTAGAAGATTTCCATGATACAACAGCTTCTGCTAGGGTAAAGACATAACCACTTAAGGATTTTGATTCTTCCGAATCCGATATCCAATTTGCATCACTATATCCTTCAAGAACGGCATGATATCTACCATAATGCAGTGAAAAGTTTGTGGTGTTCTTCAAAAACCCAGGTACTCTTAGCAGTGACGTCTAGTGACCTCCCCTGGGTTACTGGTGTATCTACTTAGTTTGCTTACTGCGTAAGCAATGTCTGGTCTCGTGCAATTCATGAGGTACATTAAATTGCCTATTACACGAGAATATTCTAGCTGCATTATACTTTCACCAATATTTTTGTGCCAAACTACAGATGGTGAAAAAGGGGTTGATACTCCTTTAATCCCATGTACCTTGAATCTGTTAAGTACTTTTTCCAATAATGTGATTGAGAATTCAATACCACTAGGTGTTCTTATTATTTTGATACCAAAAATAACATCTGCCACACCTAAGTCTTTCATGTCAAAGTGGTTGATTAGCATCTTCTTTACAGTCTTGATGACTTGCAGGTTAAGACCAAAGATTAGCATATCATCCACATATAGGCAAACAATCACGCATGACTGTCCCATTTGTTTGTAATAAACACATTTATTACATTCATTAATTCGAAAACCATTTTTCATCATGATATTGTCAAATTTTTCATGCTATTGTTTCGGTGCTTGTTTAAGTCCATATAGGAATTTAACAAGTCTACAGACTTTATTTTCAGCTCCCTTTGAAACAAATCCTTCCAGTTGCTCCTTGTAGATCTCTTCTTCGAGATCCCGATTTAAAAATGCCATCTTGACATCCATTTGATGAATTTCAAGATTATAGATAGATGTTATTGCTATCAGCATTCATATAGAGGTTATCCGCGTAACCGGTGAATAGGTATCAAAGAAGTCTAAGCTCTCCTTCTGGCGATACCCTTTAGCTACTAATTTAGCTTTATATTTGTCAATGGACCAATATGGTTTCATCTTCCGTTTGAAGATCGATTTACATCCAATTGGTTTATGACCTGGTGGAAGGTCAGCCAATTTTCAGGAGCGATTGCTTAGAATTGATTCAATCTCACTATTGATAGCTTCTTTCCAATAGGGAGACTCCAAGGATGAGAATGCCTCTTTGTAAGTCTGAGGTTCAGCCTCTAACATGTATGTTAGAAAATCTGGACTGAAATACTTAGAGGTTTTAGATCTTACACTTCTTCTTGGTTCGGATTCACCATTTTCAAGATGAGTTTCATCCTCTTTCTCAGTTAACACTTCTCTTGTTCTTTTAAGATCAGGATTTCCATTATTTCTTTTGTGTGGAAACACATCTTCAAAGAATATGGCATCTCTTGACTCAATGATTGTGTTTACATTGATGTCACATACTTCAGACTTGAAGACTAAGAATCTGTACGTACTGTTATTTTTGGCATGGCCTAGAAAATAGCAATCTACAGTTTTTAGTCCAAGTTTGGTTCTCTTGGGAAGAGCAACCGAGACCTTAGCCAAACACCCCCACACTTTAAGGTATTTGTAATTAGGCACATGTCCTTTCCGTAACTCATATGGAATGGAATCAGCTTTTTTGTGTGGGACTCTATTTAATATGTGATTCGACATATATAAGGTTTTTCCCCACAAGTTCGTAGTTAGTCCAGAAGTTATAAGCAAGACATTAATCATATCTTTTGTTCTTTGTTTCTGCAATTCCATTTTGCTGAGGTGAGTATGGGGCAGTTGTTTGGTGGATAATTCCATACTCTTCACACAATTGTGCAAATGGAGACTCATATTCTCCACCTCGATCAGACCTCAATACTTTGATCTTTTTGTTAAGCTGATTTTCTACTTCAGCCTTGTATTTTGTGAATGCTGCAATTGCTTCGTTTTTACTATTTAGTAAATATACATAGCAATATCGAGTATAATCATCGATAAATGTGATAAAATACTTTTTCCCACCTCTCGTGGGTAAGGATTTGAAATCACATAAATCAGTATGAATTAAGCATAACGACTCAATACTCCTGTCCACTGTGTTGAATGTTTTCTTGACCATTTTTCCTTCTACACAAGTTTCACTCTTGTGATTTTTATCAAATTTAAAGTTTGGAATCAAACCTAAATTTGCAAGTTTTTTCATCTTTTGAAAATTTATATGCCCTAATCTATCATGCCATAAAATTGTTTTAGACTCAAGCAAATAAGAAACTGAATTTTTATTAATCATAGAATTAGAGTACATTGGGTTATTGCCGATTACGACTACCTTAGCTTTGAATAATCCATCACACATATATCCCCTCCCAACATAAACCCCATCCTTGGTCAGCACCAACTTGTCTGACTCAATCATAATCCGAAAGCCTTTTTTAGAGAGCACAGATCCAGAAATAAGGTTCTTGCAGATGTCTGTTACGTAAAGCACATCGTTTAGCATGACGTTCTTGCCGGACGTGAACTTAAGGATGATCTGTCCACAGCCTTCGACCATCGACACAATAGAATTACCCATATAAAGTTTTTCTTCGTGATCCAATTTTTGATAAGTCGAGAACTGTGACTTATCGAAACATATGTGCCGAGTAGCACCTGTGTCTACCCACCATTATCTGAAATGTTGGACTAGGTCACATTCAGAAACAACAGCAGACAAATTTAGGTCATCGATGCTTGAAGTAATGTTCTTAGTGACATTTGCTTCTGAAGTGCCGCCAGTTTTCTTAAAACGGCAGTCTCTGGCAGAGTGACCAGGCTTTCCACAAATCCAACAATTTTCATTGAACTTCTTGTTGGGCTTCTTGTCTCTGGATGCTTAATCTGAAGCTTTCCTCTTCTTGGAATTCTTCGTGTTATTGTTGGAGTTGCCCTTCTACTTGTTGGATCTTTTTACAACATGTACTTTAGCCTCCTCGATTTTGAACTTGATTGTTCTTCGATTGTCTGCTTCAATCTTCAACCTGACAATAAGATCTTCCAAGGATATTTTCTTCTTTTTGTGCTTGAGGTAATACCTGAAGTCTTTCCAAGATGGTGGCAACTTTCCAATGATTGCTTCCACAAGAAAGGATTCACCAACCTTATGGTCTTCGACTTCAATCTCATGAATAATGATCTGAAGCTCCTGCATCTGGACAGTGACAGACTTAGAGTTTTTGGTCTTACACTTCTTCTTGGTTCGGATTCACCATTTTCAAGATGATTTTCATCATGTTTCTCAGTTGACACTTCTTTTGTTCTTTTAAGATCAGGGTTTCCATTATTTCTTTTGTATGGAAACACATCTTCAAAGAATGTGGCATCTCTTGACTCAATGATTGTGTTTACACTGATGTCACATACTTCAGACTTGAAGAATAAGAATCTGTACGTACTGCTATTTTTGGCATGGCCTAGAAAATAGCAATCTATAGGGTTTGGTCCAAGTTTGGTTCTATTGGGAAGAGGAACCGAGACCTTAGCCAAACACCCCCACACTTGAGGTGTTTGTAATTAGGCATATGTCCTTTCCATAACTCGTATGGAATGGAATCATCTCTCTTGTGTGGGACTCTATTTAATATGTGATTCGACATATATAAGGCTTCCCCACACAAGTTTGTAGGTAGTCCAGAAGTTATAAGCAAGACATTAATCATATCTTTTAACGTTATGTTCTTTCTTTCTGCAATTCCATTTTGCTGAGGTGAGTATGGGGCAGTTGTTTGGTGGATAATTCCATACTCTTCACACAATTGTGCATATGGAGACTCATATTCTCCACCTCGATCAGACCTCAATACTTTGATCTTTTTGTTAAGCTGATTTTCTACTTCAGCATTGTATTTTGTGAATGTTGCAACTGCTTCGTTTTTACTATTTAGTAAATATACATACCAATATCGAGTACAATCATCAATAAATAAAATACTTTTTCCCACCTCTCGTGGGTAAGGATTTGAAATCACATAAATCAGTATAAATTAAGCATAATGACTCAGTACTCCTGTCCACTATGTTGAATGTTTTCTTGACCATTTTTCCTTCTACACAAGTCTCACACTTGTGATTTTTATCAAATTTAAAATTTGGAATCAAATCTAAATTTGCAAGTTTTTTCATCTTTCGAAAATTTATGTGCCCTAATCCATCATGCTATAAAATTATATCAGACTCAAGCAAATAAGAAACTGAATTTTTATTAATCATAGAATTAGAGTACATTGGGTTATTGTGGATTACGTCTACATTAGCTTTGAATAATCCATCACACAGATATCCCCTCCCAACATAAACCCCAGCCTTGGTCAGCACCAACTTGTCTGACTCAATCATAATCCGAAAGCCTTTCTTGTCTCTGGATCTGTGACCTGAAGCTTTCCTCTTCTTGAAATTCTTCATGTTGTTGTTGGAGTTGCTCTTCTGCTTGTTGGAGCTTTCCACAACATGTAATTTAGCCTCCTCGCTTTTGAACTTGATTGTTCTTCGGTTGTCTGCTTCAATCTTCAACCTAACAATAAGATCTTCCGAGGATATTTTCTTCTTTTTTGTGCTTGAGGTAATACCTGAAGTCTTTCCAAGATGATGACAACTTTCCAATGATTCCTTCCACAAGAAAGGATTCGCCAACCTTATGGCCTTCGGCGTCAATCTCATGAATAATGATCTGAAGCTCCTGCATCTGACAGTGACGGACATAGAGTCTACCATTTTGTAGTCCATAAATTTATCCACGATAAATTTTTTTAAGCTGACATTCTCAGTCTTGTATTTGTTGGCCAGAGCGGTCCATAAGGTCTTTGCAGTAGTGAGTGGACTGTATATCTTGTACAGAACTTCATCCAAACAGTTAAGGATGTAGTTCCGGCAGAGAAAGTCCCAATGCCTCCACGCATCCACTGCTGCAAATGTCTCCTTGTGAGTTTCTAGAGTCTGCCCCTCAACGGGCTTAGGTTCCTCCTCCTCGAGGAACCTATCCAACCCGAGGTTTGTGAGATAGAAGAAAATTTTGCTCTGCAAAGTCTTGAAGTCAACCCCTTTGAAATTCTTGGGCTTGTTGTGCATACTATTGACCATTTTCGGGAGTTCTGTTTTGGTAGTCATATTGGTGTCTACAAAAGAAAACAAAAAAAAATAAAAGTCATAAGTTGTTATACCTTAAGTAGACAAGATTAATTTTTAATGAAAAATTAATAACAACAAATTAAATTCCTACTCAAATTTAATAATAATTATACTGTTACGCAAATAGTATAATTCACTATCAGCAAAGAACAAAAGGAAGATATGGTATCCTCAATTCGAACCTTTATAATCGTGAAGTAAAGGGAATGTTTCGCAAACAGTGTATATCACTGTACACAAAGCACAGAAAGAAGATAAGTTATCTTCCGTTCCGACCTTGAATATGGGGAAGAGAAATAGATAGACAGAGGCTTATTGAAAATAATGTCCTTAAGACGTTTATTTTGCCACTGCTACGGTGTATACAGGTTATTTGGCAATCGTCTCCCCAGATACAACAGTCAGAACTACACTAACTTACACTAGAATAATGGAGACTCGAGCGAGAAAGGATGTGACAGCGGTTTTTGTGATATCTGCACTGATACAGGGTGGTAGGGAAGATGTAAATTGAACTCGGATTTGATCAGAATCCAGTCTTATTTATAGCCTTAAGCACTCGGCATTTTTTGCAACTGTTCAGACAAAAACTGTCTAGACAGTTGCAACTGCCCGTATCCGTATCTAGCCCGTATACAAAATCAGAAGAGGTTTTTTGAGAAAATAAGTTTTCAATCCAAACTAAATAATATGAAAAGAACAAAAAAAGAAAAAATCAATAGAAATTACTAACTAGAAATTCCATTTTTAAAGATTTCGTTGTAATTCTAATTCCTATTAATTAATAAATAGAACTGTTACATAGTAATCAAATAAAAATAGTAGTCTATCAAATATTAGTCTATAGTAATAATATAAGTAATACAATTTTTTTCTAACTATCAATTATTCCTATCCTAATGCCAGTATTTCATTTAAGTATCTTCTTTCCATACTATGGTTTTGTGGAATTTTTACTTTAGGCTTTAGGCTGGTCCACTTTTCCATCAATAAGCCTTTCATCTCTTAATTCTAATGGCCAACGAGAATATCCAACTTCCCAATGCCCATGAACCCACATCCACTCAAAGTATCACAAGAAGTTCTCCCACCAACAATCGATACAACCGTCCTCCTGCTCGTCCATTCCTTGGTCGATGCCAATGGTGTAGTGTTAGAAATGAGTGTACTAACACCATTTCTGAACCAGTTTTTAAGCAATTTTTTGAGTAAGAACCTCAATAACTTATTGAGAGATCATGATTGATTTGTGTTCTCCTTCGTGAGTAGATCAAAATCATATATTTATTTGCTAAAAACGGTTAAGGGGTAAATGAGAAATTGTCTCTCAAAGTGAGACATTTTCATTTCTGAAAATGGGCTGAGGAAACATAGTCCCACATCGGAAAAATCAAAGTAATTAGAAAATGATATATAATTACCTCTTTCTAAGCATTGTAAGATAGCTAGACAAGAGGCTCTATCTCGCGCACGTAGGGGGGGTGCAAATTTCGGACCGGATTACATGTGGCTTGTGTGCGACCGCACATCCTACAGACACGAATGCTGGACCGACATAACTCCACCCTGTGCAGAGCCACTTTTCCTTTGTAAACGGCTGGAACAAATACAGAAACAATTTTTCCTATCATTTCAGTGCAGTATTAAATATTTTGTCTACCATTACAGTGTACACATTCAATTGATTGTCTGCAGTTACACTGAAGGAATTCAAATGCATTGACTGCTGTCTGCCGTTACAGTGTATGCATTCAATAAATTGTCTGCAGTTACACTGATGGCATTCATGGCCTTATCTGCCATTATAGTCTCTAACCCTGGCCCTATAAATAGTGCCCCCCTCACTTTCTTCCCTGGACAATATCTCCTCTCTTCCTCTCTGTTCTGTTTCGTTTTTTAGTTCATTCGATAATTCAATGATAGAGTTCTCACGCTACCAGTTCGAGAGCATTACGTGGTGTCTGCATAAACACTCTTCGTCGTTACATCCTGAGAGACAGACGCCTCAACTAGTTCTAGCACCCGGACGAGGCGAAAACTGTTTTAAGGAGATTGTGTGCTACATAAGCCTCGACGCTCCTCTGCTTTATAATCATCTAGTTTGTAATTTTGTAAATTCATTTCCATTTAATTTTGTTTATTTGAAAGTTTTCTTCCTCTTCTCATTCTCTTATGATTTTGTGCCTCTTAATCGTATTGGGTTTCTTTTTGAAGTATTTGTAAATAAAATTGCAACACTTTTGTAACAATCTTAAAACAGTTTTGAAGTCATCTCGTTGGATTTATTTCTTTTGAATCGGAGGCACTTCTTTCCTTTTTTTTTAATCTGGAAAACTTATCCTCGTGTTGTGCGAAATGACTAATGCATCGGAGAATGTTGTTGTGTCTGAAACGGTCCAAGTGCCGATTGCTGATACGACACAAGTACCGACTACTGCTGCGGCACGAGTGCCAATGCCAACCATTGTACCTGTCCCAGTCTCCCATTGGGAGAAACCTGAAAAGTTCAACGGGCAGAATTTCAAAAGGTGGCAACAAAAAATAATATTCTATTTGACCACCTTGAATCTTGCAGGATTCTTGAATGAAGAAGCTCCAAATTATAAAAAGATGAGCAAGATAACCAAGTCATCGCCGCCGTGGATGCCTGAAAAAATACTGATTACTTATGTAGGAAATACATAATGAACGGATTAGCCGATTCTCTGTATAATGTATACATTGACAAAAGAACTGCTAAAGAACTTTGAGAATCACTAGACTATAAGTATAAAACTGTAGAACCCCGTATTTTCAAATATTATTTTAAAGATTTGAAAATAAATTAAAATGATTTTCTGGAGGTTTAATAAATATTTTCTAAAGAGTTATCTTTTACACGTGCAAAACACGTGCAAATATTTCTTGAGAGGTTCAAAGGTCAAGTTTTCTTCATGAAAAATCATTATTTAATATTTGGGATTTATTTAGCATTTTTCCAGATTTTTCTGAAATTAATCGGATCTATTTGCAATTTTTGAGAAAAGAATGACCTTTTTGCAAATTTGACATTTTTAGGGGTTAAAAATGCAAAATATATTTTCTGGACGTTTTGAACAGTACCGGTTGGGTTTTAGGATCATATTTTACTTTTAAATCCTAATTTTAATGAATTTTAGATGAATTTCCAAGAATATATATATATATATATATATATATATATATATATATATATATATATATATATTTTGAAGGGATTGTTTTGCAAAAGTATTTGGAAACCCTAAAACTTGATTCCCAGCCTATATAAAGAGAGTTGCAGCCGTCATTCGCTGCATAACTCAAGTTTCATTATTTTTGGTGATTGAAGAGGAAGATTTGGATCTCGCAAAAAAAAAGGCTTTTTCGTTGGATCTTTTCAATTCAAAAGGTGAGTGATATGAACTTTGTTTTGTTGTTGTATTTTTTGTTGCTCGTTGACATGCTTGTTTATTTAACGTATTTTTGTATGAGAACGATACACGGTTGATGTTTGTACCATGTTTGGGAAATCTAAGAATAATGAGTAGATGTTGGTTTATAAAGTTGTATTGCTAGAAAGCATATTAAGATTTGAGTATGATTAAGATCGGATGGATGAACATCTGGATCTCGTATTTACAAAACAGATCTTGGTTGAGTCGTGAAAAGAATTCAGTATCTAGAAACCCTAATGGAAGAATTAGGAATTTAGAACATGAGGAGTGAGTTTTGAGACATTGGATGAATGAGTAACGTGTCCATAATGAGGATTAATTGAGATTTGTCATTCTACCTGAATACGAATTATTTCATGAACAAAGAATCTTTAGAAAACTCCAGTTTCGATTGTTGTATTCAGACCTAAATTATGTAACTGTGGGCCGACAGTCGACTGATAGACCTTCCAGTCGACTGATATGACCTGGCTGCTGTGTCTCTAATTTCTTGAAGATTCGGTCTGGACAGTCAACCTAACCATTTTCACAGACGACTGGTATGCTTAAGATTTATTTTGCAAAGTTATTGTTGATTTTCTTTCGTGACAGTCGACCTATACCCCCTTAAGTCGACTTATATGACTTAGTTTATTTTCTTAAAATCATGAGTATTTGTCCTCTGGACAGTCGACTTACTACAGTATAAGTCGATTGATACTGATGGGTTTTCGTAACTTGAGTGTTCTTTTGAGTAATTAGTCTCCAGACGTTTAGTTTATACTTTGTCTTCAGTTAAGCATATGATTTTGAGAATTTCAGTTAAGCATGTGGTATTGAGAGTGATTGATAGATGGGTATATTCTGCGGTGCTGAGAGCCGTTGATCTCTGGGGTTGGGTATACTCTGCAGTGTTGAGAATCACTGTTAGTGATTGATAACTGGGTGTCCAATCTGCAGTGTGAGAGTGACTGATAACCGAGTATCTGATCTATAGTATTGAGAGTGATTGATAGATGGGTATATTCTGCAGTGTTGAGAGTCGTTGATCTCTGGAGTTGGGTATACTCTGCGGTGTTGAGAATCACTGTTAGTGATTGATAACCGGGTGTCCAATCTGCGGCGTGAGAGTGACTGGTAACCAGGTATCCGATCTATAATATTGAGAGTGATTGATAGATGGGTATATTCTGCGGTGCTGAGAGTCGTTGATCTCTGGGGTTGGGTATACTCTGCGGTGTTGAGAATCACTGTTAGTGATTGATAACCGGGTGTCCAATCTGCGGTGTTGAGAGTGACTGATAACCGGGTATCCGATCTGTGGTATTGAGAATGACTGATAATCGGGTATTTGGCAGTGAATAGTCGACTGGCCCATTACTCAGTCGACTGTATAGCACAGTTGAGCTGTACTTGTTTGAGAATGATTCCTCTAACACTTGGTTAAGCTACACTTGATGTTTTTATGTTTTCCTGTCATTTCTTACTTCACAATACATGTTTAGTTTATGTTATTCTCGTTCAGTACATGTTGTTTAAGAATCCATGCCTATTGTTTATTTATGTTGTTTGTTTGTTTATATCACTCACACCATTTATGGCTGACCCCTTTAGTTTTGGGGGTTAGGGATCGTCTCTAGCCTCATGTGTTACAGGTTGTTGCTTAGAGTTGGAGGTTTGGATGCTTGAGTTAGCTTTGGAGATTAGAAGTGATGTAGTAGAGTCTTGTGTGTTTTTTTTTGTAAAGAGAAGCGTTGTAAAAGAATGTTTTTAATTCAAGGTGTTTGTATTTCCGCTGCATTTGAAAAAGATTGTTGTAATAAAAGTTGGAATAAAATTATTTGCATTTTTGGGTTAGGTGTACTGTTACAGTGAAGTTGATGCTGGGATTGTGCCACGTATTTTCTAAGATTTTTATATTAGAAATTCGGGGCGCTACAGATTGGTATCAAAGCATACTTCAATAGTAATAATAGACATAGTATGAAAACCAACCTAGGTGTGGACACTAGAGAGTGAGTACTTAGGTGTGGACATCAGAGTGTGAGTATCGATGTGAATGTAGGTTGTGTGATGATGCTCTAACTTTACCCTCGTTTTGCATTATTCAGAATGGTTGCACCCAGGCCCAGGAATGGTGGTAACAATGAGGATGGATCTGGTAGTTCTTGAGGAACGGGAATTGATCTTGAGGCTGAATTCGCCAAGGTGTATCAGACCCTGAATGCGCTGATGGCATTCAATGTGGCGCAACAGCAGAATCAACAGCAAGCTCAGCAGCAGAATCAGCAGCCAAATCATGGAGCTGGACAGGGATTGGTTAACGCCGATCCTATCAAGCAGATCGAGTCCTTTAAGAGGATGAGGCCGCCAGTCTTTGAGGGGTAATCTGATCCAACCGCAGCTGATGATTGGATTAGGAAGATGGAGACGATCTTCGAAGTATCGGAGACTCCGGTAGCCAGCAAGGTGAAGTTGGCTTCGATGCAGCTAGAGAAGGACGCTGGTGTCTGGTGGGAGTCGCTGAAGAGGACTTTGGGAGATCAGCAGTTGACTTGGGAAGCTTTTCTGGAGGAGTTCAGGGATCGCTTCTTTCCCCTAGATGTTCAGGAGAAGAAGGCGACCGAGTTCTTGAACCTTCAGCAGGGCAGCATGACCGTGCGGGAGTATGAGATCAAGTTTGCTCAACTTTCGAAGTATGCACCAGAGTTGGTCGTTGACGAGGCGAAGAAGGCCAAAAAGTTTGAGCAGGGCTTGAGGCCAAACTTGAGGTCGACAAGCTGGTCAGGAGAGCAGCTATGACCGAGGAAGACATGGACCAGTCTCAGGAGAAGCAAGAGACCGGGAACAAGAAAAAGAGGCCAGCAGATGATCAGAATGGGAAGGAACTCCCAGTGAAGCAGGGAAAGTTCAGAGATCCAGTACAGAAGGCACCTGCAACTCAGGAAGTGACTTGTTTTTACTGTAAGGAGGCAGGTCATTACAGGTCAGCGTGTCCGAAGATGGCAAAGCATACTGGTTTTCATTGTGGTCGTGAAGGGCACATTCGACCAATCTGTCCGCTGCTGAAGAAAGATGGGGCAGGGAAAGGCAAGGATCTGAGGCAGGGGCGAGTGTTCGCATCGACTGAGGAGGATGCGGGCAACCCAGGAGTGTGATTCGTGTGTGCAAGAATTTTAAAATTTATTCTTTTGTATTAAGTAAAACTTTTATTTGGGGAATAATTGAAGATTGAGCATTTTTCTTTATGTAACAAGATTTATTTGGATTAATGGAATAAAAACAAAAGTTTTATTTGATACTGTTTTCTTGCATGCAATTGTGTCACCCATTTATTGCTAGTCTTAAGTGTGGAGCTTAAGGTGTCTTCCAGGCAAGGTCTTGAGGTGGCTATCCTTAGTCATGTCCTTTCTAAGGAGGGAGTGACCACTGATTCTTGGAAGGATGAAGCAGGAGGTCAGAGTTAGATGCAGGAGTTCAGAGGTTGTTGCAACGTGGCTTCCGATGGCAAGTTATCAGAGTTGCGCAGCGGAAGGTCGATTTTCTGAATTCTTTGCATGATTGTGTTTCTTCTGTATGATGTAATTCTTTTGTTGGGATGCATTCTTTGGTGTGACTGTATTTCCTAAAATTATGTTTCTATCCATGAGTTTTCATTCTTTGTTGGTGGGTTGGTTCGGACCCCATTAGCAGTAGTTCTGAGGACAGAACTCTTCTAAGGAGGGAGTGATATAGAACCCCGTATTTTCAAATATTATTTTAAAGATTTGAAAAAGAATTAAAATGATTTTCTGGAGGTTTAATAAATATTTTCTAAAGAGTTATCTTTTACACATGCAAAACACGTGCAAATGTTTCTTGAGAGGTTCAAAGGTCAAGTTTTCTTCATGAAAAATCATTATTTAATATTTTGGATTTATTTAGCATTTTTCCAGATTTTTCTGAAATTAATCGGATCTATTTGCAATTTTTGAGAAAAGAAGGACCTTTTTGCAAATTTGACATTTTTAGGGGTTAAAAATGCAAAATATATTTTCTGGACGTTTTGAACAGTACCGGTTGGGATTTAGGGTCATATTTTACTTTTAAATCCTAATTTTAATGAATTTTAGATGAATTTCCAAGAATATATATATATATATATATATATATATATATATATATATATATATAATTGTATTTTGAAGGGATTGTTTTGCAAAAGTATTTGGAAACCCTAAAACTTGATTCCCAGCCTATATAAAGAGAGTTGCAGCCGTCATTCGCTGCATAACTCAAGTTTCATTATTTTTGGTGATTGAAGAGGAAGATTTGGATCTCGCAAAAAGAAAGGCTTTTTCGTTGGATCTTTTCAATTCTAAAGGTGAGTGATATGAACTTTGTTTTGTTGTTGATTTATGCGAATGATATTTTTTGTTGCTCGTTGACATGCTTGTTTATTTAACGTATTTTTGTATGAGAATGATACACGGTTGATGTTTGTACCATGTTTGGGAAATCTAAGAATAATGAGTAGATGTTGGTTTATAAAGTTGTATTGCTAGAAAGCATATTAAGATTTGAGTATGATTAAGATCGGATGGATGAACATCTGGATCTCGTGTTTACAAAACAGATCTTGGTTGAGTCGTGAAAAGAATTCAGTATCTAGAAACCCTAATGGAAGAATTAGGAATTTAGAACATGAGTGAGTTTTGAGACATTGGATGAATGAGTAACGTGTCCATAATGAGGATTAATTGAGATTTGTCATTCTACCTGAATACGAATTATTTCATGAACAAAGAATCTTTAGAAAACTCCAGTTTCGATTGTTGTATTCAGACCTAAATTATGTAACTGTGGGCCGACAGTCGACTGATAGACCTTCCAGTCGACTGATATGACCTGGCTGCTGTGTCTCTAATTTCTTGAAGATTCGGTCTGGACAGTCGACCTAACCATTTTCACAGTCGACTGGTATGCTTAAGATTTATTTTGCAAAGTTATTGTTGATTTCCTTTCGTGAAAGTCGACCTATACACCCTTAAGTCGATTTATATGACTTAGTTTATTTTCTTAAAATCATGAGTATTTGTCCTCTGGACAGTCGACTTACTACAGTATAAGTCGACTGATACTGATGGGTTTTCGTAACTTGAGTGTTCTTTTGATTAATTAGTCTCCAGACGTTTAGTTTATGCTTTGTCTTCAGTTAACCATATGATTTTGAGAATTTTAGTTAAGCATGTGGTATTGAGAGTGATTGATAGATGGGTATATTCTGCGGTGCTGAGAGTCGTTGATCTCTGGAGTTGGGTATACTCTGCGGTGTTGAGAATCACTGTTAGTGATTGATAACCGGGTGTCCAATCTGCGGCGTGAGAGTGACTGATAACCGAGTATCCGATCTATAGTATTGAGAGTGATTGATAGATGGGTATATTCTGTGGTGCTGAGAGTCGTTGATCTCTGGGGTTGGGTATACTCTGCGGTGTTGAGAATCACTGTTAGTGATTGATAACTGGGTGTCCAATCTGCGGCGTGAGAGTGACTGATAACCGGGTATCCGATCTATAATATTGAGAGTGATTGATAGATGGGTATATTCTGCGGTGCTGAGAGTCGTTGATCTCTGGGGTTGGGTATACTCTTCGGTGTTGAGAATCACTGTTGGTGATTGATAACCGGGTGTCCAATCTGCGGTGTTGAGAGTGACAGATAACCGGGTATCCGATCTGTGGTATTGAGAATGACTGATAATCGGGTATTTGGCAGTGAACAGTCAACTGGCCCATTACTCTGCCGACTGTACAGCACAGTTGAGCTGTACTTGTTTGAGAATGATTCCTCTAACACTTGGTTAAGCTACACTTGATGTTTTTATGTTTTCCTGCCATATCTTACTTCACAATACATGTTTAGTTTATGTTATTCTCGTTCAGTACATGTTGTTTAAGAATCCATGCCTATTGTTTATTTATGTTGTGTGTTTGTTTATATCACTCACACCATTTATGGCTGACCCCTTTAGTTTTGGGGCTTAGGGATCGTCTCTAGCCTCATGTGTTACAAGTTGTTGCTTAGAGTTGGAGGTTTGGATGCTTGAGTTAGCTTTGGAGATTAGAAGTGATGTAGTAGAGTCTTGTGTGTTTTTTTTTGTAAAGAGAAGCGTTGTAAAAGAATGTTTTTAATTCAAGGTATTTGTATTTCCGCTGCATTTGAAAAAGATTGTTGTAATGAAAGTTGGAATAAAATTATTTGCATTTTTGGGCTGTGTGTACTGTTACAGTGAAGTTGATGTTGGGATTGTGCCACGTATTTTCTAAGATTTTTATATTAGAAATTCGGGGACAATACTACATCGGCTAGAAAGGGCGGTCCTACACTAGATGTGTTCCCTGTAATCAGCGAGGATGCTGATTTCTAAAGGTGGGGTGTATATAATACCCCAGATTTGGAGCGAACAGTCGACTGGTAGTGTTAGCAGTCGACTGGTCTGCGTATTCGGAATTTGAGAGATTTGAGGAATTTGAGAAGGATTTGAGAAATTTAGTCCCACATGGGATGTATACAAAAACTAATTTGAGTATAAATATAATTAGCCAATGATCAAGAGTCACCTAATTGGTTAACCACCTTTTGAGAGGCAGCCTGTGGTGGGCAGTCGTACTACATAGTATCTAATTTGTCTTCTAAAAATATTAAAATTGTCAGAGTATTGGGGCGGGGCATTACAAAAACTGAGGATGCCGGCGTCAAGAAATTCATTGTGGGCCGCTTCCTAGACTATAAAATAGTGGATTCTAAAATAATAATCAGTCAAGTTCAAGAAATACAACTGATCTTGCATGAGATTCATGCTGAAGGTATGAACTTAAGTAAAAGTTCCAAGTTGTATGTATAATTGAAAATTTTCCACCAGGTTGGAAAGGCTTTAAGAATTACCTAAAGCATAAGCGAAAAGAAATGAGTATTGAAGATCTCATTGTCAGGCATCGTATTGAAGAAGACAATAGAGGATCTAAAAAGGTCGGAGTTGTCAGTTATGCGGACAAGGCAAATAGAGTGGAACATAAACAACGTTCCAACAAGCACAACAACAAGGGTCCCAAGTTTGGGCCTAAGGGAGGAATCTCCAAGAAGCCGAAGTTTCAATGCAAGTGCTTCAATTGTGACAAGATAGGTCACAAGTCTACTGAATGCAGACTACCCAAGAAGAATAGGAATAAAGAAGCAAACATGATTGAAGACATTGCTCAAGATGTTTTCGATATTAACCTCTTAGATGTGATCTCAAAGGTGAACATGTTAGGTTCAAACCCCAAGGAATGGTAGATTGACACTGGAGCTAGCTACTTGACACTTGTGCTCAAACAGAAGTATGTTCTCCATTTTTGAACCATTAGAGAATTGGGAGAAGATGTTTATGGGGAACTCGGTTACTTCAGAAATCAAGGGTAAAGGCAAGGTGATCTTGAAGATGACTTCTGGGAAGGAACCAACTCTGAACAATGTTCCATATGTTCCTAAAATCTGCCAGAACCTTGTATCTAGTTTGTTGCTTAATAATCACAGATTTTGTCTAGTGTTTGGGTCAAACAAATTTTTTTTGTTAAAGAGTGGAATGTATGTTGGTAGAGGATACATGAGTGGAGGAATGTTTAAACTCAATGTAATGACCATGGTCAAGAATATCAATAAAGCTAGCTTTTCTACTTATATGCTTGAGTCTTTCAGTTTATGATATGGTAGACTAGGACATGTTAATTATGATACTTTGCATATATTAATTAACTTAAACCATATACCAACATTCCAAATTGATTCTAAACACAAGTGTGAAACTTGTGTTGAGGCAAAATTGACAAGATCATCTTTTAAAAGTGTTGAAAGAAACACTGAACCTCTTGATCTAATTCACACAGATATTTGTGATTTGAAAATGATATAAACAAGAGGTGGTAATAAATATTTTATTACCTTCATTAATGATAGCAAAAAATAATGTTATGTATATTTGCTTAAAAGCAAGGATAAAGTTATAGAGAAATTTGTTCTCTATAAAAACGAAGTTGAGAACCAACTCAACAAGAAAATTAAGGCGCTAAGAAACGACCGAGGTAGAGAGTATGAATCGTCATTTGCTGATACTTGTGCTAAGCATAAAATTATACATGAAACTACAATACCTTATTCTCCTTAGTCCAACGATGTTGCTAAGAGAAAGAATCGTACAATGAAAAAAATGATGAATGCAATGTTAATAAGTTCTGGTTTGCCACCAAACTTGTGGGGAGAAGCTATACTTTTGGCTAACTACCTTTTAAATAAGGTACCCAAAAGGAAAGAAAAGAAAACTCCATATGAATTATGGAAATGAAGAAAGCCATCATACAATTACTTGCGAATGTGAGGATGTCTTGCCCAGGTGGCAGTACCTCCACCTAAGAAAGTGAAAATAGGACAAAAATGGTTGATTGCATTTTCATTGGCTATGCACTTAACAGTAGTGCTTATCGGTTCTTGGTGTACAAATCTGATATCACTGATATACTAAAGAACACGATAATGGAGTCTAGAAATGCATTGTTCTTTGAAGTTGTATTTCCATGTAAGTCAAAGGAGGAGCCAAGTTCCTCCGAATGAACAACATGAGACTATTAGTGAAGATAGTGAAGACCAAGATGAAGAAGTTGAGGAGGAACCTCGACGCAGTAAAAGAACAAGAACGGAAAAAAATTTTGGTCCGGATTTCTTGACTTTTATTCTTGAAGGTGAACCCCAAACCTTCAAGAAAGCGGAGAACTCTAGTGATGGTCCTCTATGGTTAGAAGCCATCAAGAGCGAAATTGATTATATCTTGCAAAATCATATTTGGGAACTAGTGGATTTTCCACCAGGTAGTAAACCTTTAGGTTCCAAGTGGAACTTCAAGAGAAAAATAAAACTTGATGGATCAATTGATAAATACAAGGAAAGACTTGTAATTAAAGGTTATAAATAAAAGGAAGGTCTTGATTACTTTGAATCATATTCTCTTATGACGAGAATAAATTTCATTAGGATGGTACTTGCAATAGCAGCTCTACGCAATCTTGAAGTACATCAAATGAATGTGAAAATAGCTTTTCTTAATGGAGATTTAGATGAAGAAACAACCTGAGGGCTTTTCAGCTCCAAGACATGAAAAGAAAGTGTGTAAACTGGTGAAGTCATTATATGGCTTGAAACAAGCTCCAAAGTAGTGGCATGAGAAATTTGACAATGTCATGATGACAAATGGATTCAATATCAATGAATGTGATAAATGTGTATATATAAAAGACACAGAAAATGGATATGTCATTATATGTTTATATGTAGATGACATGCTTATTATTGGAAGCAATGATAAGATGACTAAATCTGTTAAAAACATGTTGAACTCGAGGTTTGACATGAAAGACATGAGACTAGCTGATGTTATATTGGGAATTAAAATCAGAAGAACATCATACAAGCTTATTTTTAGCCAGTCACATTGTATAGATAATATTCTTGGAAAGTTTGATAAAGATAATTCTGGAATTGCCAGAATTCCAATCGTTCTAACTCTACACTTATCCAAAAATAAAGAAGCGAGTATTTCTCAAGTAGAATACCCTAGAATTATAGACAGTCTAATGTACTTGATGAGTTGTGTAAGACAAGACCTAGCCTATGCAGCTAGCAAACTAAGTAGATATATGAGTAATTCTGGAAGCAAGCATTGGCAAGCGATTACAAAAGTACCGAAGTACTTGCATTTTACTTGTAACTATGGACTGCATTATACAAGATATCCGGCTGTACTTGAAGGATACAGTGATGCAAACTGGATATCTAGTGATAATTCAAAATTCACTAGTGGTTATGTGTTTATACTAGGTGGTGCAGCCATTTCTTGGAAATCCTCAAAAGAAAAGGAGATTGCTAAATCCACGATGGAATTAGAATTCATCGCATTGGACAAATGTGGGGAAGAGGCTGAATGGTTGTGCTACTTCCTTGACGATATTCCAAGGTGGACAAGGCATGTGCTCTCAATTTGCTTACATTCAGACAGCCAATTCGCAATTTGTAGAGCACAGAGTAATATGTATAATGGTAAATCTAGACACATTCGTCGAAGACATAATATCATTAGACAACTACTCTCTACTGGGGTTATCTCTGTGGACTATGTAAAGTCAAAGAATAACATTGCTGATCCGCTAACCAAAGGGTTAAACAGAGAGATAGTTGATAAATTATCGAGGGGAATGAGACTAAAAACCATTAAAGAATAAGTCGATACAATGGGCACCCAACCTATCTGACTGGAGATCTCAAGATCTAGGTTCAAAGGGACAACTAAATTGTAAAGACCAAGTTGGATCACTGTCGGGATTTTTCCATGTCCATTCCTATGATGAAATAGTGATGCCCGTAAGGTAACAGGTTAAGTTATGCTTTCAATGATTCTTATGCGTCGGATATCCGAGCAGAGTAATGTGGGTTACTCTTAACTAAGAAATCACCTATATAAGAGGGAAGAAGGGCCGCTTCCAAGAGAATAATATAGGGCAATATTCCTATCAAAATCTTACCGAACCACGCATATGTTAATGACCAAAACAAACATAAAAGTGAAAACTGAAATGCGTTAGGAAGATTCCTTTGTGAGATATGTCATCATTTACACAAATGACAGAACAGTTAGTAAAGTAAACATATTTTCATAAGGGAATGTTCAAAGGGTAACACCTACCTATCCTATACAGGTTTCAACTGCTGAATTCTATCACCAAGTTTGTCATGTCAGTTGTCGTGTCAGTCTGCCGTGTCGGTGGTCGTCAACTTTCATTCATGTGGGGAATGTTAGAAATGAGTGTATTAACACCATTTTTGAACCAGTTTTTGAGCAACTTTTTTAGTAAGATCCTCAATAAATTATTGAGAGATCTTGATTTATTTGTGTTCTCCTTCGTGAGTAGATCAAAATCATATATTTATTTGCTAAAAACGGTTAAAAGGTGAATGAGAAATTGTCTCTCAAAGTGAGACATTTTCGTTTCTGAAAATGGGTTAAGGGAACATAATCCCACATCGGAAATATCAAAGGAATTAGAAGAGGATATATAATAATCTCTTTCTAAGAATTGTAAGATAGTTAGACAAGAGGCTCTCTTTCTCTCTCTCGCAGGGGGGTGCAAATCTCGGACCGGATATGCGGCTTGTGTGGGCCTGCACGTCCTACGGACACGAATGCCGGACCGACATAACCCACCCCGTGCAGAGACACTTTTTGCTACATTTTTTTTTCTTTTGTAAACGGCTGAAATATATGCAGAAACATTTTGTCTGATGTTACAGTGTACACATTCAATTGATTGTTTGCAGTTACACTGAAGGCATTCAAATGCATTGACTGTTGTCTGCCGTTACAGAGTACACATTCAATAGATTGTTTGCAGTTACACTGAAGGCATTCATAGCCTTATCTGCCATTACAGTATCTAAACCTGGCCCTATAAATGGAGGGCCCCCCTCACTTTCTTCCCTGCACAAAATCTCCTATCTTCCTCTTTGTTCTGTTCTATTTTGTAAGTTCATTCGGTAATTCGGTGATAGAGTTCTGACGCTACCAGTTCAAGAGCATTACGTGGTTTCTGCATGAACACTCTTCATTGTTGCATCCTGGGAGACAGGCGCCTCAACTAGCTCCAGCACCCGGACGAGCGAAAACTATTTTAAGGAGATTGTGTGCTACACAAGCCTCGACGCTCCTCTGCTTTAATAATCATCTAGTTTGTAATTTTGTAAATTCATTTCCATTCAATTTTGTTTATTTGAAAATTTTCTTCCTCTTCTCCTTCTCTTCTGATTTTGTGCCTCTTAATTGTATTGGGTTTCTTTTTGAAGTATTTGTAAATAAAATTACAAAATGGTTGTAACATGTGGTACTCAAGGTCATGTGGTCTCACATTGTCCTCTTTTCCGATAGCAGTTTCCGTATATACAACCACCTCCTTGTCCCGGCAATTCACGGAAAACTCGACAGCCAGCTCCCTGACACACGCAAGAAAATGTTGCAACTACCATTCCCACAAATACCACATGGCTACTTGACAGTGGAGCCTCACATCATGTCACCACTGACCTACGCAACCTTGCTCTCCACAATCCTTATGATAGCATAGATGAAATTATGATCGGTGATGGCTCTGGACTGCCCATATCTCACACTTGTTCCACCTATCTTACCACTCCATCTTTCCCATTCACTCTATCTAATGTCTTATGTGTTCCCACCACGAAAAAAAATCTTATTTCTATTTCTCAAATTTGCAAATCTAATAACACTTCAATTGAGTTCTTACCCGCTTCGTTTCATGTGAAGGATCTTCGCACGGGGGAAATCCTTTTGCAGGGTTGGACTAAGGATGGTGTGTACGAATGGTCACTTTCCACTACTCAGTCACCTTTAATTGCGTTTTCCAGTGTCAAAACCAGTTTGTCCGAGTGGCACCATAGGTTAGGCCATCCTTCTTTGTCAACCTTCAAAAATATTATGTCTACTTTCGATTTTGATGTCTCTCGTTCATCCAATTTCAATTTTAATTGCGATTCGTGTCAATGCAACAAAAGCTATAAATTACCATTTTCTACCTCTAGTCTTTCTACTTCTTCGCCTCTTGAGGTTATATTTACTGATGTATGGACATTACCAGTTTACTCCGTCGATAACTTTAAATATACATCATTTTTATCGACCATTTTACAAATATATATGGCTTTATCTCCTCAAATGCAAATTTGACACGCATGATGTCTTCGTGCGCTTTAAGGCCCTAGTAAAGAAATTCCTTAAATGTCCAATCACAAATCTCTACTCTGACAATGGGGGGGAGGGGGGGATATCAAGCTCTCTCTTCATTCTTAACAATAAATGGGGTCTCACATCTTACTTTTCCACCTCACACTCCTGAACACAATGGGTATTCTGAACGTCGTCATCGTCACATTGTCGAAACGGGTCTTTCTCTCCTTACCCATACATCCATGCCTCTATCATATTGGCGTTCTGCCTTTTCTACTATCGTCTATCTTATCAATCGTCTCCCCACACCGACATTACTCTACCTCTCACCATATTTCAAACTCTTTGGCACGTTGCCCAACTACTCCAAACTTCGAAGCTTTGGATGTCTCTGTTATCCTTGGCTTTGCCCATAAACATCCCACAAACTTGAGTCTCATTCCTCCCTGTATGTTTGTCGGTTATTCTCCTGCTCAAAGTGCCTATCTCTATCTTGACACATCTACCGCACGTCTATACACTTCCCATCATGTTCGTTTTGTTGAGTCAATTTTTCCATTTTCCACTTCTCATACTTCATCCCCGCACCACCTCATCCACCATCTCTGAGTGGTGCTCTATGACTTTACCAATCGTGGCCACACCATCCGTGAAGGCCGGCTCTGCTCCCCCATCACGTCATCTCGCGTCTACCACCCAAAACCAAATCCTAAACCCCACTCAAAATAATGTCACACCTACCCTAGATCTAGACACCCATACTTGTACGCCCACGCTAGAAACCGACCGCAACCATTGTAACACCCCGAATTCCAAATAAGACTGAATTTGAAGTTCCACAGGATCTTTACACTTCACTTAGTACAATTTTACAAAGAAATTAAAATTTTATTTACATCAGAGTCTTTTTACATCAACACGTAGCGGAAAATAATAAAATACAACAATGATAAATATACAATTGTAACAACTTTAGCATTTAAGTAATCATCAGCAACAAATTTATCTTTATATTTTCTTGTAAACTCCAAGTCCTGCATATAAAACTGTGGGCACGTCAGTTGCTTACAACTGACAAAATATTTTACATGGTCATCCCCGCTATGCCGAAAAGTATAATGATTCTTAAATACTTTAACAAACACAAACTTGATCACAAAACAAAGCTAAAGAGGGACTATCATGTTGATGTCGTGGGTGTTGTGCACCTAAATCCTTAATGCAGTTATTTATATTAAATGACACTAATGCACACTTGTTCGGATTCTATGCATCCCATACTACATAGGTCCGAGGGCAAGCCCTTAATCGTTCTTCATCTTGTAGGGTTGATTCCCTCGTTATGAGTTAAACTACTACGGTATGGTAAGTATCCTAGAAGTTCTATGAGTTATGAGCACATTCCCAGACAGCCTGGAGGGGAATCCCACGTCATGACATGACGCATCATGCAGAGCCTATGGACAATTCGCCTCCGTCAAGGAACGATGGCACTACGTAGTCACCAAACACCCCACAAGCGTCGCCACGGTCCCGATAATTCCGAAGATGTATTCACTCCATGACATGATGAATCAAGCAGGCAGCCTATGAATACTCTCACACCGTAGATCTGAGCCCCTCATACTTGTGTTTTTCTCATACTTTCATCACATCTCCACTATAGTGTAGTCCTTACATTTTAGTTTGTTTAGAAGAAAATCATCACAACTTAGAGCTAGCTTACCCTACCAGACCTAAACCAAACAAAAATCATCACAGTCAGCCCAACCTGACTACTTCTCAAGAGATGCTCAACCCACACTAGTTAGCTCTCAAATTCATTAATAAATACTGCCGGTTACTAGGGTCTCGCCTAGCCTCTAGATTCCAACAACTATATGATTCTAGAGATCAACAAAATGTTACATTCAATCTCAAAATAATAATTCAATTTCTTTATTCAAGAACTCTTTCTCAAAGAGAAACATTTCTTTTATAATCTCCTAACATGAAATATCTCATTTTGACTTCTCCATCAATTTAATCATTCATAACATTGTGTGCAATTCAAATAATCTTAATTTAGTGTTAATAATCATAAAATATCATTAAGAAGACTCCAAGTGTATTTCAGATTTTCATTTCTCTTAAATTAAACAAGAGCCACATTTTCAATATAAAAATCACTTCTAATTCTTTTGATCGATAAACTCGAGTTCTTTAATGTAAAATTTCCTTTCAATTGTCACAAAATATATCCAAATATTGTGAAAGTAATTTTTATAAAGTCCAAACAGTTTTAGAAAATTAAATAGGATTTTTCCCAATTTTTATTTCACCTTAAAACTCAAAAGACACAAAAAAAAACCAAAAAGAAAATAAATGGGCAAGGTCGGATTCGAACCCAGGCTCAACCATTTCCACCCATGAACAATGACCATCCCAAGTCGCAGCCGAGAACCAGTAAGTCCAAGGCAACTAACTGATATGAGTTGAACTCAATATATATATATATATATATATATATATATATATATATATATATATGGGTAAAAGGGATATGAGCAACTTGCTCATTTAGTAAATGAGCAATTGATTATGTGACATGCATGTGATACATTGGACAACTAACCCTTTTAATGATTTTCCAATCACATGTATGCCACATCATCAATTGCTTATTTACTAAATAAGCAAGTTGCTCATATCCCTTTTTCCCTATATATATATATATATATATATATATATATATATATATATACCTTCGGTAATTTAAATAAAATCGAAATTCCTAAAAACAGAATCTCTAATAAGACTCGAACCCAGACCAATAGCTCCGCCAAGCTACAGTAACCGACCCAATTCGCACCCGAAGACCAATAGGTCTTGAGTGACTAACTGATACAAAATCAGTTGAAATTTTTTGTATGTAATATATTGTTATTAATTTTCCTTTGATAAACTCGATTCTTCAATTGATTTGTACTCACTCAAAATCTAGTTATTTTTTCAGAACATTTTCTATCAAAATTACAATATAGCGTATGTATTTAAACTTAAGAAAATTTCTTTTTTTGACAATGTCACAACAGTTTCTTCTCAAATTGTATTAGAAACGTATATTATCGATTTTCACATAAAGTGTTGTTTTTCATCAAAACTCCTCTGTAAAAACTCCTAAACTCATAAGATATATACTAGTGAGATTAAATCTGCATTTCTTTACCACATTAGCATCAAAAAAAAAAAAAATCATTTTCATACATGTGGCATTATTTTAACATGCATCAAATCTCATTCCAACAATTTTCTAAATGACACATTATTTTTCACTTTTTAATTTAACAAGAATTCTAATCATTTATACGAGTCACACTATCAATTCAACACATCGTGACATAATTAAATTAAGATTAAGTAATCTACAACTAACATACCAATCAAAATTTAAAAAATTAAATTCTACATTAACTAGCATGCAATCTCCTAAATTAGAATGGATTTTAGAATCACCCACCCAATGAAGAGTAGTAGAAGCAAAAATCTCTAGAACTAAACTCCAAGAGAAGCTCCAATTTTGTCCTCCTTGAAATCCGTGCACAAGGGAAACTCTAAACACCATCGGCAAGCAACAGGGACGACACCCAACTCCATTTCGGCCAGAGCAACAGTGAGCACTACATTCTCAGGAACAGTGACCAACTCATGGCACACTCACATTTATATATGTATCTACATATATATGTATATATATACATATATCTATAATGAATAGCTTAGGATATATATATGTATATATATGTAGGTGAGTGGGTGGAGAAGTACAGAGGGAGTGCTGGTTGGGATCTTTGGATTTAACAGAGAGCGAAGAAGGAGGAAGAGAAATGTATATATATATATATATATATATATATATATATATATATATATATATATATATATAATGTTTTATTTGGAGATGCTCTATTTTTCCATAGAAATGTGTTCGCTCAAGAAAAAGTTCCATAAGATGTTAATCGTAAATAATAAGATTGTTTACGAATATAAACGAATAAAAATTTGCATTCAAATACATAAGAATTGTATAGTAACCAAAATAATCTTTTATTTTCTTTTAAAAAAACATAAATAGATTTCTTCTGAGTAATAAGAAGACTATTCCAATTATGATATTCGCGAAGAAAGAATTGCAAGAAATGATATATATATATATATATATATATATATATATATATATATATATATATATATATATATATATATATATATATATATATATAGTATACACACATTTCTGTATGAATGGAGAAAGAAAAATTAAAGCTGATGGTATGGTTTTCGGCAGAGCACAGGGAAGTGAAAGTGTGAGGGGTTTGGATGTGACAGAAAAGGGAATAGGGAGAAATGATGGAGAAAGGTGTAGGGGGTATTATATAAGGAGATTGTGATAGTTATTAAAACCACCTCCCCACTTAAACCACTAACTCCACTCCCTAAATTCAGAAACACTCATTTTCCCCTCCATCTCAAATACATGTCGGCACCTCTTTCATACCCAAAACACTTGCACGTGCATTGCACTTGCACACACTTCCTTCAATTAATTAACTTTATTTTAATTAAAACACATGTATATAATATATAAGATGCATAAAATTAGTTTAATTTAAAAATTATAGTTTTTCATGCAAAAATAAAATAAACACACACACACTTCAGAATTTATTTTGAAAACGAATACGCTCAAATACGTGCACTGAAAAAATACATACGTCGCACATAAAAATACCGAAATACAAAATTCAAATTTATCAACAGAAAAATATTTAAATATAATTGAAATACAATATAAGATAAATATATTTAAAGTACACTTTCAATAATGTAATGAATACATACATTAAAAACACGTGCACCACATGTATAATAATATTTAAATCAAAGTAGGAGAAAAATGAGCTTCCGTTTATAACACGAATTCGAATACATAAAATAAATAATTAAAACACATAGAATATACCACACGTAGCAGTAAAAAATACGTAATCGATACGTGCATCGATAACACATATAAAGCACGTAAAAATACAAAGATTGGAATTTAATATTTGAGTTGACTAAAAATAAAATTTTAAGAATATAGAAAATGCATAAATAGTCGAAATCAAAAATAGGTAGTGAAACACGTTACAAATATTATCAGTTACGGTACAAAATGCATGTGCGTAACATGCAAAGACAAAATTGTCATTTCCAATTTTGTGGGGTATTACAACCATACCACTGATCCATCACCTCCACCTACTCAAAATGACACCACTCCATTACCCAACCCCTCACCCTCACCTTGTGTCGTAGTCACTCGCTCCAAACTCAACATATATAAACCCATTCAAAAGCTTAAACTCACTGCCCAACTCCAACAAACAATCCTTGAACCCACCACTGTTACCCAAGCCCTCAAGGATCCTAACTGATGACAAGCTATGTCTGCAGAATTTGATGCTTTACTACGTAATGGGACATGGGACCTAGTTCCATCTCAACCTACTCAAAATTTGGTTGGTTGTAAGTGGATCTTTCGCGCTAAATATTTACCAAATGGCTCTGTAGACTGGTAAAAAGCTCGATTAGCTGCTAAAGGCTTTCATCAATGCCCCGGAGTTGACTACTCTAAAAACTTCAGTCCAGTCATCAAACCTGCCACAGTTCGTCTTGGTCTCAGCCTTGCTGTCAGCCAGGGTTGATCACTCAGACAACTTGATATCAACAATGCATTCCTTCAGGGTACTCTCACTGAGGAAGTGTTTATGCCTCAACCCTTGGGTTCATTGATCGTGATCATCCTCATCATATATGTAAGCTATGAAAGGATCTCTATGGTCTCAAACAAGCCCCCCGTGCCCGGTATCATGAGTTGGGCCAATTTCTTCTCCATTATGGCTTCACCAATTTCGTCGCAGACACATCCTTGTTCATCTTCAATGACTGTGGTACCATCATTTACCTTCTGGTTTATGTCGATGATATCATTATAACTGGGAATAATGTTACAGCTGCACAGACTTTCATTCAACAACTTTCTCAATGCTTCTCTCTCAAAGACCTTGGTCCTCTCACCTACTTCCTCGGAGTGGAAGTCACCTCCCACAACAATGGTATTTTCCTCAGCCAACGCAAGTACATTGCTGATCTACTTACCAGAACTCACATGACTGAGGCCAAGCCTGCTCCAATACCACTCGCAATCAGTCCAGTTCTCACTTTACAATCTGGACCTCCACTATCTGATCCGACCAAGTATCAGACGGTTGTCGGTAGCCCCCAGTATCTCTCCCTCACTCGACCGGATGTTGCTTACACTGTGAACAAACTCTCTCATTTCATGCACCAACCAATCTGTGCTCACTGGAATGCGATTAAATGTTTACTAAGGTATCTCTGTGGCACCTTAGATCATGGTATCACACTTCGTCGGACCTCCTCAATAGCTCTTCATGCTTATTCAGATGCTGATTGGGTAGGTAACAAAGATGATTTCACCTCTACTAGTTCATACATAGTTTATCTGGTTCACAATCCTATTTCTTGGAGCTCCAAGAAACAACAAACTGTGGCTCACTCTTCCACTGAGGCTGAGAATTGATCAGTGGCATCTACTGCTGCAGAAATTCGCTGGATTTGTTCCCTTCTCACAGAACTCGGCATCTCTCTTCCTCAACAACCAGTTATTTATTGTGACAATATTGGTGCAAAAAATCTCTGTTCCAATCCAGTCGTTCACTCGCACATGAAACATGTTGTTCTCAACTATCACTTTATCAGGAAAGAAGTTCAAAATGCTTTGCTATGAGTGTCGCACATCTCTGCCACTGATCAACTAGCCGACGCTCTTACAAAACCTCTTGTTTGTCCTCAGTTTGACTCACTCAAGGCCAAGATTGGACTTGCTTCACCGCCGTCCATCTTGCGGGGGCATGATAAAGATATACAATCAAGTTGAGCAAGTCAATAGAAAAAATGAAGGAATCTGCCACAATTCAAGGGATTTTTATTCAGTTTATTTTTTTTTGTTTCCTTTTTTATGTAATTTGTTTCCTCTTTATGTGCTCATGAAACTTTTATATATACTACCTGGATCAATGAAAATAAATAAGCCATTCTCTTTAATCTCTCCCCCTTTCAAAACTCTTTTAGAAAGGAGCAACAACAACAACAGAAAGAGAGCAATATCATGTTGTAGTCGACCGCAAGTGTTTGGTAAGCTCTCTAACTTGGAGCAATCCAAAGCGGTTTACTGCTATTATTAGCAGTCGACTGCAAGTGTGCAACGACTGTGTTTTGGACCGATTCTAGGTGGGACTGTTTAAGCCAAACTTCTTCTCCAAGTTAGATCATACGGATCTTATTGCGTGGCTTTCTCTTCAAGGTATATCAGACGGTTATTGTATCAATACTATAACCTTGGGTTTATCTAGATATCTATATATTGTAATAGCCTCCATTTAGAGAGGTGTGCCAAAAGCATCAAGTACTTTACCCGAGAGTTTTTTTATTGTAAACAAGGAGTATCTTCTAATAAAACTTGAGAAATAGATAGGTTATTGGTGAGAGTTATTGTAACTCTTGTATCTTCTCTAGTTGAATAATATCTCAGGTAATTCTCCCCGAATTAGGTTCATCTGAACTGGGAAAAAATTGTGCACTTTGTGTATTTGGTTTGGTTTACTTACTTGATGGGCTGTATTGATTGGTTATCGACTTCTCCTCGACCCCTTTCACTGTGGACTAAAATCCTAACAACTGGTATTATAGCATAGGTGTTGGAGTTCCTTGGTGAAGATAACAGATATGAGTTTCACAAAGATAAGCAGTTTGACGGTATGATCAACTTTAATCTTTGGAAGATGGACATGTACAATGTGCTCGTTTAATAGGGAGATCTAGTCCTAGAAGGAAATAAAGAGAAGCCAATCGGCATGAAGCAGGAGAATCAGGAGGAGATTAATCTGGCCTTGAGTTTAATCTGGATGACATTGACGAACGATGTCAGCGAAGGAGAAGGGCAGCAAGTCTGTGGGAAGACTCAAAACTGACTACTCAGAATCGTCATCACAGGATTTGATGCAATGGAAGAGATATTTTTTTGTATCTCAATGAAGGAAGGTACTACTCTTCAAGATTATATAGTGTAATTCGATATGAAGTTATCTGAATTGAGGGCAATGAACGCAGATGATCTAAGAGAAGAGGCTTTCAACTTGATATATTCACCATCAGATTCATATATACAAGCATTTGATAACCACCATGTTAGACGAAAAATTTGCCAAGGTAAAATTTTTGGTAGCATGTGTGATCGAGAGCTTGGATGAGGATGAACTTAGGAAGGAGACTCAATAATCAGCGTCTACTTCTATAAGTTGCTTGGCGGTGGATGGTACTTCATTTAGAAGGGATAGTGCACTTAAGGGTAGGTTGTGTTTCCACCATTGCAGAAAGATAGGCATTACAAGAGAGATTGTCGTAAGTGGCTAAATTAGAGGGGTGTCAATATAGTCAGTGCCGCTAAATCAGGTGATAACTTAGACTATCTTCTTGTTTCAAGTTCTTTAGATATAGATTTTGTATGATTTCATGATTCGAGTAGTTCTTCTCGTATTTGCTCTGAGAATGATATGTTTTATACTTACAAATTTACAACAGGTCGTTATATGAAATGATGATTGGTGAGATTTGTGACGTAGTGGGTGAGAGAACAGTTGAGTTGAAGATGTCAGATGGAAAGGGATACACACTAGAGAAGGTCATGCATATTCCTTTGATAAATAAAATTTGATATCCTTGGGAACTCTAGAAGTACAGGGCTACAGGTATACAACTCGATATGGAGTTCTATCAGTTTGGGAAGGTCGACGTAAGGTGATGAAAGGAAAGAGGAGTATTAGACAAAGTCGGCACAACCTTTACCCACTTTGTGGGAACAGTAAATTTTGCACAAGTATTTCTAAGCCGTGCATTCCTAAAGCATTATCTAGTATACTGCCACTAGAATCACCAAAGCAAGATTGCGAAGTTTGAATATACAACTCGATGTGGAGTTCCATCAGTTTGGAAAGGTCGATGTAAGGTGATGAAAGAAAAAAGGAGTATTAGACAGAGTCGGCACAACCTTTACCCACTTTGTGGGAATAGTAAATCTTGCACAAGTATTTCTAAGCCGTGCATTCCTAAAGCTTATCTAGTGTACCGCCACTAGAATCACCAAAGCAAGATTGCGATGGTAGAATATTGTTGAGAGGTGGAGAGTGCCTCAGGATAGGTGGAGTTCATCTGGAGGGTAGCTCATACTTATTGATGCCTACTGGGGTATCCTCTTGAAGAGGGCATACGATTGGAGAAATAGCATGTGGAAGTAAATTCAATTAGCCGAAGAAGCCATTTCACTAGGTTATTTGCAAGATGAGAAGGAAAGATCAAGAGGCAATTAATAACACAGGTGTGGAAGCATGCGTATGCAATTCATTGTGGAGATTGTTAGTTTATATCTTGCATACTAGGTTTGATGTGAAGAGAAGATGATGAAGTGAGAAGAGGTTCGAAGTCAATATTGGAAGAAGAAAGGAGCAGCGGCAGTGACAAAATGAGAGCAATATCAGGTTGCTGTCGACTGCATAAAATAGTAGTCGGTCGCAAGTGTTTGGTAAGCTTTCTGACATGGAGCAATCCAAAGTAGTTGACTAGTATTATTATAGCAGTCGACCGCAAGTGTGAAACGTCAGCATTTTGGGCTGATCCTAAGTGGGTCTATTTGAGCCAAACTTCTCTCAAAGTTAGATCATGCAGCTCTTATCATGTGGTTTTTCTTCAGGGCATATCGGACGGTTATTGTATCAAAACTACAACCTAGGGTTTCTCTAGATCTTCATATATTGTAATAGTCTCCACTGAGAGATGTGTGCTAAAAACATTAAGTACTTGATATGAGAGTTTTCCATTATAAACAACAAGTATCCTCTAGTGAGGCTTGAGAGATAAATAGGTTCTTGGTAAGAGTAATTGTAACTCTTACATCTTCTATAGTTGAATAATATCTCAGTTATTTATCCCTCGAATTAGGTTCATCCGAACCTTTACATGTTTGGTTTGGTATACTTGCTTGATTGTTTGTATTACAGTTATCGACTTCTTCTCAACCTCTTCCGTTGCGGGCTAACTTTCTAACAAAATACACTAGCTGGTTAGCTGGTTTAAGGATGTTCCTAATGTTCCCAGCTTCTCAAATGTCTCATTTCTTATAATAATGCAACACTCAAGTTATTCACAGAACAAGTTGAAGAATTAAAATACTATGGGGTGATATTAGCAATGTTGAATACCCAAATTCAGTTCTATATTTAGCATGTTAATGATTACAAAAAATTTACCATGCTTATTAGGTAGTAAAATCCCTTGTAAGAGAGTGAAGTTGGATGACATGAAAGTGCTATGAAATTGGTTTCGAGTTTAATTCTTTCATATGAAAAATCACATAGAAACAAAAAGTGTGTTGCTTCTTATTTTGGTGTGGGGGCAACAAGATAGTGAGTTTATATTTGAAGCAAACTACTAAAGATCTAACCTTTGATCGTCGCCATAAAAAGTAGTTAGAGCTCCCGAGAGTAGATCTGCATCGTTCATTGAATACTGTGATCTGAATCTGACGGTTGCTGATGCAGCCGATGGACCTGCAAAATACCTGAAACACTGGGGATTGCCCCGACGATAGACCCTCGGACGCTCAAGTTAGAATCAAAGTGAGAAAGAGAGTTATAGAGAGAAATTGCAGATTTATTGATTACCTTCCAACTGATGAGGGAGGAGAGTATTTATAGCCTGAGAAATAATTTAGGAGATTGATATGGATCCGTTAGATTGATATGAATCCCTTATTTCCTATATATTCTCAACTTTAAGAGATATGACTCTCTTATCTGGGGATAAGATATTTGACTGATAGGCCACATAGGCTGGGTGTCTCTCCCAGCGGGCCTACTCGCTTTTAATGGGGTCGAGAGTGGCTCATGTATTGTAGATGAGCCTAAAGAAGGGTAGGACATTTTAAAAAGACCCACTATAGTTAATTTGCATGTAGAAGCTTTAGGATATGTGCTGGAATCGTACGATCCTGATTTGTTGTGATTTTTATCATTATCATAAGGCCCCACTCCCGGAAGACAATTTTCTTGTCTTTAGGGAAGTAGTTCGCCTTATTTTAGATTTAGAATTCTAAGGCACAATCTTAGCTTTTAGGGTCGATTGGAGATGCCTGGAACTTGATCAAAAGCTCCTGGAGGCGGTGCATATTTTCATAGAAATTTCTAAACTTTTTTGGAATTTTCCACATTTTTTCAGATTTTAAATATTTTTTCCCAAATAAAAATTGCTTTTTCGAATTTTTTAACTAATTATTCCAATTTTAATTATTTTTCGGAAACTTAATTATATTTTCAAATTTAATAATTATTTTTGGACTTTTAAATTAATTTTTTGAATTTTTAAATGACTTTTTGGGGATTTTTATCAATTTATCAGTTGGGCGCGCTTTTTGAAGCGATTGGGTTCGTCGATCACAGCCTGGCTCACCCGCTGATGGGGTTGAATGGCGGCGATCTGAACGTTGTGATAAGGGGATACATGACAAAAGCAGGCTCATCCATTAGACTTGAGCTCGCTAATCAGAGTGATCCGGCAAATGATATTTGAAGCAAGCGGTAGGGACGAAGGTTGGCGACATGTCTGCATCTCAGGCGTCCATCTCAAGAGGACTCATTGATCTGAAGGATCCGAAGGCTGTAAGCGACTGCGAGGTGTGGAAGCAAAGAGATAGTGAGTTTATATTTGAATGAAACTACTAAAGAGCTAACCTTGATCGTCATCATAAAAAGTAGTTACAACTCCTGAGATTATATCTGAATCCGACGGTTGATGATGCGACCGATGGGCCTGCAAAAAACTTGAAACACCGGGGGGGGGGGGGGGGGGGGGGGGGGGGGGGGTTGGCCTCGTCGACAGACCCTCCGCACTCAAGTCAGAACTAGAGAAAGAGAGAGTTTGATAGAGAAATTACAGCTTTATTGATTTATCTGACCCAACACGCTTTTTAAAGTGATCGGGTTCGCCGATCAATAGGGTTGAGTGGCTGTGATATGATCTCTATGATGAGGGGTGACGTGGCAGCATTAGGCGCATCCATCAGACTTGAGCTCGCTGATCAGAGTGGTCGGGCGGATGATATTTGTAGCGAGCGGTAGGGATGAAGACAGGAGACGTGGCTACATCTCAAGCATCCATCGCTAGGAGAATCGTTGATATGAAGGATCCGATGGCTGTAAGCGACTGCAAGAGGCCTTCAGCTTGGCCAACCATTTCGCCGAGCTCCATTCATTTTTTTCAGATTTTAGGGCTTTGGTGACTTGGGAGCTCGGAGCTCAGTGAACAGGGGAGCTCGGCGAGTTTTTTTTGGATGTTGGAGCTCAATGAACATGGGATCTCGGTGAGTCGGCTTTGGATTATGGAGCCCGGCGAATAGGGGAGCTCGGCGATTTTGGAGCTCGGCAAAGTGGGAGCTCGGCGACTTTGAGTTCAGCATCATGGGAGCTTTACGACTTCAGAGCTCAGCGGCTTTGGAGGATGGAGCTCGGCGAACAGGGGAGCTCGTCGACTTTGGCGTGGTGGGTTTTTTAGCGAGCCCAGAGCTTCGACAAGCTCGAAGTTTGACCGAGCTAGGAGTTTGGCGAGCTCTATTTTAAGTGACGTTCATTTTTGTCAACTACAAAGTTTGGGTGACCAAGCTCGGCCAACAAGGTGCTTGGGCACCCTCTATTTTCTAATTTGCTCAGGGCTTTGAGCTTTGAAGTTGGATTTTGAACTCAAACATTCGTCTCCAAAGTAGGCTAGTATCAAGTTGAAGCTTTTGTTGGTGGAGCTTTGGAGTTTGCATGCTGTCGACCATGAGCTCGAACATCTCTTGACTTGATGCTAATTGCATGCTTTTGGTTTGATTGTGTGAAGCTTGATGATTATAGTTGGATTTAGAAGCTTTGGTCGGTGCTCGGAGTTGGGCTGTTGTCAACTAAGAAGCTTGATGTTGGGTTCTTGTCTTCACTGACTTCGGTTGTTCGAAGCTTGTGCTCGGCTGATTTTGGTCCTGAAGTTGGGTTCGAGTTAGAAGCTCTTGATGTCCATGCTCGAAGCTTCGATACTCGGCTTGGTTGGAGGCGCGGAAGCTCGTATCTGGAATGTTTCTTTGGTGTTCCCTTCACAGTCGAGGTAGGAGATGTTTGGATCTGCTAGTTTTTGGATTCGCTCACCCCTCCTAAAGCTTTGAGTTGATGTCTTCATAGAGCCTTGCTGATCTCGATTTGAGTTTAGCTGAATTCAAAGTTTTGGATTCATAATTCTCGCTATCTTCGAGGCTCCATTAATCTTGGGTTGGTAGCTTGGTCTTGATGTCGAGCCGAAGTGCTGTTATCCAAGGGTTCTTGGTGATCAAGACTTTGGCTGTGTAAGCTCCTGTTTACCTTTGAAGGAGGTAGTGCTCGGAGCTTAGGTTCTTTGTCGAAGCTAGAGAGCTTTGAAGTGGGAGTTATGTTGCTTCCAAGTTGAGGTTCGGGTGTCATCGAGCTAAGTGGTTCTCCTGAGCTTCTTCTAGCCGAGTTGTGTTAGGGTTTGCTTCTCATTCTTGGAACTTTGAAGTTTTATGTTTTTGGTGTTGATTTGGTTGAATCCATCTCCGAGGCTTTGTTGTGGGGTTTTTGAACAAGTGTGGTGGTTGCTTCTTGGTGTATGCATGCAATTATATATACTAGTAATTTCCACGTGCGATGCACGTCTTAATAAATATATTTTTATTAATAGTAAAAACTTCAATGTAGTTTAACCTTAAATCTAATACTTCCTTTATATTAGATTAGATATGCACGGGCAACACACGGATTTGTTTGTCTACAAATGTTTCTATTAATTGAATTTAATTTGGACGTATATTGCACGGGTTTGCTCAGTTACAAAATTAGGGTTTGTTTGTTTACAACCCCAACTCTACCATTAAAATAGTAGATATATATATATATATATATATATATATATATATATATATATATATATATATATATGGGTAAAAGGGATATGAGCAACTTGCTCATTTAGTAAATGAGCAATTGATTATGTGGCATGCATTTGATACATTGGACAACTAACCCTTTTAAGGATTTTTCAATCACATGTATGCCACATTATCAATTGCTTATTTACTAAATGAGCAAGTTGCTCATACCCCTTTTTCCACATATATATATATATATATATATATATATATATATATATATATATATATATATAGAGAGAGAGAGAGAGAGAGAGAGAGAAATGCTCCATTGAAAACGAATGTAGCGTGGAAAACGTGAAAACAAACCTAGGCCGTTGTTGGGAACAACGGCCTATAACCTAGGCCATTGTTCCCAACAACGGCCTAGGTTGTTTTCACGGGTTTTCACAACATTTGCGTTTTCAATGAAGCATTTTCCACATATATATATATATATATATATATATATATATATATATATATATATATATATATATATATATATATATATATATATATATATATATATATATTATTCCCATATATATATATACCCAAAGCTCACTGTATAACCCTAGGCTATAAACCAACGAATAGGATGTTTTTTGGTGAACATATCTTCTTGTGCTTGTCAGCTAGTTTGGTTTGAAGATCTCTTGAGTTTTTGCCCACTAAATTTTTGTTGAGCAGTTTACCTCATCGAATTACTCTTTTATCGAAAAAACATTGTGTCATTTTCTTGTTTAACCGCTCTTTCGTCGACCAAGCATTGTGTTGTTCACTTATTTTTTTGATTAGGCATTTCATTATTGGACAAGTTTTCTTTTGTTCTGGGAGCTGAGTGTTTTGACCGTTGGATCTGGTGTATGTGGTTGACTTAGAAGAGCTGTTGCGGGGATAAACTTCGGAAGGCGGTCAGACAGCAGATTTGTTGTTTGATCTCAGCAAGTTTGTTGAGACAACTGTGAGATGGATTTGAACATTGAGCTCGTTGTTTGATCCCAGCTAGTTTATAGGGAGAACCGTGAGATAGAGTCAAATGTTGAACTTATCGTTTGTGCCCGCAAGTTTTATAGAGGCAACTCTGAGACGGAGTTAATCATAGTTCTTATTGTTTGATCCTGAAAAGTTTAGAGAGACAAATCTGAGACAGAGTTGGTTGTAAAGCTTGTGGTTTGCGGTCAACAAGTTTAGAGAGGCAACTCCATGATGGTGTTGGTCTTGGAGCTTGCCATTTAATCCTAGCAGGTTTGAAGCGAAGACTATGGGCCCGCGTTAGACGCAGAGCAGAGCATATTGCATGAAGATAAGTGGTTGTTAGAAGGACTCGAGCTAAAAGCAAGGTGTTGAACTCGTTGTACGGAGTTAACGAGCGGTTGGCAGAGCTCAAGCGGAGAGCGGAGTGTTGAACTCGTTTTTTGGAGTCAACAAGTTGTTGATGGAGCTCGAACGGAGAGCAAGGTGTTGAACTCATTGTTTGGAGTCAACGAGTTGTTAATGGAGCTCGAACAGAGAACGGGTGTTAAACTCGTGATTTGGAGTCGACGAGTTGTTAATGGAGCTTGAGTGGAGAGCAAAGCATTCAACTCGTTGTTTGGAGTCAGCGAGTTGTTGATGGAGCTCGAGCGGTGAGTGGGGTGTTGAACTCATTGTTTGGAGTCAACTAGTTGTTAATGGATCTCAAGCAAAAGCAAGGCATTGAACTTATTGTTTGGAGTCAACGAGTCATTGTTGGAGCTCAAGCGAAGAGCAAGGCATTAAACTCGTAGTTTGGAGTCAACGAGTCGTTGCTGGAGCTCGAGCGAAGAGCAAGGTGTTGAATTTTAGGTTTCAATGGTAAACACAGATTGAATACACAGCGGAAAAATTACAAAAATTAATGAAACCTAGCCATGGATCCATGCAAAAACCATAAATCGTGTTTATGAATTATACCTTATGGATGGATCTGCTGTCTTCAAGATATGTCGATCACAGCACTACAATGTTGCGGAGCCTCTAAGGTATCCACACGAATGGATCAAAACTAAGCTTTCCTCACGCCGCGGTGCTAGCTGCGGGATGGGGCTGTTCCTTAGTGATCTCTCTCTCACAATTTTTGTGACGACTAGGATTTTCTCGTGTGTAACTTTTCCAAAGATATTTATCATATATATAGCTGCAGAAAATTAACCCTAAGAGAGTAATGAGGTCGTTAGGCTCACAATCTGACCTGGGTCAGATTCGTGTGTGGGCCTCTGAACTTTAGTCAGCCCATTTAATCTAATTAAATGTCCAACCAATGTCAGGATTCCGAGTCTTACTTGGATTCCCAATTAAATTCATCTTATAAATTTAAATCCCAATTTCGATCCATTCTAAGTGTGTGACCCTGTAGGTTCTCGTTACGTTGACAGTAATACTAAAATCATATTCTAGTATTACAAACAGTAAGCGGTATCTAGCAATACGTCACTACTACTCAAGCAACGGGAATATCATTGATTAGACATAACCTATCTATGAGCAATGTTACCATGTAATCTAGTCCCTTTGTCCAAATATCTTCGTTGACCACAAGGTATAGAGCGTGTCACCCTTGTATAGTTCAATCTTTGGTTTCTTGATCTCCGAGTAGACTTACTAAAAACAAATGAGCTCAATATCTCATATTGACTCATTTGAGCACGGCAATGCATTTTGTAGTCTCACTCAATCAAGAGGCCCATAGATATCGCTCCTGTTATGTAAGAGGGACAAATCATATCTAAGTCACTCACATCCCTCTGCATAATTTGTAGTATATCCAATAGTCGACTTTATAATCACCTTATTACAGGCAACGTTTGACGACATTAAAAAATATAACTTCTCATGTAGGAAAACGTAGTGACTTCAAGTCAAATGACTACATACACCATGGTCACTGTGAAAACCACTTATGACACTCACATAACGATCCATGCAGCGTTCTCATGGTGGGTCAGTCCAGTACATTATTACTCTAACATGTACCTATGTGAAGACTTGATATCTCATATTCATGACCCGTAAGATATGATCATCAGTCTACGCACATACTAGTCTCTATGTATTATTGTTGTCCTAATTCACAATAATACTTGACTAGCGATATTTAAGAATAGTGTTCTGATTACAACCAATAGGATCTCACAATCAAGTCATGCACTTGATATCCTATGGTATTGAACCTACTATTCTAAGGACTTTATTATGCTCATTTAATAACAATAAACAGCACAATAAATGAAATGCCTCATATATGAAATAAATGTCATAATGCAATGTAAACTAGTAATGTCAATATACAACTGGCACTGTTTTAAATCTCGGACATATCGGCTGATATTTTGGCCGAGATATCGTATCGGACCCTTCAGCGAAACGAAATCAACATTTAAGTCATTTTTTGTTTGAACCCGAAAAGTGAAAAAATTGGCCGAAAAGTTCGATATTTCGCCCGATACATATCGGCCGATATATGAATATTTCGCCTCAGAAATAGTAGTTAATAGGTTTGGGGCTTATTCACTTAAATCCCTAACCCATTACCCGTTACCCTATAAACTAACCCTAAATCAGTAATCTCTTATCCTCTTCCCATCTCAATCTCTTTCCGTTCTCAATCGAATAGATCTCTGCACTTCTCTTCCGCCGCCTTCGAGTCTTCGTCGTCACCAACCCATCTCCGAGTCTTCTTCGTCGAGTCTTCGTCGCCGAGTCTTCGTTGCCAACCTTCTTCTTCGAGTCTTCGGGTCTTCGTCGTCGCCAACCTTCGAGTCTTCGTCGTCGCCAACCCATCTCCACCGCCAGCCAATTGAAGCTCATCTTCCAGTCTCTTCTCATCTTTTTGCGCCAACTGAAGCTCGTCTTCGTCAACAACCTCCCGCTCTCTCTCATCTTTTCGCGCCAAAGAACTGAAGAAGAAAGAACCTCCCCCTTCTTTTCGCGCCAAACTGCCAAGAATGTCCCGCACTCTCTCTACTTCTTCGTCGTGAACGCTCACGCTCAACTGAAGCTCCCCCTTCTCTCAACTGAAGCTCACACTCTCACCCTCTCTCTTCTACTTCGTCGCCAGTGAGCCCCCACTCTCTCTCTCTCTTCTTCTTCTTCTTCTTCTTCTTCTTCTTCTTCGTTTTCATTTTCTTTTCTTCTTCTTCTTCGTTTTCATTTTCTTTTCTCTTTAATTTTCAAGTTAACTGTTAATTGTTAACTCTTATTTGATTAACTGTTAATTGATTAACCTTTAACTTTTCTATATATTATTCACTTATTCTGTTAATTGTTAACTATTATTACTTATTTGATTAATTGTTAATTGTTATTATGTTAAGTGTTAATTTGTTAACTGTTATTGGGCTTCATTTTCATTTCTCTTCGATTTTCGTCTTCGATTAGTTGTTAACTATTATTCTATTAATTACTTAATTGATTGTTAACTATTAATTAGTTGTTAACTGTTAATGGTGGAATTGTGGCAATTGACGAACATGTTTAATAGCTCTTATTAGTTGTTATTTTGATTGGTAAGTGTTAAATGTTAATTAAATTTTTTCTATCTTAGTTAGTTGTTCTCTGTTAACACTTTAATGAATTTTTCTTCTTATTGTAGTTTTTAGACACATCTCTACCACCTACAATATAGCATAAAGTATCGGAAGAAGCAACAAGCTTTCCAGTAAGTAAGTCAACCAAACTCGATCGATTTTGGGAACATACAATGAGAGTGAATGGGCGGAAAGCCAAGTGCAAGTATTGTAGTCACCCACCTCTTAGTGGAGGAGTAAGCCGTCTCAAAGAGCATTTAGCTTGTATTAGTGGGAATACTACCAAGTGTCCTAATGTTCCGGAACATGTAAAGGCCGATGCCTTAGCTATTTTGAATGCAATTAAAGAAGCCAAGATTTCAAAGCTAGTAAAATGACAAAATATGCTAGATAATGTGGTAATAGGAGATGGAAGAGAATCAAGAGATACATACATTAATGTAGAAGAAATAAATGTGGAAAGTCATCCTAGCCGAATGAGCTCATCCAATAGTTCAAAAATTAAAGGGCCAATGGACGTGCATGTGGTTGCGGGAAACAAAGGCAAAGGTGTACAAGTTCATCAAACTACTCTTAATGAGCATTGGAAGAAGGCGGCAAGAGAGGATGCAAGTATGTTGCAAGATATTTTTTTGACAATGCCATCCTATTTAATGTTGCCAAGTCAACTTCCTTTCAAGAAATGATAGAAGCGGTTGGAAAGTATGGACCGAATATGAGAGCACCTACACCTCACGAACTTAGTATGCATTATTTGCCAAAGGAGGTGAATAGAGTAAAGGAAAATCTTGGATTTTACTTGGATAAATGCAAGTCGAGCAGTTGTAGTCTCATAACCGATGCATGGACGGATAGAAAAGGGGAAAGCATAATGAATATTGTTCTTAATTCTTACAATGGTACTATTTTTTTGAATCAAAAAATACGTCTAGCAATGTGCACGATGGAAGGTTTATCTATGAATTCGTGAATGAAGCAATTGATAAAGTAGGAGAAGATAGTGTGGTACAAGTAGTGATCGATAATGCCTCCAATAATGTGGCAGCGTCAAATCTTCTAAAAGTGACACAACCAACTACCTTTTGGACATGGTGTGTGGCACACACGGTGAATCTCATGTTGAAAGATATAGGAAAGATCAAGCCTATCCATAATGCGATCACAAATGGGGAGGAATATCACCGTTTTTATGTATGCCTACACTCTCATTCTCGAGACTATGAGGAAGGATGCTACAAATGGTTTAGACCTTGTGAGCCCGGGGATGACTAGATTTGCAACCATATTCCTTTCATTGGAAAGCCTACAAGAGCATAGGAGAGGTTTGAAATCCTTTGTAAATGGAAATTTTTGGGAGGAACATATGCATTGCAAGTCTACACAATCGAAGAAAGTAATAAATTTTATTTTAAAATTTATTTGGTAATAGTATTTTTGATTAACTAAGAAAGTAAGAATATTAGTTTTTTAACTTTTTTGTTTCACATTATGTAGGTCAAAGATATTGAGAATAGTCGTATGTTTTGGAAGAATGTCACATTTGCTTTGATAGTTTTTGAGCCATTGGTGAAAGTTCTTCGGCGGGCGGATAGTGATCTACCATCAATAGGGTGGTTATATGGTGATTTAGAGAGGTGCAAGGAAGAAATTGCTTTGGGAATTAAGCAAAATGAGAAGAAATATCTTCCTATTCATAAGATCATTGACACACGATGGGATAATAAATTAAAGTCTCATTTGCATTTGGTTGGTCACTTCATGAATCCTTTTTTCTATTACCAAATTAGAGGCGAAATGAAGAACCAAGTAGCATTTTTAGATGCTTTCGCCCAATGTATATACAAGATGTATGAAAATGATCCCGAAATGCAAGACAAGATCACCTCTTAATTGCCTCTATACCAAAATAGATGTGAGTCTTTTGGAAGGCCAATGGCTCTTAGGCAAATGCAAAATCCTTCTCTTGATCTAGGTATGATGAATCATTTAAATTATGATTTATGAGAAATTGTAAATTTTTTGACTATTCTTAATGTTATTGTTATAATGTAATTATATTTCTTCTTAGTTAATTGGTGGCAATTGCATGGGTGCTCGGCACCGGATCTACAAAAAATGGTAATGAGAATTGTTGGATTAACTACTAGCTCATCCGGATGCGAAAGGAATTGGAGTACATTTGAGATGGTAGTATATAGCAATCTAGCAAGGAGATTTAATTAATTATTTCTTTAGTATGTTTTATATTAAATAATAATTGAATTTCTCTTCTTTCCTTTGCATAGGTTCATTCGAAAAAGAGGAATGGGCTAAGTCATGATAAAATGGAAAAATTAGTCTATGTCAAGTTCAATTCCGAAATTGAAGCAAGGTTTGCTAATAGGAAAAGAGATCCTCTTTTGGCACCAAGCATGGATGAGGGGAGGGTAGTTGAATGGGTAGATCCTCCAAGAACATCCGTAGAAAGTGAAACCGATGATGAGGTGTTGTGCAATCTAGTTATCTAAATAAACAGATCAACTAGACACAAATTAAAAACCTCGCAAGTGTACGAATCGTTTATAGAAGCGTAGTGAAAAGCAAGGATCGATCCCACAGAGATTGTAGAAATTAACTTACTAACCAATAAAATAGAAATAAGAATCTTAAAGTTTTGTTCTAAAAGAAATGACTAGATCAAGTAGTTCTGAATCACAATTGCCTATTAAGTAGTTGGGTTTTTTATCTCCACCTATAGTCAATAATGCTAAGTCATCTTCTGATCTACTCTAATTACTCATGTTTGTTCCTTTAAGGGCATGGTATCTACTCCTTAAAGTTAATGTTTCCCTAAGACAAGAATTAGGCATGGTATCTACTCTAATTCGTTTCTTTCCTTAAGTATTTAGCATGGTATCTACTAAGTTGCACTTAAGGAAAACATAAGAACAATGAAAACGAACAAACACTCGAAGTTCTAGAAATTGGTATCAGATCTAGATCCTTCAAGTTGATTAAACCAAGAATCCCTAAAGATTCCTGTGTTATAAGCTACGAGCACGACATACGGGTCGTCTCTATACTCATATAACAGATTCAGATTTATAATATGCAAACTGGATAATCTCAGGTTCTGTATGGCAGTCGACTTGCTGTCACTCTCAGTCGACTGCTCTTAGAACTTCTGAACAAGTTTGTATGTTATAAATCTATACCAATACTCTCAGGTTTAATCAATAAGTAACAAAATAGCATTCAGAAGAATATAAGCATTACATAAGTACGGTTTCAATCTACCCAACTATGAAATTAGTTCCACATAATAAAACTTTTATTGACTAACAGTTTCGAATACATGATGAAAATAAAAACTAGAAAGAGAAGAAATAAACTGATGATATTTGGTCTGAGAAGTCGACAGCTGTCACTCAGTCAACTGGCTTGTTGCTTCAGTGTACTCGATCTCCTTCTTCTTCGATGCTGATAGAATAATCCTCTTGGTTGATGATTTGATGATTTAGAAATTCTCTCTTCGGTCCTCTTGAATAATGCCTCTTGGTTGACATTTATAGAACTCGGGAAGAGAATTAGGGTTTGCACTCTTTCCAGAAAAGTCCTCTTCTTTTATTTATTTCCTTCCCTATTTGATCACCGTTTTATTTCTGTCTCTTTTCTTCTTTTCTTCCTTTTCTGCTAACCACGTGTTCTTGCCAATCCCCGGTCTCTAACTTTGATTTGTTGGAGAAGTTGTTATTCGCATATAACCTGGGTTTGGATAACTAAATCTTGCTTCGTATTTGGATGAGGATGAATCTTCGCTGTTCTTATCTTTTGACTCCGCCGAATACCAGTCGACTGGTTTTGGAAGCAGTCGACTGTGCCGAGCAGCTTCAACCTTTCTGTCCAGTCGACTGTTGGAAGAATCAGTCGACTTATGCTCTGCAGTTCCCTGTGTATCATCCTCTCAGTCTGTATTAGCCTTGAATCTGCTTCGGTTAGCTGCTTTTAGGCTGTTTCCTATGGAAAAGAGAAAAGTTGAGTAAAATACCACATATAAAGCATTTAAATGTCCAATTGCATTAAGATTATTGCTCCGAAATGTGAATATTATTGGGTTCATCAAATATCCCCAAACTTAGCTTTTGCTTGTCCTCAAGCGAACTAAAATTATGAACAAGGGGAAAATAATAGTAGACTCAACCCATCACCCAAAAATTCTCATGATGCAAGCATCAAAATTAAAAATATAAACAATTGCAAAGAAAGTAAAAACAAGCATACTCATTTTCTCTAGTGCAATTATTTAGTCATAAACCCTAACTCAACCATATTTGTTATGCAATTAATTTAGTTATAGTATGTAACAACTCCATCTGTGATTATCCCTTTCCTCTACTACAAACCGAGTAGCAAATTAGAGTTTTTTTTTTTTCAGTCTCTTCTTTAAGTCGTCACTTGCCTTTTGACGCGAGTGCAAAACATTTGTGATGAATCCACCCGGTTACTCAACAAGTCACAAACTTTAAGTGCTTTGCATACTCATATTTTAAGTTGCCGTTTGACGTAAAAGTAAACATTGGTGATGAATACCCCTAGTTACTAAGCAACTCAAAACATTGGAGTAGATTGACTTTATTCATATATATATATATATTTTTTCGTTTTTTACTCTATCTACTTAAACTCTGTTTAGGACTAGATCAAAGGGAATAATCACCAGAAAAAGCATCACATTTGTATTTTATGTATAATCGCATGACTCATACAATTTTGTAGGGAATTATGAAACTCAACAATCCTAAAGTAAATAAGTATACTTACTCTTACTTTATAAGAAATTGTTTATCCCAAAAAATCAAAAGACTCCAAATGTAAATAACTACCCCCAAACTTAGATGGAACATTGTCCTCAATGTTCGCTCAAAAACTTAAAATAGGCATGTGTTACCACCCAATTTGAAGGAAAAATAAAATAAAGAAATAAAGAAATGACTAAAGAAATGAATAAAGGAAGAGAGTGTAAGTACTCCCCTGAAAAATTGGGTTGCCTCCCAATAAGCGCTGTGTTTCCTGTCTTCAGCTAGACTTGATGAGTTCATGCAATGTATTGAATAGTTTGAAGATTCACATCCTCCTCTTTCGGCTCTATACTCATCTCAATGTACGGCTTCGCCCTATGCCCGTTCACCTTGAATGTTTGATTTTTCTCTTTGCTATGAACCTCCAATGCTCCATGTGGAAAGACTTTTGTAACAATGTATGGGCCATACCATCGTGACATAAGCTTACCTGGAAAGAGTCTTAATCTTGAGTTGTATATTAATACCTTCTGTCCTTCATAAAACTCCTTCCTTACTAGCTGTTTATCATGATATATCTTGGTCCTTTCTTTGTACAACTTTGCATTTTCATATGCGTCGTGCCTCAATTCTTCAAGCTCGTTCAGTTGCAATCTTCTTTTGTCGCCTGCTTGTTTCATATCAAAATTGAACCTTTTAATGGCCCAATAGGCTTTGTGTTCCAACTCCACTGGCAGATGACAGGCTTTTCCAAAGACCAAACGGTATGGTGACATGCCGATGGGTGTCTTGTATGCCGTTCGGTAGGTCCATAATGCATCATTCAAGCGTAGCGACCAATCCTTCCTCCTTGTATTCACTGTCTTTTCCAAGATGCTCTTGATCTCTCTGTTGCTAATCTCCACCTGCCCACTCGTTTGAGGATGATATGGAGTACCCACTCTATGTGTAATCCCATATTTCTTCATCAAAGAAGCAAATGGAAAATTGTTGAAGTGACTCCCTCCATCACTAATTATTGCTCGTGGTGTACCAAACCTGGTGAAAATGTTTTCCTGCAAAAACTTGACAACAACTTTGCGATCATTAGTTTTTGAGGGGACAGCCTCGACCCATTTAGATACATAATCCACACTCACAAGAATATATAAATAACCAAATGAGTTAGGAAAGGGACCCATGAAGTCGATTCCCCAAACATCAAAAAGCTCGATTACTTGGATGTTTTGCAGTGGCATTTGATTTCTAGAATAGATGTTGCCTGTCCTTTGACATTTGTCACAAGTCCTGCAAAAAGAAAAAGCATCTTTGAATACATTAGGCCAATAAAAACCAGATTGTAATACCTTAAGTGCTGTTCTTTTTGGTCCAAAGTGTCCTCCACATGCATATTGATGGCAATGTTGTAGAATACTCATTTGCTCTTGTTCTGCCACACATCTTCTTATAATTTGATCAGGGCAGAATTTGAACAAATAAGGATCATCCCAATAATAGTGCTTGCACATGGCCACCAGTCTCTTTCTTTCCTGAGTTGTCATACCTGGAGGAAAAACATGAGCAGTGAGATAATTTACAATATCTGCAAACCATGGAAGTTTTATATTTATTTCAAACAAATTTTCATCTGGAAAATTTTCATTAAGTGGGGGTACAATTCTTTCTTCCTCATGCAGTAATCTGGACATGTGATCTGCCACAACATTGTCACTTTCTTTCTTGTCTCTAATCTCAAGATCGAATTCTTGAAGCAATAGCACCCATCTGATCAACCTAGGCTTAGCATCCTTTTTAGCAAACAAATATCTCAAAGCAGCATGGTCAGTGAAAACAATAACTTTAGAACCAATCAAATATGATCTAAACTTCTCTACAGCAAAAATGACAGCTAACATTTCTTTTTCAGTAGTGGAATAATTAAGCTGTGCATCATTTAAAGTTCGAGAAGCATTTCGAGAAGCATAGTAAATAGCATGGGGTACCTTATTGATTCTCTGACCTAAAACAGCTCCCAAAGCATAATCACTTGCATCACACATAAGCTCGAAAGGATGGTTCCAATCTGGTGCCATGATAATAGGTGCAGAAATGAGAAAATTTTTCAATGTAATAAAAGCACTTGTGCACTCTTCTGTCCATGCAAACTCAACATCCTTAGCCAACAATTCACAAAGGGGTCTGGAGATTTTTGAGAAATCTTTTATAAACCTTCTATAGAACCCTGCATGTCCAAGAAAACTCCAAACACCCTTGACTGTAGTAGGAGGGGGTAGCTTTGATATGATGTCAATTTTTGCCTTGTCCACTTCTATGCCCCTTTTTGACACCACATGTCCCAAGACAATACCTTGTTGTACCATAAAATGGCACTTTTCCCAATTCAGCACTAAATTGCATTCTTCATATCTTTTAAGTACAAACTGCAAATGGTTAAGACATTCATCAAAACAAGATCCAAAAACACTAAAATCATCCATAAATACCTCGATGAACCTTTCCACCATGTTTGAAAATATACTCATCATGCATCTCTGAAATGTAGCTGGTGCATTGCACAATCCAAAGGGCAACCTCCTGTATGCAAAAGTACCAAAAGGACATGTAAAAGTGGTTTTTTCTTGATCTTCTTGAGCAATAGCAATTTGGTTATAGCCACTATAACCATCTAAAAAACAATAATGACTATATCCTGCTAATCTTTCTAACATTTGATCAATAACAGGAAGAGGAAAGTGATCTTTCCTGGTTTCGTTATTCAGCTTCCTGTAGTCAATGCATACCCTCCATCCCGTGGTCACTCTTGTAGGGATAAGTTCATTCTCTTCATTCTTCACCACTGTGACTCCACTTTTCTTAGGCACTACATGCATAGGACTCACCCATTTGCTATCTGAGATAGGGTAGATGATGCCAACATCTAATAGCTTCAAGACCTCCGTTCTTACCACTTCCTTCATGTGTGGATTAAGCCTTCTCTGTGCTTCCCTGCTAGGTTTTGCATTGTCTTCAAGAAGTATTTTATGCATGCATTTGGATGGATTTATTTCCTTGATGTCTACAATGGTCCATCCTATTGCACCCTTGTGTTCTCGCAGTACCCTCAGCAGCTTATCTTCTTCCTGTGCACTCAAATTTGCAGCAACTATCACTGGTAGCGTCTGGTTCTCACCCAAATATGCGTGCTTCAGATGTTCAGGCAGCGGCTTAAGCTCCACGTCTGGTGCCCTGGTAGCAGTCGAGACAGTCGACTTGTTCCGTTCACCAGTCGACTGGTCTGAGGAAACACAAGTGTTATCAGACACAAAATTTTCAAATGCAGGTGCAAGCTTACCTGAATATGACTTTGGAGTTTCAAGGTGATGTACTGTCTCTGCAATCCTGCAGTCATCGTAGTCCTGTTCAACATGAGATAATGTTAGAGACAGTGTAATTGCGGCTTGTAGTGGTTCAATGCTATGTACCTGAAATGTTTGATCAACAATCTCCTGTACCACATCAACTTTGTAGCATTCATGGTCATCATGTGATAATTTTAGTGTATCAAACATTTTAAATTCAACCTTTTCTCCATTTAATTTCATACTTATAGTACCCTTTTTAACACAAATTTTTATATCAGCCTTACTCATAAAGGGCCTATCTAAAATGATCGGTAAAGAAGATGGCATTGAAGAGTCCTCCATATCCAACACAACAAAATCTGCAGGCAAAATGAAATCATTTACCTGAACTAGGACATCTTCCAAAATACCTCTAGGTCTTTTGATGCTGCGATCAGCCAACTGCAAAGTGATGAATGTTGGTTTGAGTTCCCCCAATCCTAGCTTTTCGTACACAGAGTGAGGAAGAAGATTGCAGCTTGCCCCTAAGTCTAGCAGTGCCTTTTCAAAGAAGTGCTCACCAACCCTGTAAGGAATGGTAAAACTACCTGGGTCCTTCAATTTAGGAGGTAATTTCCTTAACAAAACAGCGCTCACTTCCTCTGTCAAAGCCACATCCTCCCTAACCTGAAATGTTCTTTTGTGAGTACAACATTCTTTCAAAAATTTGGCATAAGAAGAAATTTGTTTAATAGCATCAAGTAGGGGGATATTAATTTCTACCTTTCTGAGAGTTTCAAAGATATCAAATAAATGTTGTTCTTTCTTCTGCTTGACTAACCTTTGAGGGAATGGTGGCAAAACTGTCCGTTCTTTTTCACTTACCTTGTTGGATCCCAAAACTTTTGTTGGTTGTGTATCTGCTTCATCTGCGTGTGTTCCAACCATATTGTCAATTGTCTTATCACTTCTCAGAATTGTTACTGATTTGAGCTGTTCTTGGCCTCTAGGGTTTGGTATGGTTTGTGAAGGGAGTTCTCCAGCCTTTCTTTCACTCAACTCCTTCGCGATTTGCCCGATTTGAGTTTCCAATTTCTGAATTGCCTTCCCATATTGGTTGCTTGTTTGATGTTGTTGTTGGAGCAATTGAAGAACGGTGGATTCAAAATCCAACTTCTTCTGTTCTTGAACTGGCCGATCAAACCCACTTCCCATCTGGAAGTTCCGTGCATATCCTTGCGAAGATTGAGTGCCTTGATTGTTGCTCCATGAGAAATTTGGATGGTTCCTCCATCCTGGATTGTATGTGTTCGAGAAAGGATTTTTCTTTGGTGGAAACACTCCTTGTCCCACATAGTTTGCATGCTCCTAATCTGTGAAAGAAGACATGGGACATGTGTCAGTTGTATGATCAAAATGAGAACATATTGCACAAATTTCTTTTGTTTGATTTTTTACACTGCCCATTGTTGTCATTGCATTAACAAGCATATCAATTTTTTTGTTCATGTTTACCATTTCTAATTGTATGTTATTACTACCAGAAATTTCGTAAACTCCCTGTTTTTTAGAACTGCCTCTTCCCCTTGTTGAGAATTGCTGTGATTTCTCGCTGAGCTCTTCAAATAATTCGATGGCCTCCTCACCACTTTTCCTCATCAAGATCCCGATGCAAGCTGAATCCACAATTGCCTTGTTAGTATCATTTAAACCCTCATAAAATGCTTGTACCTGATCATCTTTAGGCATGTTGTGCGTAGGACACTTGAGAAGCTTGTTCTTTAAATCCTTCCATGCTTCGAAGAATAAATCTCCATCTTTTTGTTGGAAGAGTTGAATCTCCCTTTTTAGTTGGTTGGTTTTCTGGGCTGGAAAGAATTCTTTCAAGAATTTTGTTGCCAATTGCTCCCATGAATTAATTGATCCTGGTTCCAAAGAATTATACCACAATTTAGCATTAAGTTTTAAGGTGAATGGAAACAAGATTAACCTGATTTGTTCAGGGGTAAGCCCTTGGACTCTTTGTGTCCTGCAAAGATCAAAGAAGTCTTGCAGATGGAGGTGAGGCTCCTCGTCTAGTTTGCCACTAAAGTGGGGAACCATGCTAAGTAATTGGGGAGATAGATGCATATTCCCTGTGACATTAGGTTGATAAGCAATGTAGGAAGGTTGCTCAATATTCTTAGGCATGAATTTGTCCTGCATTGGTACTCGATTTGGTACTTCCTCAGCCAATGTTGCTCGTAAATTGGGTCTCTGTGCAGTCGCCTGGTTCCTTGTAGCAGTAGACTGGTTGGTTGCAGACAGCCGACCTAGTCTGTGCAAAGTGCGTTCTGTTTCCGCGTCAATAGGTAATAGCTCGGGACGAAGTGATCGCCTTCCGTGCATCCACCAAAATCCTGTAACCTATAAGAGAAAATATTTATTAATAAAAGAAAAGATTTACTGATTTGTAAGTTAAAATGCTAACAATCCCCGGCAGCGGCGCCAAAAACTTGTTGTGCAATCTAGTTATCTAAATAAACAGATCAACTAGACACAAATTAAAAACCTCGCAAGTGTACGAATCGTTTATAGAAGCGTAGTGAAAAGCAAGGGTCGATCCCACAGAGATTGTAGAAATTAACTTACTAACCAATAAAACAGAAATAAAAATTTTAAAGTTTTGTTCTAAAAGAAATGACTAGATCAAGTAGTTCTGAATCACAATTGTCTATTAAGTAGTTGGGTTTTTGATCTCCACCTATAGTCAATAATGCTCAGTCACCTTCTGATCTACTCTAATTACTCATGTTTGTTCCTTTAAGGGCATGGTATCTATTCCTTAAAGTTAATGTTTCCCTAAGCCAAGAATTAGACATGGTATCTACTCTAATTCGTTTCTTTCCTTAAGTGTTTAGCATGGTATCTACTAAGTTGCACTTAAGAAAAACATAAGAACAATGGAAACGAACAAACACTCGAAGTTCTAGAAATTGGTATCAGATCTAGATCCTTCAAGTTGATTAAACCAAGAATTCCTAAAGATTCCTATGTTACAAGCTACGAGCACGAGATACGGGTCGTCTCTATACTCATATAACAGATTCAGATTTATAATATGCAAACTGGATAATCTCAGGTTCTGTATGGCTGTCGACTTGCTGTCACTCTCAGTCGACTGCTCTTAGAACTTCTGAACAAGTTTGTATGTTATAAATCTATACCAATACTCTCAGGTTTAATCAATAAGTAACAGAATAGCATTCAAAAGAATATAAGCTTTACATAATTACGGTTTCAATCTACCCAACTATGAAATTAGTTCCACATAATAAAACTTTTATTGACTAACAGTTTCGAATACATGATGAAAATAAAAACTAGAAAGAGAAGAAATAAACTGATGATATTTGGTCTGAAAAGTCGACTGCTGTCACTCAGTCGACTGGCTTGTTGCTTAAGTGTACTCGATCTCCTTCTTCTTCGATGCTGATAGAATAATCCTCTTGGTTGATGATTTGATGATTCAGAAATTCTCTCTTCGGTCCTCTTGAATAACGCCTCTTGGCTGATATTTATAGAACTCGGGAAGAGAATTAGGGTTTGCACTTTTTCCAGAAAAGTCCACTTCTTTTATGTATTTCCTTCCTTATTTGATCTCCGTTTTATTTCTTTCTCTTTTCTTCTTTTCTTCCTTTTCTGCTAACCACGTGCTCTTGCCAATCCCCGGTCTCTAGCTTTGATTTGTTGGAGAAGTTGTTATTCGCATATAACCTGGGTTTGGATAACTAAATCTTGCTTCGTATTTGGATGAGGATGAATCTTCGCTGTTCTTATCCTTTGACTCCGCCGAATACCAGTCGACTGGTTTTGGAAGCAGTCGGCTGTGCCGAGCAGCTTCAACCTTTCTGTCCAGTCGACTGTTGGAAGAATCAGTCGACTTATGCTCTGCAGTTCCCTGTGTATCATCCTCTCAGTCTGTATTAGCCTTGAATCTGCTTCGGTTAGCTGCTTTTAGGCTTTTTCCTTTGGAAAAGAGAAAAGAAGAGTAAAATACCACATATAGAGCATTTAAATGTCAAATTGCATTAAGATTATTGCTCCTAAATGTGAATATTATTGGGTTCATCAAATACCCCCAAACTTAGCTTTTGCTTGTCCTCAAGCAAACTAAAATTATGAACAAGGAGAAAATAATAGTAGACTCAACCCATCACCCAAAAATTCTCATGATGCAAGCATCAAAATTAAAAATATAAACAATTGCAAAGAAAGTAAAAACAAGCATACTCATTTTCTCTAGTGCAATTATTTAGTCATAATCCCCAACTCAATCATATTTGTTATGCAATTAATTTAGTTATAGTATGTAACAACTCCATCTGTGATTATCCCTTTCCTCTACTACAAACCGAGTAGCAAATTAGAGTTTTTTTTTTTTTTTTTTCAGTCTCTTCTTTAAGTCGTCACTTGCCTTTTGACGCGAGTGCAAAACATTTGTGATGAATCCACCCGGTTACTCAACAAGTCACAAACTTTAAGTGCTTTGCATACTCATATTTTAAGTTGCCGTTTGACGTAAAAGTAAACATTGGTGATGAATACCCCTAGTTACTAAGCAACTCAAAACATTGGAGTAGATTGACTTTATTCATATATATATATATTTTTTCGTTTTTTACTCTATTTACTTAAACTCTGTTTAGGACTAAATCAAAGGGAATAATCACCAGAAAAAGCATCACATTTGTATTTTATGTATAATCGCATGACTCATACAATTTTGTAGGGAATTATGAAACTCAACAATCCTAAAGTAAATAAGTATACTTACTCTTACTTTATAAGAAATTGTTTATCCCAAAAAATCAAAAGACTCCAAATGTAAATAACTACCCCCAAACTTAGATGGAACATTGTCCTCAATGTTCGCTCAAAAACTTAAAATAGGCATGTGTTACCACCCAGTTTGAAGGAAAAATAAAATAAAGAAATAAAGAAATGACTAAAGAAATGAATAAAGGAAGAGAGTGTAAGTACTCCCCTGAAAAATTGGGTTGCCTCCCAATAAGCGCTGTGTTTCCTGTCTTCAGCTAGACTTGATGAGTTCATGCAATGTATTGAATGGTTTGAAGATTCACATCCTCCTCTTTCAGCTCTATACTCATCTCAATGTACGGCTTCGCCCTATGCCCGTTCACCTTGAATGTTTGATTTTTCTCTTTGCTATGAACCTCCAATGCTCCATGTGGAAAGACTTTTGTAACAATGTACGGGCCATACCATCGTGACATAAGCTTACCTAGAAAGAGTCTTAATCTTGAGTTGTATATTAATACCTTCTGTCCTTCATAAAACTCCTTCCTTACTAGCTATTTATCATGGTATATCTTGGTCCTTTCTTTGTACAACTTTGCATTTTCATATGCGTCGTGCCTCAATTCTTCAAGCTCGTTCAGTTGCGATCTTCTTTTGTCGCCTGCTTGTTTCATATCAAAATTGAACCTTTTAATGGCCCAATAGGCTTTGTGTTCCAACTCCACTGGCAGATGACAGGCTTTTCCAAAGACCAAACGGTATGGTGACATGCCGATGGGTGTCTTGTATGCCGTTCGGTAGGCCCATAATGCATCATTCAAGCGTAGCGACCAATCCTTCCTCCTTGTATTCACTGTCTTTTCCAAGATGCTCTTGATCTCTCTGTTGCTAATCTCCACCTGCCCACTCGTTTGAGGATGATATGGAGTACGCACTCTATGTGTAATCCCATATTTCTTCATCAAAGAAGCAAATGGAAAATTATTGAAGTGGCTCCCTCTATCACTAATTATTGCTCGTGGTGTACCAAACCTGGTGAAAATGTTTTCCTGCAAAAACTTGACAACAACTTTGCGATCATTAGTTTTTGAGGGGACAGCCTCGACCCATTTAGACACATAATCCACACTCACAAGAATATATAAATAACCAAATGAGTTAGGAGAGGGACCCATGAAGTCGATTCCCCAAACATCAAAAAGCTCGATTACTTGGATGTTTTGCAGTGGCATTTGATTTCTAGAATAGATGTTGCCTGTCCTTTGACATTTGTCACAAGTCCTGCAAAAAGAAAAAGCATCTTTGAATACATTAGGCCAATAAAAACCAGATTGTAATACCTTAAGTGCTGTTATTTTTGGTCCAAAGTGTCCTCCACATGCATATTGGTGGCAATGTTGTAGAATACTCATTTGCTCTTCTTCTGCCACACATCTTCTTATAATTTGATCAGGGCAGAATTTGAACAAATAAGGATCATCCCAATAATAGTGCTTGCACATGGCCACCAGTCTCTTTCTTTCCTGAGTTGTCATACCTGGAGGAAAAATATGAGCAGTGAGATAATTTACAATATCTGCAAACCATGGAAGTTTTATATTTATTTCAAACAAATTTTCATCTGGGAAATTTTCATTAAGTGGAGGCACAATTCTTTCTTCCTCATGCAGTAATCTGGACATGTGATCTGCCACAACATTGTCACTTCCTTTCTTGTCTCTAATCTCAAGATCGAATTCTTGAAGTAACAACACCCATCTGATCAACCTAGGCTTAGCATCCTTTTTTGCAAATAAATATCTCAAAGCAGCATGGTCAGTGAAAACAATGACTTTAAAACCAATCAAATATGATCTAAACTTCTCTACAGCAAAAATGACAGCTAACATTTCTTTTTCAGTAGTGGAATAATTAAGCTGTGCATCATTTAAAGTTCGAGAAGCATAGTAAATAGCATGGGGTACCTTATTGATTCTCTGACCTAAAACAGCTCCCAAAGCATAATCACTTGCATCACACATAAGCTCGAAAGGATGGTTCCAATCCTGTGCCATGATAATAGGTGCAGAAATGAGAAGATTTTTCAATGTAATAAACGCAATTGTGCACTCTTCTGTCCATGCAAACTCAACATCCTTAGCCAACAATTCACAAAGGGGTCTGGAGATTTTTGAGAAATCTTTTATAAATCTTCTATAGAACCCTGCATGTCCAAGAAAACTCCTAACACCCTTGACTGTAGTAGGAGGGGGTAGCTTTGATATGATGTCAATTTTTGTCTTGTCCACCTCTATGCCACTTTTTGACACCACATGTCCCAAGACAATACCTTGTTGTACCATAAAATGGCACTTTTCCCAATTCAGCACTAAATTGCATTCTTCACATCTTTTAAGTACAAGCTGCAAATGGTTAAGGCATTCATCAAAACAAGATCCAAAAACACTAAAATCATCCATAAATACCTCGATGAACCTTTCCACCATGTCTGAAAATATACTCAATATGCATCTCTGAAATGTAGCTGGTGCATTTCACAATCCAAAGGGCATCCTCCTGTATGCAAAAGTACCAAAAGGACATGTAAAAGTGGTTTCTTCTTGATCTTCTAGAGCAATAGCAATTTAGTTATAGCCACTATAACCATCTAAAAAACAATAATGACTATATCCTGCTAATTTTTCTAACATTTGATCAATAAAAGGAAAAGGGAAGTGATCTTTCCTGGTTTCATTATTCAGCTTCCTGCAGTCAATGCATACCCTCCATCCCGTGGTCACTCTTGTAGGGATAAGTTCATTCTCTTCATTCTTCACCACTGTGACTCCACTTTTTTTAGGCACTACATGTATAGGACTCACCCATTTGCTATCTGAGATAGGGTAGATGATGCCAACTTCTAATAGCTTCAAGACCTTCGTTCTTACCACTTCCTTCATGTGTAGATTAAGCCTTCTCTGTGCTTCCCTGCTAGGTTTTGCATTGTCTTCAAGAACTATTTTATGCAAGCATTTGGATGGACTTATTCCCTTGATGTCTGCAATGGTCCATCCTAGTGCACCCTTGTGTTCTCGTAGTACCCTCAGCAGCTTATCTTCTTCCTGTGCACTCAAATTTGCAGCAACTATCACTGGTAGCATCTGGTTCTCACCCAAATATGCGTACTTCAGATGTTCAGGCAGCGGCTTAAGCTCCACGTCTGGTGCCCTGGTAGCAGTCGAGACAGTCGACTTGTTCCGTTCACCAGTCGACTGGTCTGAGGAAACACAAGTGTTATCAGACACAAAATTTTCAAATGCAGGTGCAAGCTTACCTGAATATGACTTTGGAGTTTCAAGGTGATGTACTGTCTCTGCAATCCTGCAGTCATCGTATTCCCGTTCAACATGAGATAATGTTAGAGACTGTGTAATTGCGGCTTGTAGTGGTTCAATGCTATGTACCTGAAATGTTTGATCAACAAACTCCTGTACCACATCAACATTATAGCATTCATGGTCATCATGTGGTAATTTTAATGTATCAAACATTTTAAATTCAACCTTTTCTCCATTTATTTTCATACTTATAGTACCCTTTTTAACATAAATTTTTATATCAGCCGTACTCATAAAGGACCTACCTAAAATGATCGGTAAAGAAGATGGCATTGAAGAGTCCTCCATATCCAACACAACAAAATCTGCAGGCAAAATGAAATCATTTACCTGAACTAGGACATCTTCCAAAATACCTCTAGGTCTTTTGATGCTGCGATCAGCCAACTGCAAAGTGATGGATGTTGGTTTGAGTTCCCCCAATCCTAGCTTTTTGTACACAGAGTAAGAAAGAAGATTGATGCTTGCCCCCAAGTCTAGCAGTGCCTTTTCAAAGAAGTGCTCACCAACCCTGCAAGGATTGGTAAAACTACCTGGGTCCTTCATTTTAGGAGGTAATTTCCTTAACAAAACAGCGCTCACTTCCTCTGTCAAAGCCAAATCCTCCCTAACCTGAAATGTTCTTTTGTGAGTACAACATTCTTTCAAAAATTTGGCATAGGAAGAAATTTGTTTAATTGCATCAAGTAGGGGGATATTAATTTCTACCTTTCTGAGAGTTTCAAAGATATCAAATAAATGTTGTTCTTTCTTCTGCTTGACTAACCTTTGAGGGAATGGTGGCAAAACTGTCCGTTCTTTTTCACTTACCTTGTTGGATCCCAAAACTTTTGTTGGTTGTGTATCTGCTTCGTCTGCGTGTGTTCCAACCATGTTGTCAATTGTCTTACCACTTCTCAGAATTGTTACTGATTTGAGCTGTTCTTGGCCTCTAGGGTTTGGTATGGTTTGTGAAGGGAGTTCTCCTGCCTTTCTTTCACTCAACTCCTTCGCGATTTGCCCGATTTGAGTTTCCAATTTCTGAATTGCCTTCCCTTGTTGGTTGCTTGTTTGATGTTGTTGTTGGAGCAATTGAAGAACGGTGGATTCAAAATCCAACTTCTTCTGTTCTTGAACTGGCCGATCAAACCCACTTCCCATCTGGAAGTTCCGTGCATATCCTTGCGAAGATTGAGTGCCTTGATTGTTGCTCCATGAGAAATTTGGATGGTTCCTCCACCCTGGGTTGTATGTGTTCGAGAAAGGGTTGTTCTTTGGTGGAAACACTCCTTGTCCCACATAGTTTGCATGCTCCTGATCTGTGAAAGAAGACATGGGACATGTGTCAGTTGTATGATCAAAATGAGAACATATTGCACAAATTTCTTTTGTTTGATTTTTTACACTGCCCATTGTTGTCATTGCATTAACAAGCATATCAATTTTTTTGTTCATGTTTACCATTTCTAATTGTATGTTATTACTACCAGAAATTTCGTAAACTCCCTGTTTTTTAGAACTGCCTCTTCCCCTTGTTGAGAATTGCTGTGTGTTCTCGCTGAGCTCTTCAAATAATTCGATGGCCTCCTCACCACTTTTTCTCATCAAGATCCCGTTGCAAGCTGAATCCACAATTGCCTTGTTAGTATCATTTAAACCCTCATAAAATACTTGTACCTGATCATCTTTAGGCATGTTGTGCGTAGGACACTTGAGAAGCTTGTTCTTGAAATCCTTCCATGCTTCGAAGAATAAATCTCCATCTTTTTGTTGGAAGAGTTGAATCTCCCTTTTTAGTTGTTTGGTTTTCTGGGCTGGAAAGAATTCTTTCAAGAATTTTGTTGCCAATTGCTCCCATGAATTAATTGATCCTGGTTCCAAAGAATTATACCACAATTTAGCATTAAGTTTTAAGGTGAATGGAAACAAGATTAACCTGATTTGTTCAGGGGTAAGCCCTTGAACTCTTTGTGTCCTGCAAAGATCAAAGAAGTCTTGCAGATGGAGGTGAGGCTCCTCGTCTAGTTTGCCACTAAAGTGGGGAACCATGCTAAGTAATTGGGGAGATAGATGCATATTCGCTGTGACATTAGGTTGATAAGCAATGTAGGAAGGTTGCTCAATATTCTTAGGCGTGAATTTATCCTGCATTGGTACTCGATTTGGTACTTCCTCAGCCAATGTTGCTCGTAAATTGGGTCTCTGTGCAGTCGCCTGGTTCCTTGTAGCAGTAGACTGGTTGGTTGCAGACAGCCGACCTAGTCTGTGCAAAGTGCGTTCTGTTTTCGCGTCAATAGGTAATAGCTCTGGACGAAGTGATCGCCTTCCGTGCATCCACCAAAATCCTGTAACCTATAAGAGAAAATATTTATTAATAAAAGAAAAGATTTACTGATTTGTAAGTTAAAATGCTAACAATCCCCGGCAGCGGCGCCAAAAACTTGTTGTGCAATATAGTTATCTAAATAAACAGATCAACTAGACACAAATTAAAAACCTCGCAAGTGTACGAATCGTTTATAGAAGCGTAGTGAAAAGCAAGGGTCGATCCCACAGAGATTGTAGAAATTAACTTACTAACCAATAAAACAGAAATAAAAATCTTAAAGTTTTGTTCTAAAAGAAATGACTAGATCAAGTAGTTCTGAATCACAATTGTCTATTAAGTAGTTGGGTTTTTGATCTCCACCTATAGTCAATAATGCTAAGTCACCTTCTGATCTACTCTAATTACTCATGTTTGTTCCTTTAAGGGCATGGTATCTACTCCTTAAAGTTAATGTTTCCCTAAGCCAAGAATTAGACATGGTATCTACTCTAATTCGTTTCTTTCCTTAAGTGTTTAGCATGGTATCTACTAAGTTGCACTTAAGAAAAACATAAGAACAATGGAAACGAACAAACACTCGAAGTTCTAGAAATTGGTATCAGATCTAGATCCTTCAAGTTGATTAAACCAAGAATTCCTAAAGATTCCTGTGTTACAAGCTACGAGCACGAGATACGGGTCGTCTCTATACTCATATAACAGATTCAGATTTGTAATATGCAAACTGGATAATCTCAGGTTCTGTATGGCTGTCGACTTGCTGTCACTCTCAGTCGACTGCTCTTAGAACTTCTGAACAAGTTTGTATGTTATAAATCTATACCATTACTCTCAGGTTTAATCAATAAGTAACAGAATAGCATTCAAAAGGATATAAGCTTTACATAATTACGGTTTCAGTCTACCCAACTATGAAATTAGTTCCAGATAATAAAACTTTTATTGACTAACAGTTTCGAATACATGATGAAAATAAAAACTAGAAAGAGAAGAAATAAACTGATGATATTTGGTCTGAAAAGTCGACTGCTGTCACTCAGTCGACTGGCTTGTTGCTTAAGTGTACTCGATCTCCTTCTTCTTCGATGCTGATAGAATAATCCTCTTGGTTGATGATTTGATGATTCAGAAATTCTCTCTTCGGTCCTCTTGAATAACGCCTCTTGGCTGATATTTATAGAACTCGGGAAGAGAATTAGGGTTTGCACTTTTTCCAGAAAAGTCCACTTCTTTTATGTATTTCCTTCCTTATTTGATCTCCGTTTTATTTCTTTCTCTTTTCTTCTTTTCTTCCTTTTCTGCTAACCACGTGCTCTTGCCAATCCCCGGTCTCTAGCTTTGATTTGTTGGAGAAGTTGTTATTCGCATATAACCTGGGTTTGGATAACTAAATCTTGCTTCGTATTTGGATGAGGATGAATCTTCGCTGTTCTTATCCTTTGACTCCGCCGAATACCAGTCGACTGGTTTTGGAAGCAGTCGGCTGTGCCGAGCAGCTTCAACCTTTCTGTCCAGTCGACTGTTGGAAGAATCAGTCGACTTATGCTCTGCAGTTCCCTGTGTATCATCCTCTCAGTCTGTATTAGCCTTGAATCTGCTTCGGTTAGCTGCTTTTAGGCTTTTTCCTTTGGAAAAGAGAAAAGAAGAGTAAAATACCACATATAGAGCATTTAAATGTCAAATTGCATTAAGATTATTGCTCCTAAATGTGAATATTATTGGGTTCATCAAATACCCCCAAACTTAGCTTTTGCTTGTCCTCAAGCAAACTAAAATTATGAACAAGGGGAAAATAATAGTAGACTCAACCCATCACCCAAAAATTCTCATGATGCAAGCATCAAAATTAAAAATATAAACAATTGCAAAGAAAGTAAAAACAAGCATACTCATTTTCTCTAGTGCAATTATTTAGTCATAATCCCCAACTCAATCATATTTGTTATGCAATTAATTTAGTTATAGTATGTAACAACTCCATCTGTGATTATCCCTTTCCTCTACTACAAACCGAGTAGCAAATTAGAGTTTTTTTTTTTTTTTTTCAGTCTCTTCTTTAAGTCGTCACTTGCCTTTTGACGCGAGTGCAAAACATTTGTGATGAATCCACCCGGTTACTCAACAAGTCACAAACTTTAAGTGCTTTGCATACTCATATTTTAAGTTGCCGTTTGACGTAAAAGTAAACATTGGTGATGAATACCCCTAGTTACTAAGCAACTCAAAACATTGGAGTAGATTGACTTTATTCATATATATATATATATTTTTTCGTTTTTTACTCTATTTACTTAAACTCTGTTTAGGACTAAATCAAAGGGAATAATCACCAGAAAAAGCATCACATTTGTATTTTATGTATAATCGCATGACTCATACAATTTTGTAGGGAATTATGAAACTCAACAATCCTAAAGTAAATAAGTATACTTACTCTTACTTTATAAGAAATTGTTTATCCCAAAAAATCAAAAGACTCCAAATGTAAATAACTACCCCCAAACTTAGATGGAACATTGTCCTCAATGTTCGCTCAAAAACTTAAAATAGGCATGTGTTACCACCCAGTTTGAAGGAAAAATAAAATAAAGAAATAAAGAAATGACTAAAGAAATGAATAAAGGAAGAGAGTGTAAGTACTCCCCTGAAAAATTGGGTTGCCTCCCAATAAGCGCTGTGTTTCCTGTCTTCAGCTAGACTTGATGAGTTCATGCAATGTATTGAATGGTTTGAAGATTCACATCCTCCTCTTTCAGCTCTATACTCATCTCAATGTACGGCTTCGCCCTATGCCCGTTCACCTTGAATGTTTGATTTTTCTCTTTGCTATGAACCTCCAATGCTCCATGTGGAAAGACTTTTGTAACAATGTATGGGCCATACCATCGTGACATAAGCTTACCTAGAAAGAGTCTTAATCTTGAGTTGTATATTAATACCATCTGTCCTTCATAAAACTCCTTCCTTACTAGCTGTTTATCATGGTATATCTTGGTCCTTTCTTTGTACAACTTTGCATTTTCATATGCGTCGTGCCTCAATTCTTCAAGCTCGTTCAGTTGCGATCTTCTTTTGTCGCCTGCTTGTTTCATATCAAAATTGAACCTTTTAATGGCCCAATAGGCTTTGTGTTCCAACTCCACTGGCAGATGACAGGATTTTCCAAAGACCAAACGGTATGGTGACATGCCGTTGGGTGTCTTGTATGCCGTTCGGTAGGCCCATAATGCATCATTCAAGCGTAGCGACCAATCCTTCCTCCTTGTATTCACTGTCTTTTCCAAGATGCTCTTGATCTCTCTGTTGCTAATCTCCACCTGCCCACTCGTTTGAGGATGATATGGAGTACCCACTCTATGTGTAATCCCATATTTCTTCATCAAAGAAGCAAATGGAAAATTATTGAAGTGGCTCCCTCCATCACTAATTATTGCTCGTGGTGTACCAAACCTGGTGAAAATGTTTTCCTGCAAAAACTTGACAACAACTTTGCGATCATTAGTTTTTGAGGGGACAGCCTCGACCCATTTAGACACATAATCCACACTCACAAGAATATATAAATAACCAAATGAGTTAGGAAAGGGACCCATGAAGTCGATTCCCCAAACATCAAAAAGCTCGATTACTTGGATGTTTTGCAGTGGCATTTGATTTCTAGAATAGATGTTGCCTGTCCTTTGACATTTGTCACAAGTCCTGCAAAAAGAAAAAGCATCTTTGAATACATTAGGCCAATAAAAACCAGATTGTAATACCTTAAGTGCTGTTATTTTTGGTCCAAAGTGTCCTCCACATGCATATTGGTGGCAATGTTGTAGAATACTCATTTGCTCTTCTTCTGCCACACATCTTCTTATAATTTGATCAGGGCAGAATTTGAACAAATAAGGATCATCCCAATAATAGTGCTTGCACATGGCCACCAGTCTCTTTCTTTCCTGAGTTGTCATACCTGGAGAAAAAATATGAGCAGTGAGATAATTTACAATATCTGCAAACCATGGAAGTTTCATATTTATTTCAAACAAATTTTCATCTGGGAAATTTTCATTAAGTGGAGGCACAATTCTTTCTTCCTCATGCAGTAATCTGGACATGTGATCTGTCACAACATTGTCACTTCCTTTCTTGTCTCTAATCTCAAAATCGAATTCTTGAAGCAACAACACCCATCTGATCAACCTAGGCTTAGCATCCTTTTTTGCAAATAAATATCTCAAAGCAGCATGGTCAGTGAAAACAATGACTTTAAAACCAATCAAATATGATCTAAACTTCTCTACAGCAAAAATGACAGCTAACATTTCTTTTTCAGTAGTGGAATAATTAAGCTGTGCATCATTTAAAGTTCGAGAAGCATAGTAAATAGCATGGGGTACCTTATTGATTCTCTGACCTAAAACAGCTCCCAAAGCATAATCACTTGCATCACACATAAGCTCGAAAGGATGGTTCCAATCCTGTGCCATGATAATAGGTGCAGAAATGAGAAGATTTTTCAATGTAATAAACGCAATTGTGCACTCTTCTGTCCATGCAAACTCAACATCCTTAGCCAACAATTCACAAAGGGGTCTGGAGATTTTTGAGAAATCTTTTATAAATCTTCTATAGAACCCTGCATGTCCAAGAAAACTCCTAACACCCTTGACTGTAGTAGGAGGGGGTAGCTTTGATATGATGTCAATTTTTGTCTTGTCCACCTCTATGCCACTTTTTGACACCACATGTCCCAAGACAATACCTTGTTGTACCATAAAATGGCACTTTTCCCAATTCAGCACTAAATTGCATTCTTCACATCTTTTAAGTACAAGCTGCAAATGGTTAAGGCATTCATCAAAACAAGATCCAAAAACACTAAAATCATCCATAAATACCTCGATGAACCTTTCCACCATGTCTAAAAATATACTCAATATGCATCTCTGAAATGTAGCTGGTGCATTTCACAATCCAAAGGGCATCCTCCTGTATGCAAAAGTACCAAAAGGACATGTAAAAGTGGTTTTTTCTTGATCTTCTGGAGCAATAGCAATTTGGTTATAGCCACTATAACCATCTAAAAAACAATAATGACTATATCCTGCTAATTTTTCTAACATTTGATCAATAAAAGGAAAAGGGAAGTGATCTTTCCTGGTTTCATTATTCAGCTTCCTGCAGTCAATGCATACCCTCCATCCCGTGGTCACTCTTGTAGGGATAAGTTCATTCTCTTCATTCTTCACCACTGTGACTCCACTTTTTTTAGGCACTACATGTATAGGACTCACCCATTTGCTATCTGAGATAGGGTAGATGATGCCAACTTCTAATAGCTTCAAGACCTCCGTTCTTACCACTTCCTTCATGTGTAGATTAAGCCTTCTCTGTGCTTCCCTGCTAGGTTTTGCATTGTCTTCAAGAACTATTTTATGCAAGCATTTGGATGGACTTATTCCCTTGATGTCTGCAATGGTCCATCCTAGTGCACCCTTGTGTTCTCGTAGTACCCTCAGCAGCTTATCTTCTTCCTGTGCACTCAAATTTGCAGCAACTATCACTGGTAGCGTCTGGTTCTCACCCAAATATGCGTACTTCAGATGTTCAGACAGTGGCTTAAGCTCCACGTCTGGTGCCCTGGTAGCAGTCGAGACAGTCGACTTGTTCCGTTCACCAGTCGACTGGTCTGAGGAAACACAAGTGTTATCAGACACAAAATTTTCAAATGCAGGTGCAAGCTTACCTGAATATGACTTTGGAGTTTCAAGGTGATGTACTGTCTCTGCAATCCTGCAGTCATCGTATTCCCGTTCAACATGAGATAATGTTAGAGACTGTGTAATTGCGGCTTGTAGTGGTTCAATGCTATGTACCTGAAATGTTTGATCAACAAACTCCTGTACCACATCAACATTATAGCATTCATGGTCATCATGTGGTAATTTTAATGTATCAAACATTTTAAATTCAACCTTTTCTCCATTTATTTTCATACTTATAGTACCCTTTTTAACATAAATTTTTATATCAGCCGTACTCATAAAGGACCTACCTAAAATGATCGGTAAAGAAGATGGCATTGCAGAGTCCTCCATATCCAACACAACAAAATCTGCAGGCAAAATGAAATCATTTACCTGAACTAGGACATCTTCCAAAATACCTCTAGGTCTTTTGATGCTGCGATCAGCCAACTGCAAAGTGATGGATGTTGGTTTGAGTTCCCCCAATCCTAGCTTTTTGTACACAGAGTAAGAAAGAAGATTGATGCTTGCCCCCAAGTCTAGCAGTGCCTTTTCAAAGAAGTGCTCACCAACCCTGCAAGGAATGGTAAAACTACCTGGGTCCTTCATTTTAGGAGGTAATTTCCTTAACAAAACAGCGCTCACTTCCTCTGTCAAAGCCAAATCCTCCCTAACCTGAAATGTTCTTTTGTGAGTACAACATTCTTTCAAAAATTTGGCATAGGAAGAAATTTGTTTAATTGCATCAAGTAGGGGGATATTAATTTCTACCTTTCTGAGAGTTTCAAAGATATCAAATAAATGTTGTTCTTTCTTCTGCTTGACTAACCTTTGAGGGAATGGTGGCAAAACTGTCCGTTCTTTTTCACTTACCTTGTTGGATCCCAAAACTTTTGTTGGTTGTGTATCTGCTTCGTCTGCGTGTGTTCCAACCATGTTGTCAATTGTCTTACCACTTCTCAGAATTGTTACTGATTTGAGCTGTTCTTGGCCTCTAGGGTTTGGTATGGTTTGTGAAGTGAGTTCTCCTGCCTTTCTTTCACTCAACTCCTTCGCAATTTGCCCGATTTGAGTTTCCAATTTCTGAATTGCCTTCCCTTGTTGGTTGCTTGTTTGATGTTGTTGTTGGAGCAATTGAAGAACGGTGGGTTCAAAATCCAACTTCTTCTGTTCTTGAACTGGCCGATCAAACCCACTTCCCATCTGGAAGTTCCGTGCATATCCTTGCGAACATTGAGTGCCTTGATTGTTGCTCCATGAGAAATTTGGATGGTTCCTCCACCCTGGGTTGTATGTGTTCGAGAAAGGGTTGTTCTTTGGTGGAAACACTCCTTGTCCCACATAGTTTGCATGCTCCTGATCTGTGAAAGAAGACATGGGACATGTGTCAGTTGTATGATCAAAATGAGAACATATTGCACAAATTTCTTTTGTTTGATTTTTTACACTGCCCATTGTTGTCATTGCATTAACAAGCATATCAATTTTTTTGTTCATGTTTACCATTTCTAATTGTATGTTATTACTACCAGAAATTTCGTAAACTCCCTGTTTTTTAGAACTGCCTCTTCCCCTTGTTGAGAATTGCTGTGTGTTCTCGCTGAGCTCTTCAAATAATTCGATGGCCTCCTCACCACTTTTTCTCATCAAGATCCCGTTGCAAGCTGAATCCACAATTGCCTTGTTAGTGTCATTTAAACCCTCATAAAATGCTTGTACCTGATCATCTTTAGGCATGTTGTGCGTAGGACACTTGAGAAGCTTGTTCTTGAAATCCTTCCATGCTTCGAAGAATAAATCTCCATCTTTTTGTTGGAAGAGTTGAATCTCCCTTTTTAGTTGTTTGGTTTTCTGGGCGGGAAAGAATTCTTTCAAGAATTTTGTTGCCAATTGCTCCCATGAATTAATTGATCCTGGTTCCAAAGAATTATACCACAATTTAGCATTAAGTTTTAAGGTGAATGGAAACAAGATTAACCTGATTTGTTCAGGGGTAAGCCCTTGGACTCTTTGTGTCCTGCAAAGATCAAAGAAGTCTTGCAGATGGAGGTGAGGCTCCTCGTCTAGTTTGCCACTAAAGTGGGAAACCATGCTAAGTAATTGGGGAGATAGATGCATATTCGCTGTGACATTAGGTTGATAAGCAATGTAGGAAGGTTGCTCAATATTCTTAGGCGTGAATTTGTCCTGCATTGGTACTCGATTTGGTACTTCCTCAGCCAATGTTGCTCGTAAATTGGGTCTCTGTGCAGTCGCCTGGTTCCTTGTAGCAGTAGACTGGTTGGTTGCAGACAGCCGACCTAGTCTGTGCAAAGTGCGTTCTGTTTCCGCATCAATAGGTAATAGCTCTGGACGAAGTGATCGCCTTCCGTGCATCCACCAAAATCCTGTAACCTATAAGAGAAAATATTTATTAATAAAAGAAAAGATTTACTGATTTGTAAGTTAAAATGCTAACAATCCCCGACAGCGGCGCCAAAAACTTGTTGTGCAATATAGTTATCTAAATAAACAGATCAACTAGACACAAATTAAAAACCTCGCAAGTGTACGAATCGTTTATAGAAGCGTAGTGAAAAGCAAGGGTCGATCCCACAGAGATTGTAGAAATTAACTTACTAACCAATAAAACAGAAATAAAAATCTTAAAGTTTTGTTCTAAAAGAAATGACTAGATCAAGTAGTTCTGAATCACAATTGTCTATTAAGTAGTTGGGTTTTTGATCTCCACCTATAGTCAATAATGCTAAGTCACCTTCTGATCTACTCTAATTACTCATGTTTGTTCCTTTAAGGGCATGGTATCTACTCCTTAAAGTTAATGTTTCCCTAAGTCAAGAATTAGACATGGTATCTACTCTAATTCGTTTCTTTCCTTAAGTGTTTAGCATGGTATCTACTAAGTTGCACTTAAGAAAAACATAAGAACAATGGAAACGAACAAACACTCGAAGTTCTAGAAATTGGTATCAAATCTAGATCCTTCAAGTTGATTAAACCAAGAATTCCTAAAGATTCCTGTGTTACAAGCTACGAGCACGAGATACGGGTCGTCTCTATACTCATATAACAGATTCAGATTTATAATATGCAAACTGGATAATCTCAGGTTCTGTATGGCTGTCGACTTGCTGTCACTCTCAGTCGACTGCTCTTAGAACTTCTGAACAAGTTTGTATGTTATAAATCTATACCAATACTATCAGGTTTAATCAATAAGTAACAGAATAGCATTCAAAAGAATATAAGCTTTACATAATTACGGTTTCAATCTACCCAACTATGAAATTAGTTCCAGATAATAAAACTTTTATTGACTAACAGTTTCGAATACATGATGAAAATAAAAACTAGAAAGAGAAGAAATAAACTGATGATATTTGGTCTGAAAAGTCGACTGCTGTCACTCAGTCGACTGGCTTGTTGCTTAAGTGTACTCGATCTCCTTCTTCTTCGATGCTGATAGAATAATCCTCTTGGTTGATGATTTGATGATTCAGAAATTCTCTCTTCGGTCCTCTTGAATAACGCCTCTTGGCTGATATTTATAGAACTCGGGAAGAGAATTAGGGTTTGCACTTTTTCCAGAAAAGTCCACTTCTTTTATGTATTTCCTGCCTTATTTGATCTCCGTTTTATTTCTTTCTCTTTTCTTCTTTTCTTCCTTTTCTGCTAACCACGTGCTCTTGCCAATCCCCGGTCTCTAGCTTTGATTTGTTGGAGAAGTTGTTATTCGCATATAACCTGGGTTTGGATAACTAAATCTTGCTTCGTATTTGGATGAGGATGAATCTTCGCTGTTCTTATCCTTTGACTCCGCCGAATACCAGTCGACTGGTTTTGGAAGCAGTCGGCTGTGCCGAGCAGCTTCAACCTTTCTGTCCAGTCGACTGTTGGAAGAATCAGTCGACTTATGCTCTGCAGTTCCCTGTGTATCATCCTCTCAGTCTGTATTAGCCTTGAATCTGCTTCGGTTAGCTGCTTTTAGGCTTTTTCCTTTGGAAAAGAGAAAAGAAGAGTAAAATACCACATATAGAGCATTTAAATGTCAAATTGCATTAAGATTATTGCTCCTAAATGTGAATATTATTGGGTTCATCAAATACCCCCAAACTTAGCTTTTGCTTGTCCTCAAGCAAACTAAAATTATGAACAAGGGGAAAATAATAGTAGACTCAACCCATCACCCAAAAATTCTCATGATGCAAGCATCAAAATTAAAAATATAAACAATTGCAAAGAAAGTAAAAACAAGCATACTCATTTTCTCTAGTGCAATTATTTAGTCATAATCCCCAACTCAATCATATTTGTTATGCAATTAATTTAGTTATAGTATGTAACAACTCCATCTGTGATTATCCCTTTCCTCTACTACAAACCGAGTAGCAAATTAGAGTTTTTTTTTTTTTTTTTCAGTCTCTTCTTTAAGTCGTCACTTGCCTTTTGACGCGAGTGCAAAACATTTGTGATGAATCCACCCGGTTACTCAACAAGTCACAAACTTTAAGTGCTTTGCATACTCATATTTTAAGTTGCCGTTTGACGTAAAAGTAAACATTGGTGATGAATACCCCTAGTTACTAAGCAACTCAAAACATTGGAGTAGATTGACTTTATTCATATATATATATATTTTTTCGTTTTTTACTCTATTTACTTAAACTCTGTTTAGGACTAAATCAAAGGGAATAATCACCAGAAAAAGCATCACATTTGTATTTTATGTATAATCGCATGACTCATACAATTTTGTAGGGAATTATGAAACTCAACAATCCTAAAGTAAATAAGTATACTTACTCTTACTTTATAAGAAATTGTTTATCCCAAAAAATCAAAAGACTCCAAATGTAAATAACTACCCCCAAACTTAGATGGAACATTGTCCTCAATGTTCGCTCAAAAACTTAAAATAGGCATGTGTTACCACCCAGTTTGAAGGAAAAATAAAATAAAGAAATAAAGAAATGACTAAAGAAATGAATAAAGGAAGAGAGTGTAAGTACTCCCCTGAAAAATTGGGTTGCCTCCCAATAAGCGCTGTGTTTCCTGTCTTCAGCTAGACTTGATGAGTTCATGCAATGTATTGAATGGTTTGAAGATTCACATCCTCCTCTTTCAGCTCTATACTCATCTCAATGTACGGCTTCGCCCTATGCCCGTTCACCTTGAATGTTTGATTTTTCTCTTTGCTATGAACCTCCAATGCTCCATGTGGAAAGACTTTTGTAACAATGTATGGGCCATACCATCGTGACATAAGCTTACCTAGAAAGAGTCTTAATCTTGAGTTGTATATTAATACCTTCTGTCCTTCATAAAACTCCTTCCTTACTAGCTGTTTATCATGGTATATCTTGGTCCTTTCTTTGTACAACTTTGCATTTTCATATGCGTCGTGCCTCAATTCTTCAAGCTCGTTCAGTTGCGATCTTCTTTTGTCGCCTGCTTGTTTCATATCAAAATTGAACCTTTTAATGGCCCAATAGGCTTTGTGTTCCAACTCCACTGGCAGATGACAGGCTTTTCCAAAGACCAAACGGTATGGTGACATGCCGTTGGGTGTCTTGTATGCCGTTCGGTAGGCCCATAATGCATCATTCAAGCGTAGCGACCAATCCTTCCTCCTTGTATTCACTGTCTTTTCCAAGATGCTCTTGATCTCTCTGTTGCTAATCTCCACCTGCCCACTCGTTTGAGGATGATATGGAGTACCCACTCTATGTGTAATCCCATATTTCTTCATCAAAGAAGCAAATGGAAAATTATTGAAGTGGCTCCCTCCATCACTAATTATTGCTCGTGGTGTACCAAACCTGGTGAAAATGTTTTCCTGCAAAAACTTGACAACAACTTTGCGATCATTAGTTTTTGAGGGGACAGCCTCGACCCATTTAGACACATAATCCACACTCACAAGAATATATAAATAACCAAATGAGTTAGGAAAGGGACCCATGAAGTCGATTCCCCAAACATCAAAAAGCTCGATTACTTGGATGTTTTGCAGTGGCATTTGATTTCTAGAATAGATGTTGCCTGTCCTTTGACATTTGTCACAAGTCCTGCAAAAAGAAAAAGCATCTTTGAATACATTAGGCCAATAAAAACCAGATTGTAATACCTTAAGTGCTGTTATTTTTGGTCCAAAGTGTCCTCCACATGCATATTGGTGGCAATGTTGTAGAATACTCATTTGCTCTTCTTCTGCCACACATCTTCTTATAATTTGATCAGGGCAGAATTTGAACAAATAAGGATCATCCCAATAATAGTGCTTGCACATGGCCACCAGTCTCTTTCTTTCCTGAGTTGTCATACCTGGAGGAAAAATATGAGCAGTGAGATAATTTACAATATCTGCAAACCATGGAAGTTTTATATTTATTTCAAACAAATTTTCATCTGGGAAATTTTCATTAAGTGGAGGCACAATTCTTTCTTCCTCATGCAGTAATCTGGACATGTGATCTGTCACAACATTGTCACTTCCTTTCTTGTCTCTAATCTCAAGATCGAATTCTTGAAGCAACAACACCCATCTGATCAACCTAGGCTTAGCATCCTTTTTTGCAAATAAATATCTCGAAGCAGCATGGTCAGTGAAAACAATGACTTTAAAACCAATCAAATATGATCTAAACTTCTCTACAGCAAAAATGACAGCTAACATTTCTTTTTCAGTAGTGGAATAATTAAGCTGTGCATCATTTAAAGTTCGAGAAGCATAGTAAATAGCATGGGGTACCTTATTGATTCTCTGACCTAAAACAGCTCCCAAAGCATAATCACTTGCATCACACATAAGCTCGAAAGGATGGTTCCAATCCTGTGCCATGATAATAGGTGCAGAAATGAGAAGATTTTTCAATGTAATAAACGCAAATGTGCACTCTTCTGTCCATGCAAACTCAACATCCTTAGCCAACAATTCACAAAGGGGTCTGGAGATTTTTGAGAAATCTTTTATAAATCTTCTATAGAACCCTGCATGTCCAAGAAAACTCCTAACACCCTTGACTGTAGTAGGAGGGGGTAGCTTTGATATGATGTCAACTTTTGCCTTGTCCACCTTTATGCCTCTTTTTGACACCACATGTCCCAAGACAATACCTTGTTGTACCATAAAATGGCACTTTTCCCAATTCAGCACTAAATTGCATTCTTCACATCTTTTAAGTACAAGCTGCAAATGGTTAAGGCATTCATCAAAACAAGATCCAAAAACACTAAAATCATCCATAAATACCTCGATGAACCTTTCCACCATGTCTGAAAATATACTCAATATGCATCTCTGAAGTGTAGCTGGTGCATTTCACAATCCAAAGGGCATCCTCCTGTATGCAAAAGTACCAAAAGGACATGTAAAAGTGGTTTTTTCTTGATCTTCTGGAGCAATAGCAATTTGGTTATAGCCACTATAACCATCTAAAAAACAATAATGACTATATCCTGCTAATTTTTCTAACATTTGATCAATAAAAGGAAAAGGGAAGTGATCTTTCCTGGTTTCATTATTCAGCTTCCTGCAGTCAATGCATACCCTCCATCCCGTGGTCACTCTTGTAGGGATAAGTTCATTCTCTTCATTCTTCACCACTGTGACTCCACTTTTTTTAGGCACTACATGTATAGGACTCACCCATTTGCTATCTGAGATAGGGTAGATGATGCCAACTTCTAATAGCTTCAAGACCTTCGTTCTTACCACTTCCTTCATGTGTAGATTAAGCCTTCTCTGTGCTTCCCTGCTAGGTTTTGCATTGTCTTCAAGAACTATTTTATGCAAGCATTTGGATGGACTTATTCCCTTGATGTCTGCAATGGTCCATCCTAGTGCACCCTTGTGTTCTCGTAGTACCCTCAGCAGCTTATCTTCTTCCTGTGCACTCAAATTTGCAGCAACTATCACTGGTAGCGTCTGGTTCTCACCCAAATATGCGTACTTCAGATGTTCAGGCAGCGGCTTAAGCTCCACGTCTGGTGTCCTGGTAGCAGTCGAGACAGTCGACTTGTTCCGTTCACCAGTCGACTGGTCTGAGGAAACACAAGTGTTATCAGACACAAAATTTTCAAATGCAGGTGCAAGCTTACCTGAATATGACTTTGGAGTTTCAAGGTGATGTACTGTCTCTGCAATCCTGCAGTCATCGTATTCCCGTTCAACATGAGATAATGTTAGAGACTGTGTAATTGCGGCTTGTAGTGGTTCAATGCTATGTACCTGAAATGTTTGATCAACAAACTCCTGTACCACATCAACATTATAGCATTCATGGTCATCATGTGGTAATTTTAATGTATCAAACATTTTAAATTCAACCTTTTCTCCATTTATTTTCATACTTATAGTACCCTTTTTAACATAAATTTTTATATCAGCCGTACTCATAAAGGACCTACCTAAAATGATCGGTAAAGAAGATGGCATTGCAGAGTCCTCCATATCCAACACAACAAAATCTGCAGGCAAAATGAAATCATTTACCTGAACTAGGACATCTTCCAAAATACCTCTAGGTCTTTTGATGCTGCGATCAGCCAACTGCAAAGTGATGGATGTTGGTTTGAGTTCCCCCAATCCTAGCTTTTTGTACACAGAGTAAGAAAGAAGATTGATGCTTGCCCCCAAGTCTAGCAGTGCCTTTTCAAAGAAGTGCTCACCAACCCTGCAAGGAATGGTAAAACTACCTGGGTCCTTCATTTTAGGAGGTAATTTCCTTAACAAAACAGCGCTCACTTCCTCTGTCAAAGCCAAATCCTCCCTAACCTGAAATGTTCTTTTGTGAGTACAACATTCTTTCAAAAATTTGGCATAGGAAGAAATTTGTTTAATTGCATCAAGTAGGGGGATATTAATTTCTACCTTTCTGAGAGTTTCAAAGATATCAAATAAATGTTGTTCTTTCTTCTGCTTGACTAACCTTTGAGGGAATGGTGGCAAAACTGTCCGTTCTTTTTCACTTACCTTGTTGGATCCCAAAACTTTTGTTGGTTGTGTATCTGCTTCGTCTGCGTGTGTTCCAACCATGTTGTCAATTGTCTTACCACTTCTCAGAATTGTTACTGATTTGAGCTGTTCTTGGCCTCTAGGGTTTGGTATGGTTTGTGAAGTGAGTTCTCCTGCCTTTCTTTCACTCAACTCCTTCGCAATTTGCCCGATTTGAGTTTCCAATTTCTGAATTGCCTTCCCTTGTTGGTTGCTTGTTTGATGTTGTTGTTGGAGCAATTGAAGAACGGTGGGTTCAAAATCCAACTTCTTCTGTTCTTGAACTGGCCGATCAAACCCACTTCCCATCTGGAAGTTCCGTGCATATCCTTGCGAACATTGAGTGCCTTGATTGTTGCTCCATGAGAAATTTGGATGGTTCCTCCACCCTGGGTTGTATGTGTTCGAGAAAGGGTTGTTCTTTGGTGGAAACACTCCTTGTCCCACATAGTTTGCATGCTCCTGATCTGTGAAAGAAGACATGGGACATGTGTCAGTTGTATGATCAAAATGAGAACATATTGCACAAATTTCTTTTGTTTGATTTTTTACACTGCCCATTGTTGTCATTGCATTAACAAGCATATCAATTTTTTTGTTCATGTTTACCATTTCTAATTGTATGTTATTACTACCAGAAATTTCGTAAACTCCCTGTTTTTTAGAACTGCCTCTTCCCCTTGTTGAGAATTGCTGTGTGTTCTCGCTGAGCTCTTCAAATAATTCGATGGCCTCCTCACCACTTTTTCTCATCAAGATCCCGTTACTTGCTGAATCCACAATTGCCTTGTTAGTATCATTTAAACCCTCATAAAATGCTTGTACCTGATCATCTTTAGGCATGTTGTGCGTAGGACACTTGAGAAGCTTGTTCTTGAAATCCTTCCATGCTTCGAAGAATAAATCTCCATCTTTTTGTTGGAAGAGTTGAATCTCCCTTTTTAGTTGTTTGGTTTTCTGGGCTGGAAAGAATTCTTTCAAGAATTTTGTTGCCAATTGCTCCCATGAATTAATTGATCCTGGTTCCAAAGAATTATACCACAATTTAGCATTAAGTTTTAAGGTGAATGGAAACAAGATTAACCTGATTTGTTCAGGGGTAAGCCCTTGGACTCTTTGTGTCCTGCAAAGATCAAAGAAGTCTTGCAGATGGAGGTGAGGCTCCTCGTCTAGTTTGCCACTAAAGTGGGGAACCATGCTAAGTAATTGGGGAGATAGATGCATATTTCCTGTGACATTAGGTTGATAAGCAATGTAGGAAGGTTGCTCAATATTCTTAGGCGTGAATTTGTCCTGCATTGGTACTCGATTTGGTACTTCCTCAGCCAATGTTGCTCGTAAATTGGGTCTCTGTGCAGTCGCCTGGTTCCTTGTAGCAGTAGACTGGTTGGTTGCAGACAGCCGACCTAGTCTGTGCAAAGTGCGTTCTGTTTCCGCGTCAATACGTAATAGCTCTGGACGAAGTGATCGCCTTCCGTGCATCCACCAAAATCCTGTAACCTATAAGAGAAAATATTTATTAATAAAAGAAAAGATTTACTGATTTGTAAGTTAAAATGCTAACAATCCCCGGCAGCGGCGCCAAAAACTTGTTGTGCAATATAGTTATCTAAATAAACAGATCAACTAGACACAAATTAAAAACCTCGCAAGTGTACGAATCGTTTATAGAAGCGTAGTGAAAAGCAAGGGTCGATCCCACAGAGATTGTAGAAATTAACTTACTAACCAATAAAACAGAAATAAAAATCTTAAAGTTTTGTTCTAAAAGAAATGACTAGATCAAGTAGTTCTGAATCACAATTGTTTATTAAGTAGTTGGGTTTTTGATCTCCACCTATAGTCAATAATGCTAAGTCACCTTCTGATCTACTCTAATTACTCATGTTTGTTCCTTTAAGGGCATGGTATCTACTCCTAAAAGTTAATGTTTCCCTAAGCCAAGAATTAGGCATGGTATCTACTCTAATTCGTTTCTTTCCTTAAGTGTTTAGCATGGTATCTACTAAGTTGCACTTAAGAAAAACATAAGAACAATGGAAACGAACAAACACTCGAAGTTCTAGAAATTGGTATCAGATCTAGATCCTTCAAGTTGATTAAACCAAGAATCCCTAAAGATTCCTGTGTTACAAGCTACGAGCACGAGATACGGGTCGTCTCTATACTCATATAACAGATTCAGATTTATAATATGCAAACTGGATAATCTCAGGTTCTGTATGGCAGTCGACCTGCTGCACTCTCAGTCGACTGCTCTTAGAAATTCTGAACAAGTTTGTATGTCATAAATCTATACCAATACTCTCAGGTTTAATCAATAAGTAACAAAATAGCATTCAGAAGAATATAAGCATTACATAACTACGGTTTCAATCTACCCAACTATGAAATTAGTTCCACATAATAAAACTTTTATTGACTAACAGTTTCGAATACATGATGAAAATAAAAACTAGAAAGAGAAGAAATAAACTGATGATATTTGGTCTAAAAAGTCGACTGCTGTCACTCAGTCGACTGGCTTGTTGCTTCAGTGTACTCGATCTCCTTCTTCTTCGATGCTGATAGAATAATCCTCTTGGTTTATGATTTGATGATTCAGAAATTCTCTCTTCGGTCCTCTTGAATAACGCCTCTTGGTTGATATTTATAGAACTCGAGAAGAGAATTAGGGTTTGCACTTTTTCCAGAAAAGTCCTCTTCTTTTATGTATTTCCTTCCTTATTTGATCTCTCTTTTATTTCTTTCTCTTTTCTTCTTTTCTTCATTTTTTGCTAACCACGTGCTCTTGCCAATCCCCGGTCTCTAGCTTTGATTTGTTGGAGAAGTTGTTATTCGCATATAACCTGGGTTTGGATAACTAAATCTTGCTTCGTATTTGGATGAGGATGAATCTTCGCTGTTCTTATCTTTTGACTCCGCCGAATACCAGTCGACTGGTTTTGGAAGCAGTCGACTGTGCCGAGCAGCTTCAACCTTTCTGTCCAGTCGACTGTTGGAAGAATCAGTCGACTTATGCTCTGCAGTTCCCTGTGTATCATCCTCTCAGTCTGTATTAGCCTTGAATCTACTTCGGTTAGCTGCGTTTAGGCTGTTTCCTATGGAAAAGAGAAAAGAAGAGTAAAATACCACATATAGAGCATTTAAATGTCCAATTGCATGAAGATTATTGCTCCTAAATGTGAATATTATTGGGTTCACCATGAGGTTGATGATGAGGTTTTTCCCGGAGAGCAATTGAGATGGAGGGATGTTGAAAAGGCTATGGGAGTGGATCCAAGACCAAGGACAAGTTCAAGGCAAAGAGCAGCGAAGAAAGCAAAGAGGTCTCATGGTATTGGCGCATCATCATCAAAAGGGAAAAGGATCATTGAGCAAGAAGACAGAGAGTTAGAACCTTCATTGGACTCGAATGATGATACTTCTACATCCGAGTCGGAATGTGAAGAATATGAGGGTCATGATAATGAAGATTGATTATATTTACTACTACTTTAACTTACTGCTGCTTATTGTTGCTGTTGCTTGTGTTTTTTACTGTTTCATTGTGTTTCATTGTGTTTCATTGGACAATAGCATTAGTAAGCAGTAGTAGTGAGCATAAAATCTACATGTGCATGAAACTATGAATTTTCCTACTTATGTTTATGTGTGTTTTTGTATGAATTTGCCTTCATTGCAATTTGCAAGTGATTTCTTTTCGTTCTTTTTTATATATTATTGTATTTTCATAGTAAATAGCATTTCTTTTGCATGATGAATAATTGATGAACCCAGCCAGGTTACTCTAGTTTTCTGTTTAAAAGATCATCTTGCTTAGTTATAATTTTATGTGTGATGCGGTTTATTTCTTGGGGGTGTGTGGATGCACCAGGTGTGAGTTCCTACTCGATTTGTATTGGTGGAAGTGTACAGTGCTGGACGGTACACCAGAGATTCGTCTCGGCACTGAAGGATCGGCTCGGATCCGGAAGCTCCGCCTCGAGTCCCTGCAGACGGTCTTGGAACACCGGAGTTGGTTCCGGTGGCAGACCCTCCGACGATCTAGTTAGTTGCTGTGAAAGAGTAACAGTAACTAGGGTTTTAGTGGGAGAAAGATTGATTACCTTTAAAGGTGGGAGAGGGTCTTGTATTTATTGGCAAACCCAACCGGGTTTGGACCCGTTTGGGGGCCGGGTCTGGACCTGAAAGCCCGTGGGCCTGACGTGGCAGGAGGCCTAGGGGGTTTAGGGCAAACGTGGCAGCACCCCAGGCGGTTTAGGGCTGACATGGCAAAACCTTAGGTGGTTTTGGGGCTGACGTGGCGGATCGTGTGGTTCCTGTGCTTCTGGGAGAACTGGATGGCCCAGGCGGCGCCAGGTCATCTTTATCTCGCACTAGGTTGATGGGAGGCCCATGGGGCCGTCGATGCTCGGAGGCCGAAGGCTGGTACAGGTCGCCGGGATGAGGCGGCAGGGTTTATGGAGGTTCGATTATCGGCTCGGTCCCGACACCATGGGGGCCCGGGGTTGGGGCCGGGGCGACGTGCTTTCGAGAGGAAGCAGCCTTGGGCCTTGGCTTGGTCCTGGGTCATTTTTATCCCACCTCAATGTGCCATTCACTTAAGAGATCATCTTGTTTAAGAAATTATCTGACTTCGGTTTGGCCATTCTCTTATTTTGTATAGGACAGCTTCCTTGCTAGCTTTGCCTGCTTTTGAATGCTCAGCCCATAACAGCCCCAAGTAAGTTCAACACCTTTAGTTATTTAAGGTATGATATGATTTGCAGTTATGCTTAAACACCTTTAGTTAGCTCAAGCTTTGTGTGATTGTGAAAGCCGAAAGCATGACCTTTGTAGCTTATACACAGAGGATCTTCTTCTTGAAACACTTCTTTAGTAGGACTCACATCAGAAATCCATTTAAATCATGTAACAATTATATGGTCAGACTGAAAATGCTGTGCAGAATAAATGTTCTCTTATTAGTATCTATATGAGCAACCTAATTGTGGGTCGTACTCTGCTGGATTGTTTTATTTGCTACTTTGGTAAAAAATGGAGATTAGCCTTAAATCTTCCATTTAATATCATGCTAGGGTTAGCTTGAGTATCTGTTTGATCTTCCAACAGATATGATCTCTCTGAATGGTAGTCCTGTTGCAAAATATATAAATAAATGCATATGGCTCAGTGCAATCTGTCTTCGTGTTAACTGGTTATGTTGGAAAAGATTATTATAGTTGTTGTGTGGTGTTAGACAATTATGATATGCCTAATAAATCTACTATGCTTCATGAATATTCTTGGTTAAGGATCTCTGGCTATAATAGGCAACAGAATCAACTCAGTCCAGTTAACCTATACAGTATACTTCTTATACCATGTATGCAGATTTATAGATACTTAGTTTCTTACTGCTGCATCAAGTTGCTTAACCTTTGTTCCCTTGCCAGATGTGTTTTTGTTGATGCTGGAGTTGCATCTATTGATCTTGAAACAAAAAGGAGAAAAGAAGAAATGAAAACCAAAAATGCTCAACGCAGAGCAGTAGCTGAGCATGGGGAATTAGCACTTATTACAGTTGATACTCCACAAGTTTCAACAAATGAAAGGGTGCCACTCAGACCTCCAATGTTGCAGGTAGTTATTTCCTTTTCTTGTAGTTCTCTTTGTGGCCAAAGTTTTTACTAAGTAATACCAGTAGCAGTTGGTAAATCAGAACCATTATCAGGAATATTTAGAATTTGGCTAGAAGAAAGACGACCGCAGATTAATCAAAAAACACCTCAGTCTACGTAAGAAAATATAAAGGCAAGGTGAAATATGTATCTCTAAAATCTTAAAATATATATATGCTAAATCCCATAAGTATATTGTAAAGGCAGTGTTCGCAGTTATTTACTCAACCTTATAGCTGGCTATTGTATGTCTAGAGCTTCATTTTTCTCTCCTGGTTTTTCTCTTGACTCGCCAATTATGGTTTATATGCTTTCAAGTTATTTTGACAAAGTGGTTGTTCAGTGTGGATGCAATTGCAACTCCATTGCATTCAAAATTCAGTGTAAATGAATGTTGCATATAAGAGCAAGAGGTTGTAAGTAGTTACATCTTTAACTTGCAAAGCTTCTAAATGTTGCAACTGGTTCTGGAAGTTGTTCTTCTATTAATGCATGGTCCAATTCCATACAGCCAAGAGTTATCAGTAAGGTCTCTTTCCATTCCTTAAAATTTGTCCCATTAAGCATGGAAATAGAATTGATGTTAGCAATTATTGAGGCAGCAGAAGTGTAACGCCGCGGATCCCTGTTACCGGATATCCGTGACGTAACAGAATCTTTGCCTTCAAATGCATCTCAACACAGTAATAACACGGAAATTTAAAAACTTTTTATTGCCAAATAAAGTCATTACATCATTGATTTCAACCAATGTCTTGTTCTTGAACAAGAATATAAATTACATAAACTCATTACATCTTATTCCAAACATACATCACTCCTTTTCTAAAGTTAACAACTTTCTCTCGGAATGGCAGTCGACGGCTCACTGCCGAAGCTCCGCTGAACAGTCAATCTGCTTTCCTGGGACTTGCTCCTCGGCTTGAGTCTTCTACTACGCGACTCTGATATCTCTGCACCTGCTCGAATGGTAGAACCGGTACCTAAAAGGTGGGAAACGTCAGTACTTCGACTAACGTAATACTGATAATAACAGCGATCCTCCAAACTGGCAACCACAACCCATCTTGAATGAAAAAGGAAACGTGCATCCTAAATTATGTAGTGCTCCTGTATGCCATGATCTAATAACTAAATGCACCAATGACAAGCTTATTCTAAAGCAAACAAGACTTGGGACTCTGGATCTGCATGCATTCCATACTACATGCGTTCCAGACCCAAGCATGGCCTAATCTAATGCGTAAAACAAGAATGCACACGATGTACCTACTTTAATGCAATTTGGGAACGTATGCATCCCATACTACATACTTCCCTAAAATCAACTTCGATGGAAACATATGCATCCCATACTACATACTTTCCAAAGAGTTTGCCTATCCTGATTGTAGGGTTCAACCCCTCGCCAAATGCATCCCATACTACATACCCTAGTGTTCGGCCTGACCTCGTGTTTACGAGGATTTATAGGTCGGTGAGGGCGATGGCGAGCCGGTGTGCTTTCGTGAGAAAGCTGCCCTGGTGCCTGGCCTGACCTCGGACTATCAAGGGTTTATGGGCCGGCAAGAGCGATGGCGAGCCGGTGTGCTTTCGTCAGAAATCTGCCCTGGTGCGTAGCCTAACCTCGGACTGGCGAGGGTTTATGGGCCGGCAAGGGCGATGGTGAGCCGTAATGGCATTCCGGGATTCGCGCGGTGTCACGAGTTCCCAGGTGTCTTAATGATGTCCCCTAATCAATGTGCGGCACTTCAGTTCCCCAGGCGGAAGGCGGCGTGACGGTTGGGCTTCCGTCGTTTGGCCTCCCAGGGGTCATGATGGTAGGTTTGGGGGAGGCTATAAATACCCCACTCCCCCACTGCCTTTTCGATCACATCAGTGGTGGCCTATCGGTCATCAGAGGTATCTGCCTTGGGCGGATGCCTGATACTTGAAAATTTTCAACTCTAGGGAGCCCCGGATTGGTGGTTACCCTGCCGTCTCTGTCTTCTTTTGGGTACACGGCCCTGGGGGTTGTCTACCCAAAAGAGATCGAGACGGGTGGAGTACGACCGAAGTCTGGACCCGGGGGATAAGGAGCCTCGGATGGATGGCTCTTCCGCGGTCCCTGTCTTCCTTCGGGTATACGGCTTTTGATGGCTGTCTGCCCGAGGGAGACAGGGATGGGGGGCGGGCCGATCCGATTTCGATGTCCGGGAGGCTCGTCCGTCGTTGCCGGTAGGGTCCCAGGCCGAGGGCCCGTGGAAGGTGGTCTTCCTCCCACCCTCGAACAGTTCGGGGTTTCGACTTCCGAGACTGCAAGCCCCGAGTTGCTCACGGGTGAGAAGGGAGCCGACCGAGTCCCGGAGCCCTGGGGTGCTCGTCCGAGGTGTTGTGCAATCTAGATGATCTAACTAGACACAAATTAAAAACCTCGCAAGTGTACGAATCGTTTATAGAAGCGTAGTGACAAGCAAGGGTCGATCCCACAGAGATTGTAGAAATTAACTTACTAACCAATAAAACAGAAATAAGAATCGTAAAGAATTGTTCTAAAAGAAAAGGAGAAATTAAAAACTATATCAAGTAGTTCTAAATCACAAATATCTATTAAGTAGTTGGGTTTTGATTTCCACCTATAGTTAATAATGCCAAGTCACCTTCTTCTCTATTCTAATTACTCATGTTTGTTCCTTTAAGGGCATGGTATCTACTCCTTAAAGTTAATGTTTCCCTAAGCCAAGAATTAGGCATGGTATCTACTCTAATTCGTTTCTTTCCTTAAGTATTTAGCATGGTATCTACTAAGTTGCACTTAAAGAAAACATAAGAACAATGAAAACGAACAAACACTCGAAGTTCTAGAAATTGGTATCAGATCTAGATCCTTCAAGTTGATTAAACCAAGAACCCCTAGAGATTCCTGTGTTACAAGCTATGAGTACGAGATACGGATCGTCTCTATACTCATATAACAGATTCAGATTTATAATATGCAAACTTGATAATCTCAGGTTCTATATGGCAGTCGACTTGCTGTCACTCTCAGTCGACTGCTCTTAGAACTTTTGAACAAGTTTGTATATTATAAATCTATACCAATGCTCATAGGTTTAATCAATAAGTAACAGAATAGCATTCAGAAGAATATAAGCATTACATAACTATGGTTTCAATCTACCCAACTATGAAATTAGTTCCACATAATAAGAATTTTATTGACTTTCGAGTACATGATTAACATAACAGAACTAGAAAGAGAAGAAATAAACTGATGTAGTTCGGCCAGATAGGTCGGCTGGCTGTCACACAGTCGACCGGCCCGTTCCCTTGTTGAATACTTGATCTCCTCTCTCTTTGATCCTGGTATCTTGATGCTTGCTGTCGATCCCCTTTTTACAATGCCTCTTCGTTGATTTTTATAGAACGCGGAAAGAGAATTAGGGTTTTTACCTTTTTCCAGAAAAGTCCTCTTCTTTTATTTATTTCCTTCCTTATTTGATCGGCGTTTTATTTCTTTCTCTTTTCTTCTTTTCTTCCTTTTCTGCTAACCACGTGCTCTTGCCAATCCCCAGTCTCTAGCTTTGATTTGTTGGAGAAGTTGTTATTCGCATATAACCTGGGTTTGGATAACTAAATCTTGCTTCGTATTTGGATGAGGATGAATCTTCGCTGTTCTTATCTTTTGACTCCACCGCATACCAGTCGACTGGTGTTGGATGTAAGTTGACTGCACCGAGACTTCTGTGGCTTCATGATTCATCAGTCAAGTCGACTGATGTTGGAGAAGTTGATTGTGCCGAGCCCCATCAATCTCTCTGTCCAGTCGCCTGTTGGTGGAATCAGTCGACCTATGCTTTGCAGTTCCCTGTGTATCATCCTCTCAGTCTGTATTAGCCTTGAATCTGCTTCGGTTAGCTGCTTTTAGGCTGTTTCCTATGGAAAAGAGAAAATAAGAGTAAAATAACACATATAGAGCATTTAAATGTCTAATTGCACTAAGATTATTGCTCATAAATGTGAATATTATTGGGTTCATCAAATACCCCCAAACTTAGCTTTTGCTTGTCCTCAAGCAAACTAAAATTATGAACAAGGGGAAAAATAATAGTAGACTCAACCCATCACACCAAAAATTCTTATTATGCAAGCATCAAAATTTCAATTAAAAATATAAACAATTGCAAAGAAAGTAGAAACAAGCATACTCACTTTCTCCAGTGCAATTGTCTATTCATAGTTCCAAACCCAATCATATTTGTCATGTAATTAATTATAGTTATAGTATGTAACTATCCAATCTGTGATTATCCCTTTTCTCTATTACAAACCGAGTAGCAAACTAGAGTTTTTTTTTTTTTTTTTTTTTTTTTTTTTTTAAGTCTCTTCCCTAAGTTGTCACTTGCCTTTTGACGCGAGTGCAAGACATTTGTGATGAATCCCCCCGGTTACTCAACAAGTCACAAACTTTAAGTGCTTTGCATACTCATATTTCAAGTTGCCGTTTGACGTAAAGGTAAACATTGGTGATGAATACCCTTAGTTGCATACTCATATTTTGTAAGAAATTATGAAACTCAACAATCCTAAAGTAAATAAGTATACTTACTCTTACTTTATAAGAAATTGTTTATCCCAAAAAAAATCATAAGACTCCAAATAACTACCCCCAAACTTAGATGGAACATTGTCTTCAATGTTCGCACAAAAACTTAAAATAGGCATGTGTTACCACCCAGTTTGAAGGAAAGAAAATAAAGTAAAGAAATAAAGAAATGGTTAAAGAAATAAATAAATAGAGAGTGTAAGTACTCCCCTGAAAAATTGGGTTGCCTCCCAATAAGCGCTGTGTTTCTTGTCTTCGGCTAGACTTGATGAGTTCATGCAATGTATTGGATGGTTTGAAGATTCACATCCTCCTCTTTCGGCTCTATACTCATCTCAATGTACGGCTTCGCCCTATGCCCGTTCACCTTGAATGTTTGATTTTTCTCTTTGCTATGAACCTCCAACGCTCTATGTGGAAAGACTTTTGTAACAATGTATGGGCCATACCATCGTGACATAAGCTTGCCTGGAAAGAGTCTTAATCTTGAGTTGTATATTAATACCTTCTGTCCTTCATAAAACTCCTTCCTTGCTAGCTGTTTATCATGGTACATCTTGGTCCTTTCTTTGTATAATTTTGCATTTTCATATGCGTCGTGCCTCAATTCTTCAAGCTCGTTCAGTTGCAATCTTCTTTTGTCACCTGCTTGTTTCATATCAAAATTGAACCTCTTAATGTCCCAATAGGCTTTGTGTTCCAACTCCACCGGCAGATGACAGACTTTTCCAAAAACCAAACGGTATGGTGACATGCCGATGGGTGTCTTATATGCCGTTCGGTAGGCCCATAATGCATCATTCAAGCGTAGCGACAAATCCTTTCTCCTTGTATTTACTGTCTTTTCCAAAATGCTCTTGATCTCTCTGTTGCTAATCTCCACCTGCCCACTGGTTTGAGGATGATATGGAGTACCCACTCTATGTGTGATCCCATATTTCTTCATCAAAGATGCAAATGGAAAATTATTGAAGTGACTCCCTCCATCACTAATTATTGCTCGTGGTGTACCAAACCTAGTGAAGATGTTCACCTGCAAAAACTAGACAACAACTTTGTGATCATTAGTTTTTGAGGGGACAGCCTCGACCCATTTAGACACATAATCCACACCCACAAGAGTATATAAATAACCAAATGAGTTAGGAAAGGGACCCATGAAGTCGATTCCCCAAACATCAAAAAGCTCAATTACTTGGATGTTTTGCAGTGGCATTTGATTTCTAGAAGAGATGTTGCCTGTCCTTTGGCATTTGTCACAAGTCCTGCAAAAAGAAAAAGCATCTTTGAATACATTAGGCCAATAAAAACCAGATTGTAATACCTTAAGTGCTGTTCTTTTTGGTCCAAAGTGTCCTCCACATGCATATTGATGGCAATGTTGTAGAATACTCATTTGCTCATGTTCTGCCACACATCTTCTTATAATTTGATCAAGGCAGAATTTGAACAAATACGGATCATCCCAATAATAGTGCTTGCACATGGCCACCAGTCTCTTTCTGTC